>JACCIB010000094.1:0-471894 GCA_018906965.1 Philotrypesis tridentata | reverse complement strand
TTTTTTTTCCTGTTTCTGGTTGTAGTTTGGTTGGTAAATTACATAAGTGTAATTTAGAATTGCACAGAATTTCGAACGAAGGAGGCTGTGACTGAATTAAGAGCGACACGCGGAATAGTTTTTCAATTATTTAAATTTTGGTCATTATTAGTTTATTTCTTTCGTAGTTTGTCTCTAGTATATTTTTGATTTCGACGAAAAAAATTTGTTTAAGTTAGCGGGATCGCATTCAAATTTTGAAAATGGCAATGCGCGTGAATATTTTCGAAGAAGCAGATCAAGAAATTGAGAGATGGGCAATGTCATTGTCAGAGGATAGACTAAGTGATTTATTGCAGAGATTTGAATTGATAATTGATACGAGTAGATACAGTAATGTTGGTAGGTTAATTAGGCGTTTGCGCGGTGATTACACTGCGTATGATTTTGTTGTGACGAATGAGCCTAGCGATATCGCGATGTCGAGAAGAGACGCAACTTTTCAGAAGATTATTTTGAGAGAAGAAAATTTATCAAATGAGACGAAGTCAACGACATGGGTACGATTAAGGTTACCGACGACGTTAGAATCAGAAGCATCAGTTTTAGATGATAATGAAGAACAAGATGAAGAGACGTTAGATGACATTTCCAGATACTCAGGAATAATGAGCTAGAGTCGACCAGAGTTTCTAGTGAAGAAGAAGTTGACGTTTCGGGAGTACATCCTATGGTTACAGTAGCGGATGTACATACGGAAGCTGAAGAAATGGTAGAGCTTCAACAGCGAAACGCTTGCACTAATATTGGTGTCGATAAAGATCAAGTTGACTTAGCAGATAAAAAAGCAGATCAAGATAATCAGGATGAAGTGAAAGCAAAATTACGACAAGAATTAGCTGAACAGCGCGAGTTGGCCAAAACCTCGGAGGCCAGATGGAATGCGTATGCTGCTGGAATGGAAAGATCCATGGTTGAGCTGAGCGGCTATTACTGCAAATTAAAAGAAGACTTTGAGAAGTTCCAAGTTCAATTCAGAGATACGTTTGTTGTGCATAGAGAACCTGATGCTCATAGTACGAAGTTGAACCCGAATGCGACAAGATTTGTGACCGGTCATACAATTCAGAAGGCTGGAACGAGTGAATTACCATCAAGTGCAGAACCCCAAGGTGTGTCTCGGAGGGGGGGAGAATCAGCTGCTTCAACAAGTAGAGCAGTTGGAGAATATTCATCTTTTGCAAGATCAGTGTACCGTGATGTTGGTAAGATCGCTAGAGATTGGAAAATTCAATTTGATGGTAGCAAGGAAAGTTGTATCGAGGAATTTATTCAGAAAATGAATGAATGTAGAGCGTCATCGCATTTAGATGATACGGATTCATTGAATGCGTTACTCCATGTTATGACGGATGGAGCGTTAATCTGGTGTCGGCAAATGCGTCAGACGTGGAAAACTTGGAAAGATTTTTGCTGTGATGCTAGGAAAAGCTATGGTATGGATCAAGATATCCAGATGAAGTTGTTAGCGGAAGCGCAAGCGCGTACACAAGGAGGAGATGAGCCAGTACGTGATCACATCATGGCGATGCTAGCAATCATGAGTAGGTTGGACGATCCGCCGGAGGTTGCTGTACAACTGAAAATGATTTACGACAATATGCTAGCTGGAATTAGAATGCAAATTCCTCAGGCACAGGTGAAGAATATCGGAGATCTTATTACATTAGCTAGAAATGCTGAGAAGCTAATTCATGATAAGCATCATTATAAGCCTCCTCCTTCACCTAACAGATGTTTATTGCCGAAATTGGCCTATAAAGGAACATATGTCAAGAATGTTGGGGAGAAGACGAAGAGTGTGACCGCTGTTTCGTCGGTAGCAGAACCTGCTGATTGGCGTGAAGCTGTAAGGTCATGCAGGAGGCTATTGCTGAGTTAAGCTTACCTCCAGCTGCCAAGTCAAGAGGTCATGGAGGAAAGAAATCTAATTCCAAAGGAGCGAGGTCGCAGACCCAGACTACGACTACAGTATCGGACAGCACAGCTGGGAAGATAAGTGCTGTTTCAGAAGAAAAGAAGAGTGCTCCTAGACAGCCACGAAGTGAGCATAATAAAGATCAGGACTCCTGGGGTCCTTGCAAACCATTTGTGAGGTGTTATGGCTGCGGATGGCCTCGACACACCACGAAAACTTGTCCGGAGTGCTCTCAGAAGAAGAACTCTGGGAATAAATTGTCTGAAGGTAAGAAGAATTCAGAAAACTCGGGAAACGAGAATGGGAGCAAGTAGTTCAGGCCCATACTTCTCCTATTATTGTGGCGGCCTCCCAAGAAGCAAGTCAGGTTACTGAAGAAGCAGTGATGCCTGTTACAGTATTTGATCCATCCAATGTTGACTGCAGTCGCTGGTGGATGCCAGTGGTCATTGGTGATTTTCATTTACGAGCACTTTGTGACTCGGGAGCTGCGCGTACCGCTTTAGGTCCGATTGGATTACAGATAGCTACAGCGCTGAAACAAGCTATTGTTCCTTATACCGGACCAGGTGCGAAACTCGCTGATGGACAGCTTGTGCCGATTTACGGTTATGTTCAATTGCCGTTCACAGTGTTAGACCAATCGCGAATTTTAAATGTTATGATTTTAAGTGCACTCGATTCCGAATGTATACTCGGAACAGATTTTATGCGAGCATTTAACGCGATTCTTTTACCTAGAGAGAATAGATTACAAATAGAAGGTGTCACCGAATCAGTTCCTCTAGAGATTTCTGCTCTCTCCGAAGGAGTAGCAAGCGCTCTCGCAGCCATCGGTTGGCCGATGTAACCTCAGAACAGCGAAAACGCCTACAAGAGCTGTTAGACAGTTGGCTTCCAGCTGGGGAAGTACCGTTGGGGTGTACACATCTGATCCAGCACAGTATTGATGTGGGGTCTGCGAGACCAATTAAACAACGTTATTATCCAGTGTCAAAGAAGATTGAGGAAGAGATGCATGCTCAAGTGCTAAAAATGTTGGACGCGGGAATCATACGCCGTTCTAACAGCAGCTGGTCAAGCCCCGTAGTCATGGTCCGCAAATCGGATGGTACCTACCGGTTCTGCGTTGACTATCGGAAGCTTAATGCTGTTACAACCGCGAGCGCGTATCCGTTGCCATACATGGATACCATCTTGAGTAAGCTTCAGAAGGCGAGATATATTTCTACAATTGATCTCAGTGCAGCATACCACCAGATACCAATGAAGGAAGAAGATATTCCTTTAACGGCATTCACAGTATCTGGGTTGGGTTTGTTTGAATTCACCCGTTTACCTTATGGTGTAGTAGGCGGGCCTGCAACTTTTCAAACGCTGAGTGACCGGCTCATTGGACCTGAATTAGAGCCGTACGCCTTTTCCTACTTGGATGACATTATCATCACAACCGAGACTTTCGATGAGCATCTGCATTGGTTAGATGTAGTTCTGAAGCGAATCGCGGAAGCTGGGTTAACGATTAACCGAGGTAAGAGCAAGTTTTGCTGTGACGAAGTTAAATACTTAGGCGTCATTGTGAATCGTGAGGGATTTCGTCCAGATCCTCGGAAAGTTGCACCGATTCTGGAGTATCCGGTTCCGAATACTCTGACCAAATTGAAGAGATTCATGGGAATGGTTTCCTGGTACCGGAAGTTTTTGGATCGGTTGAGCGATGTCGCGGAGCCGCTGAATCTAGTGCTACGTGGCAATGCAAAATTCACTTGGAGTGTCGAACAACAGGACGCGTTTGAGCAAGTGAAAACAATACTTGCGACAGCGCCTGTGTTACACAGACCATCGTTTGATCATCAATTTATTATCAAAACTGATGCGAGCGACAGCGGCATTGGTGCGGTACTCATGCAAGAAATAGATGAAAAGGATTACGTCTTGTCTTATGCGAGTCGCACTCTAACCTCTGCGGAGCGTAATTATTCAGTTACCGAGAGGGAATGTCTTGCCGTTCTCTGGGCAATTAAGAAATTTCGTGCATATGTGGAGGGTTATCATTTTAAAGTGGTTACCGACCACTCAAGTTTAAAATGGCTTTGTAATCTACGTAACCCTAATGGTCGATTAGCTCGATGGGCATTGGAGTTGCAGTCATATGACTATGAGATTGAATATCGACCTGGCAAAGAAAATTTTGTCCCAGATGCGTTATCGCGGATGTTTGAAGAAGACGATTTAGATGAACAACGAATTGCATCTTTAAAAGACATTCAACAAACCATTAAAGATCAGTGGTATGTACAGATGTATCAGCAAACTTTAGAAAAGCCTCACGAGTTTCCAGATTGGAAGATTGTTGCTGGTAAGTTGTATCATTACAAGCCTGAACCAATTCTAGAAGACGTCTTAGAAGATATGGATGCTTGGAAGCTGGTCGTATCCAGAGACAAAATATTGCAAATACTTCGTGAATCGCATTGCGAGCCCACGTCCGGACATTTGGGTCGTCGCAAGACGTATGAGCGAGTCGCAAGATATTTTTACTGGAAGCGAATGTATAAAGATGTTCAGAAATTTGTGAAGTCATGCACTGTGTGCCAACAGTGTAAAGTGGAACAGCTGTTACCTGCTGGTACCATGAAAGAGAAGAAACTCGTTGGTCCATGGGAAGTTGTAGCTGGTGATATGATGGGTCCATTCCCTAGATCTAAGAATGGATATACCTATTTGTTGATCCTCTTAGATGTTTTTACTCGGTGGATTGAGGTGATACCTTTGCGTAAAGCTGATGGTATTAGTATTAAAAATGCTTTGAAGGAGCGTGTGTTTTTAAGATTTGGTACTCCTGAAGTATTTCTGTCGGATAATGGTACGGAATTCCGTAATAAGGTTATGAAGAAATTTCTGGCAGAAAGCAGCGTTGAGCATCAGATGATATCGCCATATCACGCACAGGCGAATCCAGTTGAGCGTGTAAACCGAACGTTCAAAACGATGATCACTGCTTTTATTGAGGAGGAACATAAGCTCTGGGATAAGTATTTGCCCGAGTTAACCTTTGCATATAATACTTCTGTGCAAGAGTCTACAGGAGTTAGTCCAGCTTTCCTAAACATGGGAAGAAATCCTGCGCCACCGCTTAGTACCAGGCGGAAAGAAGAAAAAGCTGCTAGAGAGGAAGTTCAGAAGATCGCAGTGAAGAACTGGGAAGAGCGAATGTGTAGATTATTTGATTTGCAATTAGATGTTGAGAAGAATATCGAACGTGCATCGCAAAAGCAGGCACGATATTACAACGCGAAACGCAGGCAAGTTACATTTAATATCGGTGACTTGGTCTGGAAGCGTAATCGCATTCTATCGTCTGCAATTCAAGGCATTAATGCTAAACTTGCACCGAAATTTGCTGGTCCGTTCAAGATTACCGCTAGAATTGGACGAGATGTTTATTCAATGATTAATGAGCAAGGAGAATGCTTTGAGAAGATACATGTTGTCGACATCAAACCGTATGTTCAAGGAGAAGATCCTGCGTTCGCTGAAGATCAGGATGAAGATGAAAACTCTATTGATGATTCTGATGAAGAAGACGATGATCCTGTAGAAGAAGACGTTCCAACTACTAAGGAAGCGATCGTCAGCGAAGAGAATGAATGTGAGGGGCGAAATATTGCGCTGAGTGAAAACGTGGATGTTCCACGTAAGCGTGGTAGACCGCGGAAAACCCGAATCGTCGTTTCTCGTGATACGAGGGCTCCTGGGGGGGAGGAAGCGACTCTCGCAGAGTCTGACGCGTCTGAAACTGAAAATAGAGGTTCACCGGTACTTCATGTGAAACGCGGTCGACCGAAAGGTTCTAGTAAACAGCGAGAACCGCAAGTTGAGTTGTCTCCAAGACGTACGCGATCAAATAGGGCGAATGTTTAGGATAGAGTAGGGTATTAGGTAGAAGAACCCCGGAATTTCGCTGACAACAACCATCGTTTAATCAGGACCATGAGTTACAGCAACAACTCGATGACCTCGATAGGCTAGAAGGGCGAGTTCGCTAACCTTAGGGTTTACGTTTTTTTTTTAATATACTTTTGTAAAAAAGAAAGCTGATAGTGTTTTTATTTATTTAGCCCTTATCAAAAGTTTGATTTGTTTTTTTTCTTGCAATGAAGTTTGGTTTTTTTTGCATGTGTTTGAGTTGAAACGCTTTATTTTGAAATTTTATTTTCTTTTGTTTTTATTTCGCAAAGAAATGCTTTATTATTTTATTATTTTATCATCTCGGTCGTTTTTGCATGCTGGTGAGAGCATTGGAGAGCTGGTACGCTGTAAAAGCTACCCAGCGTCTGGAAGGGGGGCATGTGACGAGTATCGTCACGCCGCATGCATATTTTATTGTAATACCTATGTTTTTATATATTTGCATGTGAGTTGACTTTTCAGATGTACCCGCGCACCAGAGCTGTACGAGAGTTGATGTATTGCTGAACACGTCGCCTGGTGAGAGAGCGCGCGTGAGAGAGAAGCTTTTAGCGTAACGTTAGGTTAGACGTTAGATTCGATTCGAGCATCGAGCGCGCGAGCCGTGAAGCGAAGGAGCGATCTTCTCGAAATTAATAACATTGTTGCTTGGCATTTATTGTATAAAGATTGCGAACACGCGTGTGAGTGCCACTGTTTTTCGTCGAGAGAGCGTACCGCATACGAGATAGCTGGACCGAAGCGAGACCGCAGTTTACGGCTAATTATTGTAGTAGCGTCCTTCCCATTACTGTAAGTATCAGCTTCTCTTTCTCACTCTCACCAGCGCGTTCAACAATATCAGCTTCCGATTGACCGCGAGATTGTGCACTAACAAAGCACATTTGTACTTTTACTTTGTTATAACTATTAGATAATATAAGCAGTAGCTTTTTACCTAACGTCACTTGTGTATTTCATTTGCGAGTTTATGGTTTTCCCTGTTCCCCTTTATCTAAAACTCACGGAGAATTTAAGTAGAGTAAATCTACATTTAACGTGGACAAACCCCGTTACAATATATATATATATATATATATATATATATATATATATATAATCACATACTTATAACCAATTTAAACTCTAAAATCAGTGAAACTGTGATTTCGCTATATAGTGGTTTACATAGCCGTGGTCTCAGAGACCTAGGCGCTCGCAGAGATCGAGCTCATATTCATAGTGGTCACCCATCCAAGTATGACCGGCGCAAGTCTATATATATGTGTGTGTGTGTGTGTGTGTGTGTGTGTGTGTGTATATACACACACACACACACACTGAAGAGGAAGGAAATATTTTTTGAAAAAGGTTTTACATTAAAAGGTTTTAAATAAACAGAATAATTATTTATTAGGTTTTTTTTTTAATTTATTTTTCAATTTTATTGTTTATTCATTTTGTGTATATATATATATGTGTGTGTGTGTGCGTTTATTTATTTATTTAATTATTATATTTAAGAATACATATATTTGTTACAGTTTTTATAATTTTAACATTATTTTCTTTTGTATCTCTGGTTAATGTCTATTGGCTCCACCATGTATTCAATACCCGTTATCTGGGGCATTGACCGTGACTGTTGTTGATGATGTTGGTGATGCGGTTGTTGTTGCTGATGCGGCTGATGTTGTTGATGATGGTCTTGCGGCTGTCTTTTCAGTGACAACGCGCTCCGTCGTTTTTCACCTGAAAAATTTTTTTTAAAAATTTATTATTATTATTATTATTTAAATAATTTATTATTATTAAAAATACAAAATGAAAAAAAACCTTACCACTATCTTTTGCACCCTTGTGCCCGTCACTCTTCGAATTATTGGATCTCGTTGAGCTGCTCGATTTTGTCGTGCTGCTCGCTTTGGAGATACCACTAGATGCTGAAGCATCTAGTGTTAATTTCGTTATTGCATCGCTAGATGCCGAGGCATCTGCAGCAACTTTCTTTGCAGAATTTTCATCTGCTTTATCTGTAACAAAAGAAAAATTAATGAATCTATGAAGTTATTAATCTATTAATAATAAATTAATAATTTATATAAAATATTATTAAATTAATGAAAATATGTAATTTACGGTTTACCTACCCTCGCTTTTTCTTTTCCGACTGCTGCTGCTACTGCTGCTGCTACTGCTACTGCTGCTACTGCTGCTGCTGCTGCTGCTACTGCTACTGCTACTGCTGTGGCTGCGGCTGCGGCTCCGCCGGCTACCTGTTGGTTTAACAGGTAGTGGAGGCACTAAAATATAAAAAATAAAATAAATTTAATAAAATAAATAAATAAATAAAATAATAAGTAAACTAATTAATAAAATAATAAATAAATAAATAAAATAAAAATAAATAAGTAACATAATAATAAATAAGTAGCATAATAATAAATAAGTAACATAATAATAAATAAATAAAATAATAAATAAAATTATCAATAAATAAGTAAATAATAAATAAATAAAATAGCAATAAATAAGTAAAATAATACACAAAAAAATAAATAATAAGCAATAAGTAAAATAATAAGATGTAAATAAAATAATAAATTATGCTTACGACTCTCGATGGCGTCGAGAGACCAACTCGCATACTCCAGCATACTTATCAGCTTTGGTGCATTTGCCACCACCCATTCAATCCGCTCCTTCATCTTCTGTATGGAGTTTTTGCTTTTATGCTCCATCCTTCACTAGACACTTTTATCGTCACTTAACTCAAGGAATTGAACGAGTAGCTATACCGACTTTGAACTGACGAGCAGCGCATCGAACTGGGGTATTTATTTCAAATCCAGCCTTTGCCCTTTCCACTCGGGCTAGAGGGAAAAATTAGGAAAGTCTTGTGATTGGTGGATTTTTCCCTTCCAAAATTTTAAAACTCCTCCCTCGGAAAAGTTTTGAGAAAATTTTGGTGAAAGAAGCGTGAGAAAACGCGCGCCCTTCGTACCTATGCGTCAAGAAAAGTCCTCCGCATAGAAAGGTATTCAACGAAAGAGAGATATCACTCACCCTTTCTATACATATGAAATTAAAGGGTATAGATCGGTTACGATCTATAGCCTTTAATTCCATATATCTACTAATCTGCTGTGATTTGAGTGAGAAAGAATTTTCCCAATCGCGCTGCCCGCTTTACCTGCGCGTAATAAAAAAAGTCTTCCGCCCACACTAAATTTTCTTACCGGCGCAGTAGATGCGTGTCAGTGAATGCGCGCACCTGCTGTGCACGCTGGTGTATTGAGTCTGAGAAAAACGCGTGCGACCTTCTATACGTATGCGTAAAGAAAAGTCCTCCGCATAGTAAGGTATTCAACGAAAGAGAGAGATATCACTCACCCTTTCTATACCTGCACGTAAATTAAAAACCAGATTTTTCTTAATCACGTAGAATTTCTCACAATATAAAAAAGTAGAAAAAGCTATAGGCTTACCAACTCATGAGAGGCTAAACCAATGTTTACCCCCTCCATACGGATTCTAGCTCAATCCCTACCAACTCTTTATCCTAGTGGAGGGAGTGAGTTCGCTCCCAGCTCAGTATCTACGAGGTGGGGGTGAGGTCGCGCCCAACTCAATATTCTAGGAGAGGGGGTGAGTTGGGATGCCTGTGAGTTGGTATGCCCATAGCCTATCTACTTACGTGTATTTTAAAATATCCACCTAGTTTGCCTAAACCGGCCCGGAAACGGCACGTGAACGGCACGGCTACATTACCGGAATAGAGACGGCACGGGAACGACACGAAAACAGAAAAGGCACGGAAACGGAACAGACACGGCCACGGAATCGGAAACGGCACGGAAACGGAGACCACACGGAAACGGCACGGAAACGACACGGCACGGAAACGGAAACGGCACGGCCACGGAAACGGAGACCACACGGAAACGGCACGGGAACGGAAACGGAACTGCCACGGAAACGGCACGGAAACTGCACGGCCACGGAAACGGAAACGGCACATAAACGGAAACGGAACGGCCACGGAAACGGAAACGGTACGGAAACGGCACGTAAACGGAAACGGAACGGCCACGGAATCAGAAACGGAACGGCCACGGAATCAGAAACGGAACGGCCACGGAAATGGCACGGAAACCACACGGAAACGGAGACCACACGGAAACTGCACAGAAACGGCATAGAAACGGAAACGGAACGGTACGGAAACGGCACGGCCACGGAAACGGAAACGGCACGGAAACGGAAACGGAACGGCCATGGAAACGGCACGGAAACGGACCAAAAAAATGAAGAGAAACGGTCACGGAAACGACACGGACTAAGAAACGGCATAAAAACGGCTACGGAATAGGCACGGCCAGATAAAAGATAACGGAATTTCCAAGAATTCACGGACTGTGTCCGGATAGACACTTTCGAAAGGTACACATGAATCTTTCCGATACTTTTGTTTATTTTTCTTGAGAATGACTCGCGCGTTGCACCGAGATTAAATTGGAGTACCGAAGTGCAAGAAAACAAAAATTTTCTTAAATAACGTGGCGACGTTACGTATTATCTGTAACTGCGTGTATGAGAGGGTATGCTTACGCATTGTAATGTTTATCTTCAATTGCAGCACACAAATTCTATTATCGGTTTGTTTCTGAAAACATAAACATTATATTGCACTGCGGCATTATGTCAGAGTGAGAGCTCTCTTATTTTAAGTAATATTTAAGTATGAAATTGGTGATAGTATACTATATTTTTGTAATCGCCCACTCACTGGACCTATAAATTTCGATTATATTTTGTAATTAATTTGTACCATAATTTAACATTGTAATTGTTGGAGTATGACAACATTGCACATTGTGCAGTATTCCATCTGCTCAGAAAATCGACGACTTCAAATAAAGTTCATGTATTAAAGCGTATGTGTAGCACTATTTTGGACGAAGGTGGTGATATGGTCGCAGGTCAAAAGGATATGATCGTAAAGCACGTCGATGCTAAGACAGCTTTTCTTAATGGGCAGCTTAAGAAATGCTTCTATATGAAGCAGCCCGAAGGATACATCGAGGGAAATAAAGAAGACGTATGCAAATTCATCAAAGGGATTTGCAGCTTAAAGCAAGCGGCCAAAGTATGGCACGACCAACTTAACGATTACCTTACAGAGTATGGATTCGCACAAAGCATTTCAGATCCATGCTTGTACAGTAAAGTTGACGGTAACAACATAATTTACCTGATTGTTTATGTGGATGATTTTTTGATCGTAGCCAAGGACATTAAACTGATCAACGGAATAGCAAATTTTTTACGTCAGAAATTCCAATTAAAAGATCTCGGTAATCTAAAATACTACCTTGGTATTGAGATACGGAAAAATGCAGATGGTGTTTGATGCAAATTTTTGCATCAAACAGCAAATATACATTCAAAGCATTTTGAATCGCTCTGGTCTCCAGGATGCAAATATTTCTCACATACCCCTGGACCTAAGGGTATTTAAAAGTCAGAGAAGATAAAAAGGAGCCAATGCAGAGCAGCGGGAGGTATCAACAGTTAATTGGATCACTTCTCTATTTAGCTGTCAATTCAAGACCGGATATTGTAGCCAGCATGACTATCTTGAGCCAGTATAACAAAGCGCCTAGTCAAGCCAATTGGAACGAGGCAAAAAGGGTCGCCCGATACTTAAAGGGCACAGCAAGTTACGAACTCCGTCTCGGAGAGAAAAATGGAGCGCCAAATCTAATCGGCTATGCAGATGCAGACTGGGGCGATGACGGCAGCGACAGAAAATCTAAAAGCGGCTACCTGTTTCAAGTTTATGGTTCGCCAATAAGTTGGGTCTGCAGAAAGCAAAGTAGCGTTGCGGATTCCTCAACGCATGCGGAGTACATCGCCCTTGCAGAAGCAACTCGCGAAGCGGTGTGGATACGATACTTGCTCAAGGATCTAGAGCGAAAGGAGCAGAAAACCACGCTCATCTATGAAGATAATCAAAGTTGCCTCAAGCTAGTTGAGAATGGCAAAATCAGCAATCGCAGCAAACACATTGACATTAAGTACCATTTCATCCGGGACATGAAGAAGAAGGATATCGTCAATTTCAAGTACTGGCCGACAAGAGAAATGATAGCTGACATGCTAACAAAGCCATTAGGAAAGGTGAAATTGAAAGAATTTGCCATAAAATGCGGGTTAGCATGTCAATAACAAATAATTGCAAGTGCGTCGTTGAGGAAGCAGATTCCATCTGCTCATTTTTTGAATAACAGCGAAGAAAGGCCTAGACGCCCGAAAATTTTATGACTAGTCTTTCCTTCCTGCGCCGCTTCGCATGAGTCCCGAAGGAAACAGCAGCGACGTCAGTCAGCAGAGAGCCACCACGACGGTCGGTCGCACCACAGCAATTTCCATACAGCAAACAATATCTAGAGTCTCTTTTTTGTCTTGTACGCGTTTTGTGCTATTTTTATGTATTGTTCAGCCTCCAGTACTTATCAATAAAGTAAAAATGATAATAAAGATATAACCTAGATTGTACTCATTTTACAACAGTATTAATTTTAAATACTTGACTTACGGCCTTTAGGCTACTGCATTAAAAAAACTGTTGCAATCAATCTCTCTTTCTCTCGCTCATTACCAAGTACACGGACATCGCACCATAAGCTCAAATTACACATTCCTTCGGCCACATAACGACACTGAAGGAAAACACAATGTCAGCTCATATGTACATAATAGTATGTTTCGAATCTTTCAGAATAATTGAAAATTGCTCAAGAATATTCGGAATATAACACTTCTAAGTTTGTTTGGAGGTTGTAGTACGTGCCCGAGGATCGTGTATAGAAAGATGCAAAGTTCGTTTTCATATAGCGCACTTCACCACTGGCTGGAGTTCTGTTCTGATTGAGAGCTCGAGAACAAGTGCCGCACTACATCCTCAGACCTCGGCTCGTAGGCGTTTAGAAAAATTATTCCCGATTATCAATGTTGAGTTCATTAGAGAGTACTGTTTAAACAATTATAGGTTTTTCACTTGATTTAACCATAAAAAAAATGAAAAATTGAAAACCAAAAAGAATTCTTGATATTTTGTCATACGAAGCTTCATTTTCGAAATATACGGGATTCTTTGCCGAAAAATGCAAAACTCGGCCGTTTCTCTTCTATTAAACAAATTCCTAAGGTTTTTCGCACGCAAGGGCAAGACTATCTTATTCTACACCTATTTTTACTTTAAAAAAATGTGAAACATCAAATTTGACAATGATTGAAAGAAGTTTATCGTAAATGAAGAAAATGAATAAAAATAAAAATTAGAACAATTTAAAAAATTAAAGTTTGAACAATATTCAAGGAAGTATTAGAATATTTGACGCACTTGATCGTTCTATAGTTAAAAGCGCGTAACGTTTGCACTTAGGAAAATCTGGGTTTAAACTAATATGTACAGTAATTGATATTGCAGCGCTATGTAGCTTAAAAATTTTACGATAGTAATTGAATTCTTTCAAATCCGTGTTGTAAATTGCTACTCGTGTACGGGTTAAAACTGTTCACGCGGCACTAAACGTGACGCACGCACGCATGCACGCACATACACTCGCATTAAGTACTAAGGACTAGGAGGAAATGAAATATAGGAAAACCCGTGAGAGCGAGTAAGAAGCATAGGAAAATACATGAAACAACAGAGACAGACTTTCCTTCTCTCAATTTTCTCTCGTCCCTCACTCTCTGTTCGAATCTTTTTTTTGCACTGATTATCAATGGGTCTGACCTTTTTTTTTTTCGTCGGCAGAATCTCGAAGGTTAGCATCCGACAGAGTCGGAGTCGAGAAAATTGGAGGAGGGAAAGCCTGTCTCTTTCGTACTTATGCATTTTCCTAATTTCCTATGCTTTACTGCTATACTATGCTATACAGTATAGCCTATAGTACTAGCAGCCACAGCCAGGAAGAGAGGACTCGGCACGCGACAAGCTTGCTGTATGCGGAGGCGGAGTGGGGGGTTAGAATGTTTTGCCAGATGTTGGGATTTTTTGGTCGGAATTTTCTTTTGTTTTCAACTACGGTTTCACTCCTCGAGGCGCGCCTATAGATGTTTCACATCAAAAAGAACTAAAGTGCTCCAAGCAACATCCACTTCAATTTTTTGTACAACTGGCGTCCGATTTACTATCCCTCTATCTATTTTAAAAATCAAGAAATTTCTTAACGAAGTTTTTCTGGGATTTTAAATTTGTCTATTTTTAAATCTGGCCTTCCGGACAGTTGCTCGGGTTAGACTGACGTATATGTATTCGGGGAAACTTGGGTATTCTTTATTAAAATAGTGAAGTTACAAGGGTGTTGATAACTGGGGTTTTTGTACCTTTTTTTCTTTGTATTTTTAGTTACACTGTATTTTTCTAGAATTTTCGTGAGTAGTGTTATGATTGAAAATATAGGAGCATGAAATCGTTATGATTTGAAACTGACATTGTCGTAGATTTTCCGAATGCGAAAAGTTCCAAACTAGCCCACATTTATAGTACGAAAATCGAGAACAATAAAAAACATGCAATTTTTTGAAAATTTTTTCACCTTCGCCCCCATACATTTTTTCACCATAGTTTTTGGTGCCTAAATTTTTTCTACCCGCACTCTCAACATCGCGCGTTTCACCTGGTACATACGATGTGCAGTTATTACAGATATAGTCACTTTGTATGTACAAATAGTTACACATTATTTTACGTTATTTCAATCGATTCATTAAAGTTTACTATTTATTGTTAAAATAAAGTCTACACTTATTATCACAGGTACTACGCTGTTATCTAGATACTCCAACGATACTATAACTTAAACAATACTATCGAGAATCTAAGTATTGACTACAAACGCATTTGTACTTGCAAGTTAGATTTCTAGTAAATTTATTCCACGCCTTTTTCCAGATCTTGAAAGCCTTTTTCTTTTCCTCGGAAGTCATTTCGCTGTATGTAATCGAATTCACAGCTAATTGTTTCAAAGCTCGTAAGTCTGCTTTACGCGACATGATGCCAACGAAGGCCTCGTAGAAATCATAGCTCAGACCGCTTGCTCCCCAGAAACTAGGATCGTCATTCGAAACCACTATTGGATAGTTATTTGCGAAAAAATAACTTGCCGGATGATTTCGCATATCTTCGACTAGAGATAACACTTGATTGGAAATTGGATTGAGTTCGATTACTATGTTCCTCTCTTTCACCATTTGCATGAGCTTCGGATGCTTTAGTAGAGCAAAACTGCGGAAATTGAAAAATTAGAAACTTATAATTGAAATGTTCATACAAATATTTTTAGGAGTCGTTTGATTTTTTTTCTTTTTGTAATGTTTCTGTTTTTTTTATAGATAGTAGATAAAAAGAACCTCAAATTAAGAAAGGATCATGAAAATGGATTTGATGAATTAAACATAACATTTTGAAAAATGCAAAATTCTGACTAAAATTGATAATTTTCTCAAAATTTTTCCGTTTAGTCATAAAACTTGTTTCCTTGCAGCTTTATACATTGATCATTAAATTCATAAGATCTTTGCAGGCATTTTTAAATTATTTTGAGGCCAAAGCCTTTTTTCTACCCATGAGCTGACATCAGAAAATCGATTTTAAAGGCCAGAGAATACATCTTTAAATTACATTTAAATTACTTTACAAAAGTTATTTATTTATGTAAGCAACAATTTTCTGTTGTGATTTTCAAAATTAACAAAAACAAATCAGGTGAGTATAACACTTGTGGTGTAAAGTTTGTTAGACGAGAATAACGAGATAAAATTTTATGAAAGCTCATTTTCTTAAAATAAATAGATTTATTTAGATGCTTAAAAAAGCTATTGATAGAAAAAGTCATAGTCAAAGAGAATCAAAATGTGTAGTATTGTAAAAGTGTGTGAACACAAATTTTAACTTTTTAAAAGCTGCAACCTTCTTGGATAGATTTCTTTTTCAAAAAACACTTGCACTAGTCGAATTAAAAACAGTTAATATTAACTACTGAACCAATCTATATTTTTCACAACAATTGAAAGGTATTTCAAGCCCATTCCCTCAATGTAATTTAATAATAAATAAATATGCATTACCCATGTCCAATTCGTTTAGTATTCAAAAGAACGGCATCGATCAAATTCTCGTCTGCAGCCTGTCCGTACCAATTGGTCTCTCCGGCATGGAAGAAAAACGAAGTATCTTCGCCCAATTTCAGTAACTTCTCTGCAAAGCTCAGAAGCGTTTTGCCCCTATCTTCTTGACCTACCAGATCGAAGCCAATGATAAAGTCGGGAAATTCTTGTTTGAGCTGCTTATACGTTTCGACGTAACGGTCGAAAGTCTGTTCTGTCATGTCTCTTTGGGGCGAATAAATTACTTTTGCACCCAAGAAGTCTGGATGATCATCAGTGAATCTGTAATTGTTAGATTTCACATTACAAACGTTCGTCATTAAAGTGTTCGATTATAATTTCTGCAACAATTTTACTTTACGTTTTTATGATTTTTCGGTAAATTCTGGCAACTTCAAGCGGTTTGTAAGTGGTTCCTTCGATTTCGTACAATTTTGATAAAGATGCGCGAAATTCGACGTACATTACTTTATCGTTGTATAACTCTTGTAAAGCTCGATAAAAATATATTTCGAATACAGGTCTATAAGTCAGAAAACAAGAATGGCAAATGTAATAAACTTTTTAAAATTTTTAGTTTGTTTTTTAACGCAACTTCACCTATATGTTATCAGTCCTTTGATTGTCGAAAAAATTTCTCGAAACTGGTCCCAAACGGAGTTGATGTTGCTATACAAAACTGGATTGACGCTGAGCATTGTAAGGTGTTTCCTTAAAGCGCAACATCAATAAAATGTTAAAACATAAGAAAATATTTTTTACCTATTAACCAAATGTTATTCAATTACTCAATTGTCAAATCAATCGCTTGATTTCGTTTTCGTAAGTCTTTCAGAAGTTCCCACTGGCAATCAATTGTCGGTGTATCGAAAAATTGAAATCGAATCTTGGTACCTCTGTCGCAAATATACAGATTTGGAATACATGTGAGATTCTTCATGACAAAATCCAATGAAACAAGCGACGACACATGAGCGTGAAAAACTGCTCCCTTAGGCATTCGTCGAATAATTTTAAAAACTTGAGATTCTTCGATGTCATTGTGAACGTCGAGAAAATTATGGGACGGCAGAAATTTATCTGGTTCCTTCAGACCTTGATCATAAGTAATGATAATTTACGTTTAAAAGTCTAGGCAAATTTAAGAAACGTTTCCTTTACAGCTTATTTACATAATTATAACCATTCGATTCGATTGCTTATCGCGAAATTGTTTTATGTTTTTCAAAGCCGATAAAATGACATTTTGTTCCATATACCGAAATCTAAATGTACTATTTTTAATTTTATATACCTTTAAGTATTAAGCGAAATTTTTAAAAAGTCACTACCTTCCTTAAGTTCCTTATTCTTCGCAGCCATTAAACATTCGTTGGCAATAATTTCGCTGCCCTTCAGTTTTAAATTTGCCCCAAAAGACATAATTTTCTCTTCGTGAATGAGTTCTGACCGTAATTGAAAAAATGTTTCCTCCAGCGCACGTTTTGCATTGCAAAAGTTCCATTGTGACAAGAAATTGCAATTAGTTATGAAAAATAAAAATAAGTGGATCTTCATTTTAAAATTGTAATAAATAAGAGCCGGTTAATATTGTCTTGACGAAAGCTCGATGAAAAGTGGTGTTAACATGATAAAGGTGTAGAATTGCGTATATCTTCAATTGCTTATCAAACACTGGCCAGTGATATTAAATGAGACATTGTACTAGTTATAGCGTTTTCTCATTTTACTCTGCCATCTAAAACATGATTTTGAAACTCTGTATCCATACATTCTCATATTTTGATAAAAATATATCAACCAAAAAAGAAATATTTAATATTGGTTCCTGCATTGTTCACATGTCTTTCGAAGCTTATTGTAAGTTTGTATTATTTGTATTTTTGTATTCTTTGTATTATTTATATTATAATAGATAAATAGGTAAAAAGTTATTAGTTAATTATTGTAAAATTTGAATAAATTCAATAAAAGTGTGAAAATTCATATTTTCAGAAATAACAACTTTTTACTGTTACTTTTTATTTACAAAACTCCACCTTTGAATTATAACTATACATACCTGCACTATACGAACAAAACAAACCGCATCATAGGGTTGGACCTGATGCTTTGCCGAATCTAAATCTTGCAGTAAATGAAGAAAGTGGTTTGTAAAACACCTAATTCTGAGTAATTGAAACCTTGAAAAAGTTCAGAAAAAATGTTTCTCTTCATAAGTGAATGGCATTTTTATATTTATTATTTTTTTTAAATTGGTAACATAGTCGTTTTATATAAGGTAACTGTTAGCATAATTTTAAGAAAAACCACTTACTATTACATAAATAAAACGAGAATCAAAGAAATACTTTGCAAAACTAAAATTTCTCTCGTGTATTAAAGTATAAAAACAATAAACTTTTTAAAATGATAACTTATTGCATAATGGACACCAAGCATCTGTAATAGCTTAATTGTTGTTTAATTTTTATATTTGACCATAAAAAATTAAAAGTTCAAATCTAATACAAAGCCATTAATCAATATTAAATAAATAAGTAGAAAAAATAAATATTTAAAAGAAAAGTTGACTGTTATCGCGACATTATTCCAGTGATGTATAGTGTATGTCAGTTTGTTGTTCCATGTAATATGTTATAATAAGGATTGTACGTTAAATGCTTTATAGGCTCTGTAAATTTTAGTTCATATACATCCGTAATATACAACTTTATTTAATCTGAATTTATTACTTCTGCTTGCATAATTTTACTAGTAATTTCAATATATTTTAAGTAATTCAATCAATAAACTAAATGTATAAAAAAATTTGTGTATTTCGACTCTTACAATCACTATGAAGGGTCCACGAAAAAATCTCTTTTTTTTTGGTCAATTTTTAAATAATGGTCGCACCTACAACCTATAAAATTTATGTATTAAATTCTGCAGGATTGTCAGAAGCTCAAGCATTCATAAATAATTATTTAAAAATGGTATTCCAAAGCAACCATCAAATAATTGTGTATGCGCACGTTTAATGTTTACATAAGATAATTGCATATAGGTTAGACATAATGAATTGTGATATCTCTTTTGAAAAAGTGTGTTTAAATATTTATCAAAGTAAGAATGATTAGTCGGATATGGGCGTGGTTGTGAATGCTATAGTTATTACAAAAGTCGAGTGCAAAGAAAAACACTTTTTTGCTTTACGCAATATGAAACGATATTACAAGGGATAAATATAATTTATTTTCAGTAACTACGCAAATGAATTGCATGTCGGTATTGTGTGTCAACTTACTTGACAAAATTCATTACAATTTCTTTGGATTATTTGAGCACGTGCTAATGGATGATTTAGAGTTTCCAGGAAATATAAATACGAAGCAAAACACAAATTCTCTTCACCATCGTTTTTTTTTATTTGCGTAAAAACATTTGTGAGTAATTCATAATACAAACAACATTGTTTTGCTATGTATGAAACTTCGAACGCCTTAACGAATCGAACTGTGAGTCAAAATCTATAATTCAAACTCTAATCGGAAACACGGTGTATATGTTGCTCGTAAGAGTTGACAAACGTAATTGACACTTAATATATCAACTTTTGTTTGTACGTTCGTGTAACACAGTTGATCGTTAAAATTTTCACATGTTGAGTTCATTGCTGCTGGGGAATCAAACGAAATTTGTCGTCGTTACTATCTAAAATTGTTCTCATCGAAAAAATTAAACAATATAAAATTTATCTAACTTTTTACAAATAACGTATAAATATATTTATATAAATAATATTCAGTGTTCAGAATATAGGGCTTTTATCAAACCTTTGGTTCCACGTATCTTTTTTTTTATTGACAAAAAATGCTACCGCGAATGTGAAAATCGCCAGATTCTCACTTTTATCGATTTACAAACAAAAATAAAAATACGAAAAGTATCTGTGCTCTCGTGTAATATAGTGCAAATCTGAGCGATCAACAACGAGTTATACTCTCTTGCACGCATAAAACTGCGTTACCATCGCTGCGAAAATCAAAACGCCTTTGCAAAAAATAAAGTTGCACTTCTTTTTTTTCGAAGTCGCGTTAAATCATGACACTCAAGGAAACAGAGTCCGACAAAACGTACAGTTACTTAGCAATTCGTACAAATTTGTTAATAATAAATAGTTTATTTTTAACTTCTTTAGTTTATTTTTTTATAAATATAATTTTTAATTGGTTACGATTTTAGTTATCGTAAAAATTGATGAGACTCATTAGTCCACCATTTAATTTGGTTTGTTTTTTTATTATTTATAAAAAACTCTTTATAAAAATTTGTTTTCCTCCTCGGTGCTGCTCGTGGGCATACGGCAGAACTAACCTGCAGAACTTGCGCACCCATACAAAAATTTTGTAGTAATGCTACTGATGCCACCGCGATGTCAAGCAAAAATAGCAAATTTTATATTACTCTGCAAAACAAATATTACTTATATAAATAATAAGTTTGCATAATTTAAACAGTAGCACACCCAACAAATTATAAGTATAGCGTTTTGTAAGCATAAATATGTTAAGAAATTTCTTCTCTTTCAAACTCTGCTTCCTTAATATTGCCGTCATGCGTGAGCAATATAAGTACATTTAAAAAGTGTACGTCAAGCCACAGGCTCAACTCTACTTCTTAATATTACTCCTCGCAGCGTGGAAAAATATATACTTCTAGTCAACAAATAATTTAATCGATACAATTGCAAAGTACCCTGAGTGAACTTTTTTTCTCGACGGAACGACAAAGATCTTCAGGATTACTTTTAATTCTTTTCGATGCTCGAGGAAAATTATAGCGAAAAATCAATAATTTCCATATTTAGGCACTACTCTAAATTCTAAAGTATTATATTATAAAATTTTCCGAACATTTCATAACTAACATATTTTGTTTATCAAGTTGTCTTCAATTTAATAAAAAAATGTTATATTAAAAATGAATTTTTTTTCACTATAACTTTTCTCTTGAGCCTGAACTTTTTCCAACTTATATAATTAACGTTAAAAGCATATTAAATTTCTTATAATTTGTAGAACTTTTACATCAGACTTCTATTAAATATCCAATTAGATTTTATATCAGGATGACGATGATGAATCATTAAATTTTGATCTTTTTTCGATCCGCCTAAACTTATTCATGATCGATGGATCACTCAGTCGTCCTAAAATCTAATAATTAGAGAAGCACCACAGGGAATGGTTCTGGAATAATCCATCAACTTATATGACTACAATTCAACATCGAGGAAACTGCACGTGTAAACACACATGGTATTATATCATTGCATCAGAGACATTTTCTCGTGCTCTTGAAAGTGCACAACGCAATCGCAATCACAACAGTAAATTCAAAAATAAACTTTCCCAGAAAAAAATTACCCATAATTACATATCGATGATAATCGTTCATTTTAAATATTAAAAAATTGTGTTCACAAACGCTGAAATTAAATGCACTTTATATTGCTTTTCGATATCAGAACGATCTGTAATTAAATGCAATTTTTTTGTGAGTCGATAAAACATTGCTGGGTGTTAAAAGTACTCCACACCTTGATCGCCACACCATTTTGAACTACCAGAGCAAAACTATGATTAACCGATATTATCCGATGAAATACGTAGTTTTAAAATAATTAAGGTTTAAAATTACATTGTAAATGAATATTTAAATAATTCTGCAACTATCGAATTCTCGATAATAATTTTGTAAAACTGTTAAAGAAACAAATAAAAATAGTCTTAATAATTCTTTTACGTTATACTTTACTAAATAATATTACCACAAATAAAAAGAATATAATTAAATAAAGTTTTTACTCGTCGAGTACATATATCAGACAAAATTAGAATTTTGGGTTTTAAATTTCAGAAAACATAATTCATGTTCCTGCAGTGTTGTAAAATCCTTATTTCTTCGCCATCTCGGTCGATGGCGAAGAGTCTAATTTGTCTTTTAATGTTTTAAATATTGAAAAAATGCGGTACTGGATTCTGGCTTTCGACATAAGGGTGGAGATCTCTTAAACCAAATTCTCAATTTAATGCAGTCGCGTTAAAAACTTTCACAGTCCCATTAAAAATCAATCGTGACAAAGTACAAACGTCCGTTACAGCGTCTTGCTAACGAAATAATTGACGTTTTAAAATTTATAGCGCAACGTCAAGCACTCGAATTCGCAAGATATCCTTTCGCTTTTTTCTTTTCTCCGCGCTTTCTCTTCAAAATCTCCATAAAACACTAAGAAAACACACATGATTTACATGGGGACGAGCTAACGCAAGCTCTTGCTTATTACATTATTTTATATATGCATATCAGACTCCTATACCTCCGTTTTCTTGCGCGACCCAGAAAATTACTCTAAAAATCTCACATCGCAAAAATGTACAAAACATGGCAAATTCTAACTCACAATTCGGAGGTTTTGTACACGCGCTTCAACGCACACATTCGCGTCAAATGAGACTTTTGTGTAGCTTTCTCTCTTTCTCTCTCTCTCTCTCTCTCTCTCTCTCTCTCTCTCTCTCACACACACTAACTCTTGCTCCCTTTTCCGTCAGCACTCTATTTCTCAAACACTCTTTTTCTCACTCATATTGTGCAGCCTTGACAAGGCTACGGCAGAGAACTACGAAACAGACTCCAGGGTCGCGTCTAGAAGGCCTTGAGTGCGCGGTCGGACGCTGCAAGCGTCAGAGAGCCAACGAGAGATACAAGGGTGCGATCTAGCCAGGTTATTGGATTAGGGTAGAGAAGGCCTCCCTCATAGAAGCCTAGGTGACCACCATGAGCCAGTTCAATGTACAAACTTTGCGGTTTGTTTGCTAGAAATCGAATAGAAAATATTTGTTAATACTGATATCTCACGCACAAAAGTGAAGGACGAATATCTTTTGCTAAAGTGTTTACCAGCAAATTGTTTGATAGGCGTCAGCAATGATTCAGGAACAATAGGATCATCCAGTGCATTTACAAAGACCATAGGCGTAGAGATGTTATCTAAGTAATTTGCAGAGCTACTCCATTTGTAAAGCTCATCCACAGATCTAAAGTTGTGTACCTGCGACAACAGAGAAATTTCATTATAAGCAAGAATAAAAAAATAAATCTGCATTAGTTATGTATTATTTAAAAAATAAATAAACATTTACCCTTCTCGTATAAGCTTCGTCCAATTCTGGCAATGTAGCAGCGGACACGATGTCCTTCTCATTGAGATTATGTCGCTGTTTCACATCCTCGGAGAGCAGTGCATTTTTGTGCCTTAAAATAATGTTCTTCACGGATTCTGTCATGACGTAGAGGTAGAAGCGCCGGAAGTTTGTCCAGTTGAGCAGATACTTTGTGCCTCTGCGAAAATCAATTTCAAAATTAGTACATCAGCCCACGAATCCTCCAGAATTGATCCGACTTACTCAATAGCATTGTAGCCTTGGCAAATGGATATTCCTCCAATAATGTTGGGCAGCTTATTGTTTCCCTGCTCGCCCATGTACTTTGTCACTAAATTACCGCCAAGGCTGAATCCAATGCAGACTATCTTTGTGCTTGCGTGTTTCTCCAACAAATTTTTCAGCATCGTGTGGTAATCATCGGTGTGTCCTGCCGAAACAAAAAAAGAATCGTAAAATTTTTCTTATCCGCCAGGTACATGATAATTACGTCCGAAAACGACGTCTCTTCTTCTTATTCGTTAAAGACGCTTCGCGAATTTTCTGACCTTAAATCTCGAGGCCACAGCGCGCCCGGAGTAACAATTGGACTTATATACATTACACTTCATTACACAGCGACTCATTTCAAATTTGTCACGTTCGCGACTCGTCTTGACTGACTACCGTTTTAATTGTAATATTTACAAAATCTACGCGTTATGTTTTTGCAGAACGAACGCTCAAGATTGGTTTAAAAGTCAATTGAAAATTCGAATCTCGCGCCATAAGATAATGTATGGCAGGTCGAAAAATAAATAGTTGGCTTGTATATTAATAATAATCATTTCTTACGTTCTACAATATCTATTTCGGATGAAATGAAGAAATTTTGAACTACAATTGTGAAATAAATATTTAAAATATTAAAATATATACTTCAATTTTTACAGTACGATGGATTATTACATAAAATTCAAACCAATCGTATCCTTTACTCATTACAATCCTCATTTATTAAATCTATTATTTTCCGATCTGCCGAATGCATAGCGACGGTAAATCGAGACTCTCGATTGACTACTTATATCGCGAGTCGTCCCTCTTTTGAAGCAGAAGCCGGAAAAAAAGCGGAAATTCAAAAATGCACCCACCATACGTGAAGATCCTGGGCGAAGTGACTTTAACGCTGGACAGTGCTCCCACGTGGTTGAGGACGGCGCACCTGTAGCCGTGGCATTGAACGAAGTGCACGAACGTCCTGATGTAGACGCTCTCCGAGCTGTTCCCGATTCCGGGACAGATGGCTATCGTCACGTCATCTGCGCAATTCGAGAAAAACGTGTAGCCGGGCAATTGTTGCAGAAATTAAATTATAGCGAGCGCTTTTCCTGTACACACCGCACATTTCGCGATCAATTTTAATTGTACAGTACACATACCTTCATGACCGTTGGTGAGCGGCTGATAGAGATCGTAGGTGAGCGTCGTGTCGTCGGAGAGCCCGATGTAGACACGCTCGCCGATGGGCCATGGGCATCGCACTCTGCCAATTATACTGTGGACAATTGTCTGCACGTGTCCGCTGAATCCCCACAATCTCGTCGGCTTGTAACTGAAATTCGGAGAGGAAAAGCAAACAATTAGTTTTCGCACTCGTTTATGTATACACATATGAAGATGACGATATAATTATGTGTACACAGTTTAAAGAGACGTAAAGAGGCTATGCGTGAATGGAATATAAAACCGCATGGCTTCTGGAATTTCTCGGGATGTTCGTTTCACTAAAGTAAAGTATAGCGATCTAAAAGAGAGGAAAACGAGTTAAGAGAAAGGTACTTATATGGAATATGTTGTGACGCACCGGCGGTACATGCCACACATATAGAAACCAAGTATCTTCGCCTGACGCGCCTTCATACATTTTTTTTGCATTCTACACACTTGATTTCTTGAGATTTTTAAGAAAGTTTCGTATACCGCCACGTGTTTTCTAGCCGTAAAAAAACAGTGGTCGATATGTATATAATATATATATATATATAAGAGAGAGAGAGAGAGACACTGAATCGTCGATATATTTTAAAATTTCATCCAATAGAATTTCATGCCGCGCTTTTATTGCGCTGTGCGCACAGAGTTTGTGAGAAAATCGTAAAACTATTCTTGCGTAGAATTTACGATTTTACCCTGGATTTTATGTATTATATAGCGCGGAGCTGCGCGCGAGCAAAACGAAAAGTGCACACGGAATTTTCCATCACAATGCATGGAAAGTCGATTGCATATTCCTGCGCCTGCGAGCGTTAGCAAAATTTTTTGGCTTGTCAAAGAACTGGGTTGTTGTCTCTCTCCATCGCCGTTTCTCAGGACGGAATGTATACATCTCCGTTGATTGGCAAGTGGGTGTGGATCGACTGTAATTACAGCCTAGTTTTCGAATCTGAAGTCATTGAAGTAAGGATGATTTATCGAAGTGACAGGCCGTTATGGGTGGATATGGTTTAAAAAATTATTGAGTAGAAAACGCTAAATTGTTTAGCGACGTCAAAATCGAAAGTTCATGTATAAAATATGCGTATAATAGCACAGTTATAATGTCGACTTGTAATTCTTAAAGCTTATTACACGTATAGCGCCTCTCTACTATTACTTTCGAAAAAAAAATTTTCCGAAAAGCTTTGGAACAGCTTTTTATTTCCCTGATAAAATAGTCGTTTATCGGCTAAATTAAAAATATATACATATATGAGTGTATCCATGAGGAAATTTCGGAAACAACTCGGACGGAAAAGTTGCAGGAAATTTTCTTGAAGGTACACCTACCAGACCTCTTTTTTCTTGTTCCTTAGGTCATTCTGAAACAGGAAAAGCTCGCGTGCATGGAAAATCTTAAGGGTATATTTTTTTCTGGAGCAAAAACAACTCGAAAAACGAGAAATAATTAAAAAACAAGAATTCATAGATTTTTTTTCTCGAAAACTATGGACTTTTAAAAATATTTCATTAGAACAAAAATGTCTTAAAATTCATCAAAGAATGCTCTGAAATTTTTTATGACGTTTTCCGAAATTTCGATTTTTTTGGATTTTTGAAAAATCAAAAATTGTACCAGATCAAACTGAAAAAATTTCAGAGCATTCTTTCATTAATTTTAAGACATTTTCGTTCTTATGAAATTTTTATAACAGTCCATAGTTTTCGAGAAAAAAATGAAAAAAATGACTATGAATTCTCTTTTTGTTAATTATTTCTCGTTTATTTAAAAAATATATCCTAAGATTTTCCGTGCACGCGAGCTTTTTCTCTTTCAGAATGACCTAAAGGAATGAGAAAAAACAGGTCTGGTAGGTGTGCCTTCAAGAAAATTTTTTGCAACTTTTCCATCCGAGTTGTTTCCGAAATTTCCTGGATATACTCATATAATCAAATCAGATAAAATACCTTCACTATAACGCATAGTCGCACACGCGAATACCGAATATCACATTCGCAGGCGTCTTATAAACTTTTTCATGAATTTAACATTATCCAACCCCTTTTCCCACACATGTCGTATATACAGCAACCAAAGCCGCAGTAGCTTAAAACTAAAATCACGGCGCAATTAATTCTCTCTCTCTCTCTCTCTCTCTTTCTCTGCAGTAGAATAAAATCTAAAAAATTTGAAAGCTCCTCGCACGTGCATTACAGCCGGCTCACGTTCAAGGTCTAGGTTGGCTCGATCGATCTTGTACGCTATGCCCGGCGCTTCTGCCGTATATATATTATATATATATATATATCGACGTTCAACTTACGTACGTACCGCCGCATACACATACACTGCACACATGCCTATAAAGATTTTTCGCATGAAAGATTCAAACGGTTACGACGAGCGCGCAAAATCGTAAAGTTCGTTCTTGAGATGTGCTAAGCTCTTGCGAAAAGAAAAGGAGATGCGGTGCGGGTGTTCCCGCTAATGAGGGTATAGTGTCTAGAACCAGTGACGAGAGCGACTTTGTTATGTATACCGCGACTTTATAATATGCACTGGTGTTGAATGAACGGAGAGTAAATCGTGGGTGGAATCTCTTTGATAATAATACTGTGAATATGATATATTTTTAGAATATTATTATTATTATTATTATTATTATTATTATTATTATTATTATTGTTATTATTATACTGTAAGGGACTACTTTCTTGACTAAAAATTTTTCAGAGCTGTATGGCACAGTCGGATGGATAGTGAAATCTATAAAATGTGTTCTATTTTATTATATAATTATATATTACAAGGAATATTATGTTGGACCGTATATGGGCCTTTATTCATGAATAAATTTGTTTTTTTTTTCTTTAATATCTGTCTATGCGGGTGGATGCGGATAGGGTCAAGACTTTTGGGGTTACATTAAATTAGAAATACGAATTACGTTTTTTATTTTTTTTTTTTACTGATATATTCATATAAAATTATATACTTTATATAGACTACTATAAAAGGTTTAAATTTTAGAAAAACATAATGATTAAGACACATTTCTACGACTTTATTTTTGCAATCGAGAAACCAGCAATTGAGTACTCACGTGTCTTTCAATGGGTATATACTACACATACACATGTATGTCAAAAGTCAACGGTAGATAGATCTATATACCTTGTATAGATCGTATCAATCTACCGCATGAATCACGACATCCTTGAACTTGTACTGACATATATGTACGTTATGACAAGACCAGGTTCGCAATTTAGTTAGTTATCTTTTTTTTTATAATTTATACAGAATGAATTTATATAAAAAGTTAAGGCTTGATCTGCACTATCGAGCATTAGTGGAATACAAAAACATGTTCTGCGTCGACATAAAAAAGTTTTTATATGTTCATGAATGTTTTTATTTGACAAACAATTTATAGCTTACTCAAAAGAAAAAAAACAAGGAAACGGAAACGTAGCGAAAGACTTATTTATACCAATTTCGAATCAAAAGTAAAACAGTACGTTAACTACTGAATATAATTATTATAATGCAACTTTTGTATAATAAAGGTTTTGTCACCAAATATTTATATATTTGATTGGAAATGAAATCATGTAGCAGATTATAAATAAAACTAAGTATTTAATGTATATAAGATTATGGCGGAAAGACTTTATTAGTATTCTAAATATTGTGCAGTGTATGCTCATAATATAAAAAGTATCATCATCAAATAATATTAATCATTCATTTATCAACAAGTAAATTAACTATATGAATAATATTAAAAATGAACCATACGTATATTGAACCGGAATCTTTTTTTTACCCATACCTTGTTTTTGTACACAATTGCAGTTCATATTAATTTTAAAATTTGTATGTAACTATACATTTACACTTTTGATATCAAATATTTTTCCAAAACTATTTTTAGGTTTTCTTTATTTGGAAATAATCTGTTAATAACTATAATATGATCATTATCCAATGAATATTTATTCAAACTATCATTAACGTGAATAACATGATTACTATAATGTAAGCATATCCAATGTCCGTTATTGCTTGCTCCAGAAAACAAAATTTGTAAATAATCCTTATTTAGATTTACAGATTGAATATTTCATAAATCGCAAAAGATTAAACAACATGACGCAATGAGACCATGTTGAAATTTTTTTATGGAAAAACTTGTACGTTTGCATTCAAGCTATGCAACTAAATCTGAGCATCAGATGCCCTCGATGTTTATATAGAATGTGTCAATTGTATCAAACATCAAACAAAAAAGATTTTTTCCCAACTTTAATTTGTAACAACTGTGTGAATTAATTTATACAGACTACCGTAAAATTGTAATTCTTTTCAGACACATTATACTTATGACTATACTTCAACTTTACTTCATATTAAAAAGTTTTAAATTTAAATAGTGCTAATTAGGAGCAACTATATGTAGCATATATTTGCAATGTAACAACGTTATTATTTTTTTAATAAACTAAAAAAGTAAATAAATATACAACGAAGAGTGAAAGTTCGCAATGTAAGATTTTCATTTTCATTAGAGTTTTCGCAGTATTGCACATTAATATTAATTGAGTAGTCTCTGTATCTCTATAGAAAGTGAATTTGTTATCAAATTAGCGTATTAATTATTTCGAAATTTGCTACTTTAATACAGCGTAATGACATTTTCATATATAGGCTACGGTTTCTCGGTGAAATCAATTAGCTGTCAATTTTTTTATATTACGCTATAAGAACTTTTTATTAGGTGTTACATAATTTCCAGAATTTTTAAGATATTTTTTCTAATAATAATTATCAAAAGCAAATGACCAAAGTTGACAATTTATTTATTTTATTATTTTTTTCCCATTTTTATTAATTTATATCTGCTTCTGAGGAAAACATTTTAATCTATAGCAAAGACATAAATAGGGGTGCGGGTGAAAAATTCTCATAAAAAATCTTATTTAAAATATATTATGACTCTGTGTCTCAAAAAATAACATAAAGACATCGATGCATTAAATTTGCACCTAATAAATTTTAATATAAACAATCCAAATAACTTTCAACTAACTTGTAGAAACTATAATCAACGTGTCAAGTGAAGTTATTATGCCTCCAACATAAAAGTACATCCATCACCTAAAGATCATCTCACTAACTTATACGTCAAATTCTTTTGAAAATGCACTTTTCTTTGGTCTAGGATTCGAAAAAAAATGATTTTAAGCTAGAGTTTTCGGACCGGTCGGACTATAAGCCAAAAGATGATAAAAATTCCAAGAATAATTCGGCATATACATGGGAAAATCCGCCAAAATAATTCAGATAATTGCAGCGAAAATCGATCGAAAAAAAACCTCGTGAGACTCGTCTGGGACAGCATTTTTTTTGTTCTACAGGACCCCCAGAACTCGGAAAAATAGTGTTCCCTCGAATTTTGAATTTTTTCAATTTTCACAATTTTTGAAAAATCAAAAAATGGCTCAACAATTTTTGAAAAAATTCATATTGTGAACTTTTGTGCATATTTGCGACATCAAAAATAAAATTCCTTCTCCCTCTAAATTCGGATTGAATAAAAAACGCTTAAAAAAACGAATATTTTTTGTAAATTTTTACACAAACATCTAAATACCCAAAAACACTCATTCGATTTCGCGGGAACACTATTTTTTTCGCATTCTGGGGGTCCTATAGAACAAAAAAAAATGCTGCCCCAGATGAGATCTGATTTATTTTGGCGGATTTTTCCATATACATAAATATGTGCTATATCTAACATATTAGCAACCGATTCAACCACCGGTCAATCAACTCTCACATATTACTGCGTTCACGTAGACCTATAATATGTTCTACTTTTCGAATAAAAATTCTACACACGTGAAACATCAAATCGAAGAAAGGAATCGAGCAAGGATTGTTACTTTCTCCAACGAAATTTTACTTTTTTTTCTCATCGCGTCAACGGCACCGATCATATGACATCCATTTCGGGCAGATGCGTAGGACCATCGCGCGCGTATATATAGCAGATCCGTTATAGAAAATGTGAAACTACGAGTGTACATCTTTCTCCCAAGGAGAATCAAGGCTGCTGTAACGCAGGTCATCAAGTCGGCGAGGCAAAGTTTTCGGGTTAACGGTACCTTGCGTAGATCCGAAAGCCGCCTTTCACGCGTTCACGATGTATATAGAGATTTTGATGCTAAAAATTCCGTGACAAGGTTGATTATCACTTTCCTGATTTCGCGCGTGGACGAGGAAAGTTGAGTGTCTCCAGTTTTGTTTTTTTTTCTTGTAGGACTTCTTGAAGTTCTATTTTATGAGAAAGTTAGTTTAACGATTCGTTGAGAAATGTAACGTGTTTTTTGTATGTAAATTATACTTAATACTATATATAATGAAGTTGCTTGTATATGAACATATTTCGAATAAGGATTATATACTAATATTGAATCATCAATTAAAACTTTTATGCATAAGCTGATTTGACTTATATTTCAAGATTAAAAGTGAATTTTCCGCTTGCAATCAATTTCCTTTAGTTAGATGAATTAACCATAGTTTCTGAACATGATTAATGTCTTTGGACAGCTATTTATCTCTTACTGAAATTATAAATTTTTTTTATCACGAAGCGTATTTTTCACAATAACAACGAAAAATACAATTCGAAGTGCGGAGGTTGCTGTCACTGTACGTCGAATATCCTAATAAGTTTTATTAAAATTTGAACAATTTTTCTATAAGGTCGATGATACTATTTTAAATACTACTTTTACGTAGACAATGTAAGAAAGCAGGCCTATCACATATATTTTCCAATTTATAATATTATAGCGTATTACTCGTAACTGATGACATGCATTATTATCAGCAATTGAATAACCGTTATTTCATAAAAGAAATTTCGTAAATCATCCAATAGAATATTGTGCAACTACCGATAAAAAGAAGTTCTCGCAAATAAGTTATAATAGATGTCTTCCGGGCTATCGAAATAAGGTATAAGAAGCGATTTAATAAAAAAAATACTTTGAAATTTCTTAAGCCGACGATCGTACAGCGCAAAGAGCGGCAGGAAGTTTTCGCCAAGTCGGTGCATTTTTTCACGACGAGAAAATTGGGATTAGCGCTAAATTAAATTGTCATCCAGGGCAGTGACACCGAGTGACACAGATTCTTTTGCTTCCGCGCGCGCAGCGTCGCGGTGTTGTAAATCATTGAAAGTTATTCCAATCATGCGCTCGATTATTTTTACAAAGCCGACGCCTCCACTATATGCGAGGACCTAACCGACGAAAATTTGATTAAATCATTACATTTTCTCCTCGTCTTTAGTTCAATGCATTGAGACATTTTGCAAAATGCACGCGTGCTATAATTAATAGAGGCAGAAACTGCTCGCGCAAATAGTTCATAAAATATTATTTTATATGCGGCTATTCAAAGACGCCTCGAAAAGTTATTTTTTGAACAGAGAAATCCATACGTTTTACGAGTCTCGCGCGTACACGCATTTTCCAAAGCAATCAAAATCTCCAAGAGTGCAGCTGTATATACCTATAATGGTTATACTTAGACGTCAACTCATACTATCAACTTATACTTTGTTTTGGTTAAGTAAAATCATGGGCTTTACGTAAAAAACCACGAGCAATAAACACAATCCTTGGATTTGCGACCTCGTCTAAGCTTTCCATAATCAGAGACCAGAAGTACACGTAATACAAGAATGTTATTAATACAGTTGTAAACAGCAGCAGTGTTATATAAATAATAACATTTTGTTTGCTGAGAATGCAAAGATATTTTATCAATTAAAGAGGACAATATTTTTCAATGAAAATCAATATTGCAGATTTAATCATCGATATTATAATGCGTAAATAAATTGAATTTTCATCTTAAGCATAGCCAACATATTGTTAGTGCTACCAGAAATACACGATCCTATGACGAACATTCTGCTTGTTATCCTTGTATGTAAAAGAGCATCTTGTATCACTGCAGCTATTTCTGTTTTCAATGAAATAATTTAGCGTGCATAGTCTTAAATAGATAAGTCGATCGAGCTACTGTTCAATGAGTCACTCTGCAATCAGAATCTTATACCAAACATGCTTGCTCCAGAAATTTCAAGGTATAGTTCTTATACGTGTCGCATTTCATTGTATCGGGCGCTTATTTACGTGTTTTTTTTTTTTTATTTTTAAATCGGTTATTAATCGATTATTCCCAAAATCCAAAAAACTTTTCCTATTGAATTTTCAGAAGTTATACAAAGTAGAAAAAGCAATGCCCAAATTAGGGCAGCGAGTGCAATGACAAAAATATCAAAAAAGCGTTCCATTTTCGAAATAGTACGTTACCCAGAGCAACGTCATCATCTTATACTACAAGAAAGTTCCAGCCAGCGGTTATATTGCTGAAGTTAAGTTGGTATATACGCGACGTTAAGCCAAGATCTTTACCGTCACAAAGTGGTCCACTCTACTCGAACGCTTTTCGTGCTAAGTCATGCTAGTGAAAATTCGCGTACAGAGCCAAGTGATGAATTGCCATTTTTTTACGGCTTTTAATAAAATTTCTTCGGAATGCACGGTGCGCTCTACTGACCCTAATTGTGTCGAGATGTGCGTGGAAGACGTACGTACGACATATATAATATTGTAACGTCACAAGCGCGTACGAAGTGAAAACACAGTGGATTTTTGATAATAATTTTGATCGCTCTATCGATCGGAGTGAAAGTTACTGTTAAAAAAAATCGTTTTGAAGATAGGTTCGTTTTTTTTTTTATTGGCAGAGCAAGCTGAGCACGCGAAAGCACTCGGAACGATTGCTTTTCCCCCCGTATAGATACGCTTTCTTTGGGAATTTATTTTTCTTTTTCCAGGAGAATTATAAGCGGTACTATATTTCATAAAAAATGCATTAACAATTGAAGATAATTTATATCTAACAACGTAATATTTATGTCTAATCACAAGTAAATTGCTTTGGTGATAAAAAAATTTTTCAAAATATGAATAACCTATATAGATTAAGAAATATAATGGCAACTTTGTAATGTGCTTGTTATACCAAATAATGCAGAAACTAAAAATATTTAGGTCACATTGCACACAAAAATAGCGATTAACCCCCCGAGTAACGATCAGATTTTCGTCCACGAATACACACTGTAACCGATAAATTTAGATGCCTTTACGGGTCTCCTTGTAAGCCTTCGTCTCTCTCTCTCTCTCTCTCTCTCTCTCTCTCTCTCTCTCTCTCTCTCTCTCTCTCTCTCTCTCGAGCCACCCCCAAAGTCAATCGACCGATACGTATGCACACCGAGTTTCACTGCACAGATAAAAGCCAGTGAAGAGGGGCGAATCTACGAGATGTGCATCGAAACTGCAAAAAAATGCTAATCCACGAATCTCGCGCAGTATTTGTCAAGGTCGAAAACTACGTCTTTAGCGAAAAATCGGATATCTTCTATATACATATACACCCCGCGATTATACGAAGAGCTGAAAACTTCCTTTCGTGTGGGATATATACAGAGCATGTATAAGTGTGCGCGAATCGATAGCACCACTCTCTTCGAGCCTGGAGTGACTATATCTCATACATATAGAGATATAGAGGATGAGATTGTCATCTGAGCCGAGGAGGAAGGAGGAAGCGTGGCCCGAGGTCTGTTGAAGGTGCTTACGGGAAACTACTCTAGAAATCTTGTTAATGCGTCGACTATTCTGTGATCCAAATCCGTATAGTATTTTTTTCGCAGAGGACTTATCTACTTTAGAACATTGGAGATGTTCGACTGTAAGGATATGAAATTAAAATTAAGAATAATAAAATTTTTTAATCTATTTGCGGAGTTTTGAAAATTTGAAATAACGTAATGTACATATAGTTATTCGTAAAAATGTCAACGAATTTTAGGGCACACCCGAATTAACAACAAGAGAAAAATGTTTGTTTTTTAGAGTTGTAGAAATCTTTTAACCAAAATAATAAATACAAATTTGTTTCTGTCTTGAAGTATATACCAGACTAGGTTTAAAATATTCCTTTTTAAGTAGTACTGCAGACTTATATTATTATTTATTTATTTATTTATTAGCATTTGTTTTATTATAAGTGAAGACAGTAATACTTAAAAGAAACCTTTTAACCCTATAGTCTATAATGGGAAAAAATAATTTAATAATTAACTGAAAAAATTCATAGTAAATGACTAAAAATGCAAAAATTTAATATTTACAACAATGGGCGTCATGAAAGATCGAAAGCAAAGTAGCCGTTAATGTTAATTCGATAGAAATGTTGACTTGCAGCTTTATAAAGAAAATTTTTCTTTTCCTCCTATTCACCCAGGCTTGACCTCATAAGTATCTAAATAAAGATTAATTTTGCAGTTAAAAAACTCGTATTATTATGTTGTATAGATAAAAATTCAACTTTGTTGAATTAGCTCGATTCTATAGTAGTTAAATTTTCCATTGGTAATCATAATTATAGCTGCTTTTAAAAGAATATACGTCATGCTAATCGTGACCTCAAAAAATTTTTGGGACATACTAACGCGCACGTAATTTATCATCATATGACAATACTATGTACGTTTCAATAATAATAATAATAATAATAATAACAGATATAATGAATACTTTTATAAATTTATATACGTGCTTAAATAATAATTATAAAAATGAATGATCATAATATTTATTAATTAAAAAAGTTTAAATAATCTATGACCTCTAATAATAGGATTAAATTCATCTCTGAAAGCAATTTTATGTTTTGTATAAGCCGCCCTTGATATTCTTGTTTTGACATCTTCCTCACATAAATCTCTGGCTAACCTTGAGGGTGTATTGAATAAAATAAAGGATAAATCCAAGGTTTTATGTTTGGACCCATAACACTTACTTCTTGCTATTCCTTAGTTTTTTTTTATACCAATATAAGTATTTTTCCATCAGCTGAATATAGTTAAAAATATAGCGGCAACTTTATTTTATTTAAGCATTTAGTTTATTTAAGTATTATTATTATATCTCCTGTCATTTTCAGGTTTTAATGAAAAAAGTAATTTTGTAACATAGTGTGATCTAAATATAAGTATTAAAAATTATTATATCAACGAATACGTTAAAAAATATTGTGTTAAAAGTTCATACTGCAAATTGAAGAGCTGATTAATTCATATGGAAAATTGTCGTTTCATATAATGACATTAAATTAATATTTCCGTGCGATAATTGTCCAGAACTTAATACGTAAAAAATACATTGAATGTCTTCAATTTCAATATGACGCTGACTTTCAACTCACCTCTTTCTTTATGATAGAAAATATTAGAGGAAATATTAAATACACTACATATTGGCGCGCATTAATGCGGTGTCTCAAGATAGCCATTAAAACTATTTATATTATCTGAATGTTATATATTTGTGTGATTATAAATAATGTTTGCAAATGATGATAATTGTATATGACGCGAGTTGAAGACGACGTAAAAATAAGGATCAAAAAGACGACCGTCACGTTCGTATATGCAATATTTGATAATGTAAAAAACTTTACACTTGAAGGCATTTTGAAATACAACAACGAACAATGTTCTATTCAATTTTCGATAGCGTGAACCCAATTGTAAGCAAACAATGATAACTGATTTGTGAGGATGCTCAATAGTATTTATCATTTCACATTTACATTAAAACTACATGAGAATTTGAATCATTTCATAAAATACTACTTTAATTGCTTTGATATTTATAAAAGATAACAATCGCAGCTCAGATTCATATATAAACTTATCACAAAAGTTTGGAGAATAAAACTAATATCTATAAAAATCAAAAACATTTTGCAAATAAAAATCATTCAAAACGAGACGACCTGGCAATCAACTCAAGTTCAACAACTGGATCCTACCAGAAAAAATCTGCAATCTTCGCGGTAAAACGCAATCAGCCATCCGAGCAAAGTCAAGCTCGATAAACTAACAAAGAAATAAAGCTTGTATTCTGAGAAGCACGAAAGACTTTGATATAATTAAACTATCCACTGCCATAACTTCTCAGTACGTAAAAAAAATTTCTCAAGCGAATAGGTGGGCGTAGTGCAGCGTCGACACGCACAGGAGATTTCGACTATCACTGTAACACCGCGCCGTTTGATGCTTACAAATTATACTTACGAAGCAAAAATCATCAAAAGGAAAAAGCGGAAATTCGAACTCTCATATAGAGAGAGAGCTATATGATGGAGACACAATCGGCGGAAGAGGCCGTTTTACGTGCATAACATGCATTCATGACAAATCGGCGTAAAGTACACATGCAAACACGATATATATGTAATCGATACGCTCCTAAGAACACCTCTCGCTTTTCTAGTCATCGAATCCTTTCCGTGACGGCATTCCGTGTTTGAAGCTCTAAACGATTCGTTATGCAGATTTAATTGCGTGTACTTTTCAAGAGGAAGCGTTTTGCTCGAAGAGTCAAACTTGGAGTAGAAATAATTGATAACTTATGAAATACTCCTGTGGGTATACTGTCCTGGATACTTTATAGAAAAGCGAAATGTTACGGAGAACATCAATTTGCAGAAAAGGACTTGTGCGGCTGGCTCAAAGAGGGGAGTGTATAGATTTTTACATACGTGACTCACTCGCGCATAGCGTGACGTAATGTGCTTAAGCGACGATGACAAAATAATCTTTATGCACACCCACATATAGCTCTGCTTTTTTTTAAGATTGAACAAAAGATAAAAAGTGCTTCTGCAGACATATCTATTTATAGAAACGAGTCGCCGATGATTAAAGTATTTTTAGTTATACTTAGATTCGTATCAAATATTCTAATGTGGAAATGTTCGTAAACAAGATTCTGCAATATCCTAATGTAATGAGCTACATAACACTAGCTTGGGTCACTTGAAAAAAAATCGATCACGCACTCATAACTTGATTACATTTCCGATAAGTATTATAAATATGCGTACCTTTTCATCCATTTATTCACATATAACCTTCTTTTATTTATGTACAATACACAACATACATTCATAGAGTAATCAATATGTCACGTTTATACGGTGTTGTTACATACATTTATAATCTATACGCTTTCAATACACGATGACTAATATCGGCAATAAGGAATCTCCATTTCTGTTGTGAAGATGTCATGCATTAATCATCATTGTTCCAACGAATGATGTGCGAGCCTGTATCGATTGTATCGCCTGGTAGTTTTTTGAATAATGAATGAAGCTCTTGTACGTAAAATAAGAATAAAATTTTCTCCTCATATTAATCATGGTTCATTTTTAAGATAATTTATTAGTGAACGCAGTTATAAATATCGATCGTACAAGCAACTAACTCTTTTCACAAAGTAAGTACGAGGCAGACCGCGAAAATGTCGTTGATAACGAGAAGATTCTGCGACGCGTAAACAAAGATGTATAAATATAGAGAAAAAAATTGGTCCACGTTTCGTACACATGGCGCTTATAATTCTGCTCATTCATGTTAGTTTATACACAAAGCAGGGGAGCGCAAGACTGTATATAGAAACTACTGAGAATTGGCTCTCATGCCGCTCTCTTTCTCTCCTCTCTCTTTCTTTGCCGCAAGTGACTAAGGCGCGTTAGCCGTCACACTTCCTGTCTCTTTTTTGGGATTTCCCAAAATTCATAGCATAATATTTGCTTAGTGTTGTCGGAATTATCGACATTTTGACCTAAGTAAAAGTAAACTAATCATATGTTTAATATTTCGTAAAAAGAATTAAGCCCACGCACGAGTTTTATTACGCAAGATAAAAATGCAGCTTAACCAAATTTAAAAAGTTTTTTTAATAATATGAAATCAAGCTAACTACTATACTTTCTCATTCTTGGCTTGTCGACTCTCCCGAGAGCTTGTTCAATTTTCAAAGTTGAAATGGGCATTTTAATCTCGTCATAAAAAGCGAAATGCTGTTACGAAGTTTTATGGCTTATCAGAAACTTCTAAGATTTTTCCAAAATAACAAACTATATAGACGTCTATTTATTTCAACGATTTCTACAACTCGTTCGTACGAAGTATACTATTAAAAACTTAACTGTATATTTCAAGCGCGGAATCCTCTCAAATTCACAAGCTAAAAAATAAATATTCCCCACCCCCCCCCCCCCCAAGCAACATTTTCTTTTCCCATAAAATTCGAAAGTTTCCGCAGGAGCGAGTCCTTCCACGCGCATACCCGCGCGAAAACACGTTATCAACTACCGAACCAACTATATGCACACATGCGCTAACGAAACGCATACACCTCTTATCTCTTCTGCACGTATATGAGCGTCCACCTGCTAATCGAGCCAAACAAACGTTTCGGGAACGTTTTGAATGCCTGTACGCAAAAAAACATAAAAATAAAGCGAGCGTTTTTTTTCTCATTCAAACAGAGACTATATAGGCGCGCAAACATCGCGCGTGACTCACGTACATCTATAAGTCACGTGCAATTGAGAAACCACGCGCGTGTCCATTCGCGCGATAGTAACCGCGAAAATTGTCGCCTTGAGACAGGAAGTCAGCATAGCATCTTGAGATTCGGGTTGATGAGCTCATGTGTGTACAAATGTGCTATGTATAAGTACTCGTCGTACGCCAGACGAATTTTCATTGTATACAAATCTGGCCTCGGGGAGGTGTTCTTGTTTTGGGTCCTTGTTGGGAGAGCTGAACGTTTATTTCGCTTGATGGAAAGGTGGAGTTCTGCTGCAAATAGATTTGTTCTTTCTCTGGCTACGCCTACATTTCCATTCTTTTTTCAATTTTAACGTAAAAGGGAAATTCGGTGGTGGTTTTAGATTATATTTTGAATATATATTTTACAAGTATTAATTTTGCATTATTTTATCGAACCAACCGTATCTTCGTTTACGTTGCTTTTAAAATGGCAGTTTTCTCTTCTTTAAAAAGTATAAAATTTTCAAAAAATCAAAAATTGATGTTATTCAGATGGAAAATTGTCAGGAAAAAAATGGAGGAAAACACATTGTGTACCATCGAAATTCTTAACGATTTTTTATCAACATCCTAGTATAGCGCCGCACGACGAGATTGTCACCTGCAAAATGTCAAGTGGAATATAGTGAAAATATCACTATTTTATCGATTGTATTGACATAACAAGGCACGAGACAAGATTCTAAAAGAGAAACATACGATGGAAATGAATCACATATGGCGCATATATCTATGTAATTAAAAAGCAATTGATCGATTTCATATGTATACATATTGAAAGATTACCTATTTACTCGCGTGTACAATGTATACTACCAGAAAATTGTAACAGGAAAAAATTCACGTATATAGATTATCATACGGAATGTAATGTTGCCTCCGATTCTTGCGCTTGTCTTCACCGTGCCGCGCACTCGCGCGAGTATCGGTGACTAATTAAGGTCTCAGCTAATTGATGAGTAATGTTTTTTATTCTGAATGGCTCGCGTTTGCTCTGTCAATGGCTTGTCCGGAATACACATGACGTACCGAAAAAATATATATACTTATACAGAGTCAGCGAAGAAATATTTTATCCTGCAACAATTAAAAGAAAAAAAACCAAAAACAACCACAAAACGACGAGAAAAAAAATACTCCAACAGTCGTAAAACGGTATAGCGAGTATTCCTTCGAAGACGGAAAAACAACGCTTACAATTATGTGAATAAAAGGAAAAGCCATTCGAGCACAGCCGCAAAAATGCGCTCGCGCGAGTTATACGCTTTGCCCGCAGTCGACAAGTGGCACGTTCGACACGTGAAGCAGCAATTATATCGACATTTGCAAAGAGAACAACTTTGATAATTATACAGGTTATCTTCTCGTGACGTGTGTATAGCAGGGGACAAACAATGCATCGCTATAATGCAGGTGCTTCGAATGTTGTTTAATAATCGTTAACCGTTGAATGACTATATACAATGTTTCCCCCGAGGCGCCGTCCAGCCAGTCGTTAATCCGCGGCTTATGAAACTTTATAACTTCATCTCTTTGAAAAGAGCTAATTCTCTATGTTTGTTCGTGACAGTTCGCCTAAATTCGAATCGTCGCACAATGGCTCGTGCTATACTCGTATATGCGCAAGGTATATGCGATTACCTCATACACGTACCAGGTATATATCGAATGAATTTTCATCCAATTACTGTTGGCACTGGCATGTTCTTGTTGTTCGTATAGTTTAATACGGGAGTGGAATATAACGTTCGTTAGCGCACGTATTTGTAAACTTGCTGAGAGAGTATAATTATGGCGCGTTAATTTTGCCTTATTTCATACCGCACACCGTGCATTATTAGGAATCAAATTGCAAAAACGCAAGGGAAAATGCTCTGCTGACTGTGCGCGAGGAGGTGCGATGATGCTACGCGTATTAATAAGTATAACATCGTTTGCGAACTTCCGGCTGCTTTTTAATAATAGGCCAGGAAGATTTTGAGCTTGTTATTTCATGCAAATCCCTAATATCAAAATAGATGCTTGAAATATACTTAGTCGGTCAATTAAAATTAAAGCTTGGTGCTCTCGTTAGAGGTAGTGCCGTTGGTATATCGTGAAGTACCGTTTCGATTTTAATGAAACTTGGCGTACTTATACTCGTCAATAATATTGGCACAGAAATGTAAGCGCACGGTGGTCTTTATAGGTTGATGCACTTTGCAGTTTCAATATTCAGCGTTTCCGTGGCAAACTTGTATGCGTACAGTAAGAGATAAATATTTCAAGCACATTTCATGTTCGAAAGCTATGATGGAAATTGATCCAAGACGTATCGTATAATAGAAATAAAAGTGTATTTATGTGTCCATCACCCGCAATCCTTATCTGGGGCATAAAAACAGCTGTACCAGCTTCCTCTGCAGCAAAGTATACGTAACGTTCCGAGTAAACAGTAAGTAAAAAGTCCTCTGATTCCGATCGTCAGGCATGTCATCGCAGCAGCATCGCCCGAGCCGCGAGCGCGCATAGCAGCAAAAACCGCGCCGTCGTAAAAACGCGGAGGCGACGACACGGTACTTACATATAAAAGTCGCGCAGCGCAGAGCCCCGAAGAAATCCCGTTAATTTTTCAGTCAAACATCCATAAAAAGCCAGCGCTATATACGCGCGCGATCGTACGTTCCGAGATATATATCCCGCACCTCCGCTACTGTGGTGGAGCGAACCTAACCTTAAAATAGCATTGATATATACAGTGCGACTGCGGCTCTTCTTTCGCGAAATTTCCACAGTGAGAAGTGCATTGAACCGTTATTGCACGTCCATTCTCGACACATGTATAGTGTGTATACACGTACGTACAGGCCGCGTATGTAATGCAAACGTATGCAGTATATAAGCCCGCGACGATCGAACTTTCACGATGCGGGAGGACATTCGCGCGCAAGAGCTGTTGTATACCTACATGTATAGAAACGAAATGCAGCGGTATATATATGTTATGTGCGCGCCCACGCCAGCATTTTTCCATCTCGAGAGAGAGAGAGAGCGAGAATCGTCTCTGCTTCTCCCCGGGGATCGATCGACGAGACTTTTTCAAGGACAGGTGCGGTCTGCAGGGATTTACGCTCGTATATGCCCCGGAGCATGTCGAGCAACAGCGGTGCTTACGATTCCCCGCGTGAAATGATCTAATAAACATGACTGGTGTGTGTGTCGAGTCGTCGATTAGTGTAATAACACGCGGAACTGGTGTACTTATTATTGCGGGTATATCTTTACACAACGCACACCGAGTTACGGATATTTTTTTTTTGCTCGCGAAAATTGCGCGAATGTGACTATTAAATACGCTGTTAAAATGCGCTCGTTGTTCAAGTACGTTCCGCATCGGTATGTAATATTACAGCTCGGCGCGTTGTCGTTTTTTGTACAAGCTAATTTTTATTAGGTCATCGCGTTTCTCCGTACGTGTCATGTACCTGCGTGTGTCTAAAGAGGCTCGATAACGATTGTTGCTGATCTATGCACATTTCGAGCTATTAATTAAACGTGAGTATAGAGTTTGCGGAGTTGACGGTTCTTTCATGTTTACCCAAGTCGGAGGGGAAGTGTATAACAGTCGTGACATTTCGATGATTAATGAATTTTTATACTCACCGCACGAAGAGGCAAAAAGAAAAATTACTGCTGTCCGGCAGGTAAATACGACGATCGTTTAGAAATTATAACAATAACCGAGCACGAAATTGTTTTCCGGATACACCCTGTAATTCCCGAGAAAATCTAACGAAAGCTGCTAATAAATTTAGTCGGGTATAACGTCTTTGCGATCAATTAGAACGAATCAAAATCAATAAAAGCCAGCCCGAAAAAGTCGCACACAATCGTTCATTATCAATTTCTCTTCCTATATACATATATGTATGTTGTATATATACCGAGACTCCGCGCAGAAAAGCGACAGTCTTTCTCGTACTTATGGTTTATTCAACGCTCATTACACGCCGAGCCGTAGACGTTTCATTAATTGCAAAGGTTAACGTCTTCGAGTGCACTCTCGCTATTAGTGAAAGGAAGAACGAAGTCGATCCAATTCACGAAATTGGTGAGCTTTTATTGTAGAAAGGCGACCGGATCGATGGTAAATACGCAGACCGGTGACTCGTAGGTATATATACATTATACAGTATATACGCACCACAATCTTTTTACCATATCTATATACACACCGGCTTCGTGGTACAGTACACTCGGCCAATTTCTCATTATTCTCGACGTTTATTTTAGCAGAATTTTTCCTTAATCCATCGAAGCATTGTAAACGAAAGTCAATTAATTATTCTCTCGTGCTCTTTCGTTCATGAATTCGCCATAATACGATGTATATATACGTGTTATTTGAATTGAAAACAAGGCCTTTTCTCACTGTATACACTATAAATTGTATACTCGTGTCGTTTATAACTGCGTCATTATGCACGCGAACATCAAGTGCCTCCCGCAAATCTGATTAAAACGAAGAAAGTGTCGTCGCGATAATATTATTATAAGGTACATGTAATAAGGTACATATAAGTATAACGACACAACGCTCGTGAATAAAATAGGGTAAGCAGCACAGTAGATAGAAACTTAAGGAAATTAGTTTTTTTGTACAAGCAACATTTTAATCTACTTAAAAAACTATCGAATTTTATAATAAAAAATGATCAAGTTGTTAATAATCATTTTAATCACGTTAAATTATAAAAAACGAGAAAAAAACGTAATAAGCCCAGTAAATGGACAAGTAGACTTGTTACAGAGCACGCGTACGAAGCGTCGACTATATACGAGAGGTGACTTTCGCTAATTTTCTACGCACGAAATTCAAATGCTCAAAAATTTATTGTTACTGAAAATTTTTGCATTTTTAAATTTTTAATAATTGATTAAGCGTAAAAGTGTCCATCTACTGGTCAGTGTTCATCTACTGTGTACTCCCTATACGTCTATAAAGTAAAGAGTATGTATATATACAAAAGCGTTAGACGCACATCCGAAAGTGTCAAGGATACTTCCTCCTCGCATTCGTTGCGCATACCACCCCAAGACGTTCGAGAGAGAAGACGGAATTAGCCGCTAAATATTCATGAAATGCAGGCGAACGCCGGCCGTTTGAACACATACAAAATTGCCGCTACTGCGTATACTGGTCGTCAGTGTCCTCGTAATTTTTCGCTTGTAATATGTGCATGTGCAGTATTATTATTGATTCCGTATACGGCTTATCTCGCGCCAGTCAACTCAAATGCGACTCTTATCGATCAGAGCAGTGTGTATAGAACAATAACAATAACAGTCCGATACGCGAGCGGCTCGACTCTTTTTTTTTCCCCGCCGCCACTTTGCGCTCCACCAGACGATTTCGCAAAACTGTACGCAATTTAATATCAGAAGCGCAAAATTAGATTTTTATCCCTCGCTGTCGGGGGAAAATTTCAGTTAAAAGCGCGCGTGTCTCGCTCGAGTAGCAGATTCGGAAAAAATTGAGAAAAATCGAAAGAGAGAGTAAATGAAAGTTTATAATATACGCGCAACCGAAACACAAAAAGAAAAAAAAGAATTATTATGCACGTGATACACTATGTGGATACTATCTCCAACAAGAACACTCTAGAAGCCGCAAAGATAAGAGAAAGTTAAGTAATTTCTTTTTTTCTTTTACTGCAAGTCGCGCGCGCGATCTGCTCTGGCACTTCCCCCCCGAAATAAGCACGTCGTCGCTCCGAATTTTAGGCAAACGAATTTTCCAGTGCAAGTGGCAATGAATCGCGCTTTAACCCGGCAAGAAGAGTCTGGTAAAGTTCGAGGTACTTGCGATACGTATAATTACGTACTGCAAAAGCACCGATCGAATCCCCTGCATATAGTACGTACCTAATTACACAGACTGTACACATAACTATACACATTCCGCACACGCATAGCACAGTGAAAGTTTACAAACTATCAACCCTAACCTCCGCGTCTATAGAACTGAGAAGCAGCTGTGAAAATCCGTCGTCTTCGTCGGCGAGGGAAAATCGAAAAATTACAGTAAAGGCGTAACGAACTTACGGCTCGGAGATGACGGGGGTGATCTTGAGAACGGTGGTGAGGAAGTTCTGGTCCTTGCAGATGAGCACCGGCTTCTGCGGCGCACTGTTGACGTTGAGGATCCTGAAGAGGATGCAGAGGATCACGGCGAAGAGGGCCAGCAGTGCCGTCGACATCTTGGCTTCCTTTCCGACTTCCCCGGTGCACCAAAGTCTCTCTCTCTCTCTCTCTCTCTCTCTCTCTCTCGCTCTCTATCTCTCTCTCTCTCTCTCTCTCTCACACACACACAGTCTTCAAGCCAACGATCCTTGGTCTCGCCCCATAGGGCCTCCCCCCGCGGAGTCGCGAAGGGCGCGGCGGTATTTATGGCTTCGCCTTCGTGCACACGACGATTCCACGTCGACACGACGGCTGTGCGTTCTTCTCGTGCGTCAACGCGTATAAGTAACTATACTCCGGCCGAGTGTCGATCGCGAGAGCTGTTCACGCACGACTCCCCCGAGGAAGAGCGAGTCCGCGCACAGAGCCTGCGAGAAGTGTAGGTTTTGAGGTTAGGTCGCGTACGGCTCGGTGTGTTTCTCTCTCTCTCTCTCCCGTTGGATTTTTTAACCGAGGCTCGCAGGAAAAATGTCTCGCGTTAAAGCTTCGCGCACGTGACGAGGAGCGAAGGACTCCGCCGAGCGTTGCCGCGGAGCGCGAAGCTGTCGACTTGTGCTTCTCTCTCGCGGTATACGTCTACTTATACGTGTATAAGTCTGCGGGTGTCGCGCGAGCCGCGGTGTGATACTCGCTCCTCGGCGCTCGTCGCTCGACTGACTGATCAGCGGCAGCGGCAGCAGACTCCACTATAGTCGCGCGCCGCGAACGCGAACCGCGAACGATATGGTGAATGTGTGCAGGTATACCTATATAGCGTGTACAGCTCGTATACGTATATATACACGCGTTTAATATTGAACCTGGCCCTGGCGCGTGTGTTATATACTCGCGTTTTATTCACAGGACGCAAGCGCGCGGAATATAATAAGGCGATCTCGCGAACTCGCGGCTTAGAGGAAAGTAATAATGCTGTGTGTATATTAGGGCTGAAATGGGATTCCGCGGTGGTGAAATCTTATGATTTTTTTTACTGTTAAACTTTTCTCTCTGCGCAGGCTCTTAATTCGGTTTCTTTACAAGAGGGTTTTCCTATTAAGATTCTTGCGCTGTAACAATAGTAATAATATAATAATAGGCTTACATTGGTCCTGTAATCCGAAAATGAAATATATACAGTCAAATTTGTACGAATCGGTCAATAATTGATTGATTCAGCATACGTTGCTGTACGCTCTTACAATATATTACAATATATTATATACTCCATTATTATTACAATGCGTATTGCAATACTCTTACACAAAATGATATTACATGTTCGAATGAAATTGACCTAGAGAGAGAAAAATGTTCAGAATTTTCATTACGTTAAAATCATATGATTTTAGTCTTATAATTCATCGCGCATTGAAATCATGTACAAGCATGTAATGTAATTATCTCGATACATCGCGTGTTACAATGTGATAAAATCATCTAATAAAAAAATTTTGAAAAACAGCGCTACAGTTAATAACACGTCATTATAAACTCGCCGGGGCTCAATTAACGATATATAGTATACCATGCTAATGATAAAACCTGCACAAATAGATCGTATATGGCTACTATACGCTTCTTGGCAGTTCACTTGCATCCACTACTTTGATCTCGCAATTTTATGAGACAAAATCGGTACGATGTAAATTTAGATGATTTTAAAACTACTGTATAAAACATTTTTCTTTAACTGGGTACAGTTTGAAAAAGTTTCTCCGTGAATCATAAAATAAATTTAAAAACAATTTCGTCTATTTTCACTATATTCATATGTATATACACGAGTATATATATAGTTTAATTGAAAAATTGCGAAATTATACCCGCGCATTGATTTCCCATGGAAAAAATGGCTATATAACGTATACACGTAGTATAGATCGGAGTCGTAAAATCAATGTATAAAATAATAAAAATTAATGCCACAGAGCCAATTTTCCCTAAGCTTTGCCCTGATTTCGATTGAGCTAAACTATCTGTATACGAATATTAGATACCATTTTCCTCGTTTACTATATACATCTCGCGGTGTACACGATGCAGGTGCATATATAGGTAGGGAGGGACCTTAATTGCACTCAGATCGCGATATGAGTCGACTAGAAAGTGGTTCGTGGCTTAAAAAAACTTTAACATTATAATGATTAGTGACCAATGCTCAGATGTATAATATACAGTATGTACCCTCTATGTAGTAGAAATCAACCTAATTCCCGGTCGATCCTATGTGTATAGCCAAAAATCGCAGCAGATCGCTCGGTCTATTTTCACCATATTGACAATAGTGTTCGCATTCTTTTACGTCGAAAGCCCCGCATCAGCCCGATTTATCTGTGCTTTATCGCTTTATATACTCCAAAATTATAAATTTAATCGGAACATCGTGTCGGTCGATCGTCTCGAAATGAATCCATGCGGTAAATCCGTGCACTTCCTTGAGGGGCTTAATTTGAATTCGGCATCGCAAACTTTCGCTCTGGGAATTCGTCAAGCCTAGTTTTTGATTCCGGGCGGATTCCTCGTCATTTCGGTTGAAGAAGTCGCGAAACCTCTCAACTTTCTTTGCTGATGGTGCTTCAAAAATCCGAGCAAACAACTAGTTTCCGGTGGATTGTGTTACTTTCGACGTATCAAATTCAACGGGTTCGGGCGTTTTGTATATAGATTAGCGCGACGAGCTATATACCAACTATAGAATGAAGCCCTGATTTTCGGCTCAAAAATATTATAAAAGAAACTTTGCATTTTTAAGGGCCCAGCGCGGTTTGTAATAATTTTAATTGTTCCATTAAAATTACTCAATAAGTCGCACGAAAGCGTAGTAAGGATAAGCAGGAAAATCTTTGGAAAAAAAACATCCGTGGCAAAGTTGGACGCATCAAGTACAGCTCACGCGCTGTATATATACTACAGTAGATACAGCTCGATCCGTACGGCTCCGCAATAAAACAAATCCCAATGTAGCCCAACAATATAACCATAGCAGGCGAGTTGCATATGTATATATACTGTACACATCCTCGTATATACATCACATTTTTAAGTTTTACAATTTACATCCTCCTCTACGCTACTGACCTGCTTCACTTCCCGTCACATATACAGTATACACGTATATATATCGTAACGCGCTCCTACACCTCAACTCATCCTCGTAGACATATGCACAACTGCATCGCCTCCATATACCGTATACAGATATACTTTAAGCGCAAAGCTGTAAAAAGTGCAACGCCGCTCATACCCGCAGTATACAGCAGCGCGTAATTGTTCGAAAGCCGCGCGCGCGCGCCGAGGTGAAACTCGAAAATTGTTTCCTTTTGTTTGATACATATTTAACGTTCGCTTTGTGTTGCAAATCGCGCACGGCGCCCGATAGCCGCGCGTGCGCCATTATAAAGTCGGAGAGCAATACACAGCGGCACGACGCGAGATACGCCATGTATATAGATATATATGATGTGCGCGCGGGGCGATGTAGAACGCGATCGAGCGTTATGAAATATTTAAGAGACGAGGGACATTTGCATCGGTAGACAATTTGCAAAGCGGCGTGTAAAAATCGCGAAACGATGAATTACGCCTCTTTTCACCCGTTTTAAGCGCTTTTGAAAGTTCGCGCGCTCGCGAGCGCAAGCGCTGCGTATATATCACGCGATGTATACGGGACGTTTTATTGTCTATTCTACACTGATGCGGGTGTATGGCGTTTCGTTTCGAGAATGCAGATATAGTACGTTGTAAAATTGTGCGCGGATATTTTTTTTTTTTTTTTTTTTGTGTCTTTCGAATTTTTCGATACGCAGAAAACCTGCGAGGATTGGATTTTTCGATGTATAAAGAGAAAGTTGAAAATGCAATCGATTGTTGTTGTCGTGGGAAAAGGGTCGTCGCGTGAATGCTGCAAAGAGGCGACGAAGTTTCGAGTAGCCCTAAAAATAACGGCCGCGACCTAAAAGCGACTGTTCTCTCAAGTCGCTAGCCTTATACTATACTCGAGCTATTCGGGAACTTTCTTTGTCGGCGCTAGCCTCGCGCGCAATTTATTAAAATAATATATACGTATTGCAGCGATAAGTTTACACGTGAGCTTTTTATTATCGAGATTTTTAAGGTAGTAACGTAAATTTGATATCTGTACAATAATAGTGAATATGTTTGCATTGTTTAATAGGATAAAATTCATCGTTAAAAATTAAATTTATATCATATTTTTATGCGGCTGGAATAGCGCTATATGTTATCTACATTACTTCTAGACATTTTTTTAACCCTTTTCTCTCTGGCATTTATTTTAACTATATTTATGTCACACATTTTTCTCTGTTAAACATTTTCTGAGCTCTTCTTTTTTTCCAAAAGTATAAAAGGATAAAAAAGGTTTGAAAATATGTTTTTGAACCTTTGTTCAGGTAGAATTTTAAAATAAAATTAAAATTATAATTAAAAATTGTTCTTAGTGTCATATATCAAAAAGTTAAAGAGCCCCTTAAATATTGTTCGAAACATTAGTATAGGAATATAATTAAAATGTACTCATCATATTCTTTATATATAAGTACGCATGCTATCACATTTTAATTAATTCGGAAACTACATATTGTGAAGGACGTATACTGGATAAGAAACTGCAGGCAAAGCAATGAAATTGCAATATTTTTAGAAATCTCTGAAATGTATTCTAAAAATATGCTGAGTACTTTCGAAAAGTTATTGAGCAACTCTCTTTGGCAATATTTGACAATTTTAAAAATGTTGCAAATTCCAGTTTCTTTTCAAACTAGTTTGTTGTCAATTGCTCCACGAGAACTTGCCAAGAAAAATTAATTCGCAACCGGAAAAATCTAAACTGTGCTCCAGTCCTTGCCGGAAAATGTTTGAACTACATGCTAGTCATCATTGGTAATCTGAGCTGCAGCTAATGCATAGAACAACAATATAATCTGTATAGATTAGATAGAAAGAGACCACTATATCTTCTTTTTTTTACTTCTTTAAAAACTGTATTAACTGGCTGTAACGGTCTGTATAACGCTCTCAATATATTATTAATATTCTTTCAAATTAAGATTTTTTTCATCGGTGCAATGCCTACTTCATAATACTTAAAGTTTTTAATGTATGCACTGCCGAATATTGATATGGTACACACTTTATGTAGGAAATTGCATCAAACAATTCTCTTTACAAAATTTACTAATTACATAATTAAGTATAACCAGAGGTACGAGGAGAATTTTTTTTCGCATTGATAATATTTAAACTTTACAGTTTCAATTTACAAGTTCACTATACAAACGAAATTTCTACGTTCATTTTTACCCACAATAAAAATCAGAACGTTAAAATTATTTCTAATAACTAAAGCATCAGCATACATTTAATTCCACCGATTCTTTCACATCGATTTCATTTCCACGAGTTTCCACGCTACACATTTCGCATCTTTATGCATCTTCGCAATAAATCATTCAAACAGCTATTGTTTGACGACTGAAACCCTTGAGAAATGCTCGATAAAAATTTACAACTACTTTCTTTCGTACGCGCAGCAGTTTCTTCGAAAACCCATTCAACTCTCTCTCTCTCTCTCTCTCTCTCTCTCTCTCTCTCTCTCTCTTTCTCTCTCGGCCAACACGTGGCCGACGATTTCCATAGGACTTTTCTTTTCGTTTCTTCGGCAGAAACCCGCGATTTTCCCTCTCTCAAGGTTCTTTTCCCCACGAAATGACCGTTTCCCTTTCGCAGAGACAGTCGCACATGGTCCTTCGTATCCCCGTCTCTCCCTCTCTCTCTCACCTGCTGCGGCGGTGATGCTTGTAGGTATACCTATATTTATATGGCCAAGGGCGCAAAGCCATAAAGATAAATTCCCTCCATAAAAGCCACGGTGTAAAACTGGAAAACCCTCGAGCTCCAAGTGTAAAGTTAATCTCTCCAGCCTAGACACCGAAACTATTTCCGTGTGCCACGTGTAAGTATATATACCAGCAAACGAGTCGTCGAAAAACACACTCGTCCCCCGAGGGAGATATACGCATCAGTCTCGGCCCGTCTATCGAACCGATCACTTCGTGTACTTTCGTCTCTATCTCTCTCTCCCCGAAAAAAATGCGTCCGCCGCGTAGAGCGTCGTCGAGGCAGTCGACGGATCAGGCGAAAGACTTCGACAGGCCGACCGGCAAAGTACGCCTATCCAGCAGCAGCCAGTGGCTGATCGGCTCGATCGCGAGCCCCGAGATTCGTGGTCGAAAGCTCCCCTCCAACCGCCAAGTCCTCCAGTGCCACTACCACCATCGCAAGCTCCTCGGCAAAGCCATCTCCGAGACCTGGGGCTGCGTCAGCGAGAAAGTCCTGCTCTTCTGGCGGGCGGCCGACCTGACGGCCCAGAGCCGTCAGGTCGTCGTCGGGAGGATCGAGCGGCTCGTCGACGAGTACAAGAGGCTGAAGAGGGCCTCGCGAGGCCGCGGCTACTGCGACCCCGTCCAGGAGGTCCTGCTCTACGAGTTCAAGGAGAAGCTCGACGACCTCTTCGACGTCGGCCACGACGCCGCGCTGCAGCTCTCCGCCCGCGAGGAGGACCGGCTCTTCCTCGCGGCCCAGAGGGAGCGGGGCCGGAGGGGACACCTCCAGCGATTCGTCGACTCCGGCGTCGAGACGACGAAGCTGACGACGCGACGGGAGAGGGACCAGTCCGACGACGACGGGGAGGAGGACGAGATCGTCATCGTCGACGATTGGTACGAGCTCGACGCACCTGACTATACATAACAATTATAGTGTATTATAGCGTTAGGCTCGTTGGTGCGTCAATGTATATAGTAACATTGCAATTCAAAATATTATTATACGCGCACGCCTTAGTCACAGGTGTGCAATGCGCCGCGTTATAACAATCGTACGCGCGTTTTACAAATGTGCACACGTACATTAATGCCCGTATGATTTATGTCTATGTGCGCGCCCGTACATGCAAGAGCCGCGCATTTATCGATTAAACATAGCCGAGCGCGCCCGCGAGCGAGTTTTACACACACACACACACTGCACATCACGTGTTTTTTCAGTCGCCCGGACGCGGACGCGTTAGGCTCTATATTTTTTTACTTTGGATTATTTATTGCGAGGATCGCGTCCTATTGACCGCGAGCGCAACGAGCGCGAAAGTGTGTCGTAATTTGCCGAGGTATATAGTACGACATACTGTACACGTTTTTCCGTACAACGCGTATATATATGCATTGTCGATTTTTTAACGTTCGTTGTTTTCTTTTTTACGGTGTTTCTCATCGATCTCGCGACTTGGTACACATGTCGAATGTTTCCCTTCTCTCCGCGCGAAAAATAAAGCTCCTTATACAGGCATACGAGCTGTATATACAGGTGACAGTTTTAGTTCGAGCACGAAATCGACGCAAAGCCGCGGAAGGCTATAAGTGTTAAAGTGCGCCGTTGGCGAGCCGTTAACGAAAGCCGATAAGATAACGTTAAAGTGCAGTGACGCAATTTTTCGATAAATTTTAAGAAAAAGACTCGCACTATCGTTTGCGCCCTAACGTAATTTTTTTTTTTTACGCACGTTGCTGTTAGTTTATTTTACATATTTCAATACGCAGCTGATAAAACGTACCGCGCATGTTCAACTACTTAGAAATTTAATGCGCAAGTGAATCGTGATATTATTGTCTTAATCGATTAAACTTTACGCTGACATTTTCATAATTCATATTTGATTTACAAATGGATATTTCGAAATTTCTGCTGCTCTAAGTAAATTTTTTTTTTTTTTTTTAAAGTCAACATTTAAAACATATGTTCCACTTTATGTTTATCAGCAGTGTACTACACCATTCATTCATCTTTACGCATAATATTTCATAATAATTGTTAAAGAGCCAAATTACTTCACTTACAAAAACTTCACTTAAATTTAATAAATAGTGGAGGATAAAAGACAAACAATAAATATTATGCTGACAAGTTTCTTCGACTGACTGTTCCAGATTAATCGAGAAAATTAAGTATCGCAATGCCAGATAAGGGCCGAAAAAAGCCGGCGGGAAAGAAGAACGGGAAAAATGGCAATGGAAACGGAGGCGGTGGCGGTGGCAAGGGCAAATCCAAGGGCTCGAAGAAGGCCGCAAAGCGTACCGGAGGAAAGGCCAGGTTTGCGATGGACGTGTTTAGCGAGGAGGCGATGGAAAACGCCTACTACACCTGCCACAACGTCATGGACGTGCTGCTCTGCAGAGGCTTTCCCTGGCCCGAGGCTCAGAAGAAGAAGAAGAAGGGAAAGAAATAAAATCTGTTGGCAGAATTTGCAGAGAAAAGAAGTTGATCTCGATCTAATGACAATGCAACGCAGTGACTAAAACGTTAGGTATTGAACGTTGTATGTTACGTATCTGGTCAATATTTATGCTGATTGATAAATGTATGTAATACTCTAGGGATCCTGCGTGACAATTGTTGAATGAAAGTCATGCTAATAACGCTTATGCATTCTAAAATAAAGAGATAAAACTGATTACTTGAGTGCAAATAAATATAAAATCAAAAATAAAGAATATAATACAAGTTTTATTTCTAATTACTTATCAAACGGTACGTAAAACATGGAATTGGTATGGCAATAAAAGATATTGAAACATCGTTTACGCGTGCAAAATACATTACAACTCTCTCGTAACAGTTTTTATTCAAAATATCTTTAGTACAGATTATATCCGAAGGGTATATGAAACTCGAATTTTTATCTTTTTATTTAAAACTATTATTATTTAATTTTCTTTTTTTGGTTTTGTAATATTAAAACTCAATAAAGAGTCAACAGTTTTGAACATTTTATACTTTTCCTAAGTCAGTAAAATTTTAATGAATCGCCGATACATGAATGATAAATATGTACTTATTAGTCAGTATAGCAAACGATTATGAAGTTTATTTTGTAAATGAAGGATAATGATCGGACTTAATGCAGTAAAATTTGTATTTTCGTACTTATTTTGCATAAAGTGTTTTACTTTATTAACGTTTTAAAGGTGCTTAAAAATATTTGCTTCTTATTTAAATTAAATATGACGACGTTAGTGATTAAAAATATCACAATATAAATTGAAATGAAAGTATTAACCTATAGACGATCATTATCTATCAATTACAAAATCCTTGAAAGATCCTTGATTCACATACCTGCATTATTCTTATATTACAAACGATCAAGTGTAAATGTAAATACATATCACGATGCCATCACTATATTATATGTTTGACAAAGTTTACAATTAAAGTTGGCAAATACATACTTAGTACAACTCTCTTTGGCATAATTAAATCAGTGCTGCCAGGATTTTCTTTTACTTTCATTTTCGAAAAATATTAAAATATATGCCAAAGCTAGAACTCAATTCTTACAGTTATTATCTTAAAGTATTTAAAAATTTAATGAATGATCTCTAAAATTTTATTGTTAAAAAATTATTCATGACAAATTATCATTCACAATTATCTAAAAAAAGTAATATCAAATTATCAAAAATATTTAGCAGATAAAAATCCCTTGAATAGCAACTGTTTTAAATTATTGCCTAAGAAATTTTTAAACTTTAAAATAAAATGACAAAAAATATAAAAAGAGAAAACATTTGCTTAACCTCTGATGGATATGACGTTTAAACAAGTCTTTAAAAAATAACATCTATGCAGGAATAGGTCTCATTTTAATTTAAATAAAAAATTAGATAGTTGCTTTTGATTCGCAATTAGTTTCGTACGAAAAAAGATCAGGTAAGATTATGTAATAAAGAGTTAGATGCGTGATGTTTTACTTTTATCAGTACAAATAAAAACTAATTTTATTTTTATCTGAATATACTAAATTTAATTCAAAAAGTATAATTATATTAAAACTTCTACTAAATTTATATTTTAATCAGTAAAATATAATTTCTTCATTTTTATCCTAATTTGGACATACACGGTAAATTATCGATATTTTGTTTTAGATTAAGGCTTATGCGTAAACTTGAGAAAAAAATATGAACTTTTTATGAAATATTTATGTATACTTGGGACGATAGAAAAGGAAGTTTTAGATTCTTAACCACATATTTGTTAAAAACTGTTTTAAATAAAAAAGAAAAGAATTGCAAATCAAAATTTATTTCCTAATTATTTAATAAACTTAAATTTTTAATTTAAATTATTCTAATCCTATACCTGACAGTACAATCGACATGAATATAATGGTAGATGAAGAGCGTTCTTTGTTTGCACCATTCTTGTTTGTACGTGAATTGCAAAATTCGTTTATTTTTAGCGAATAAATTCATTTCGGTCGTATAAACCGCATATATGAACATAAAGAAACTGCATATTTTCGCTTTGTAACGAAAGCTCTTCGCAAATAAGAAAAATGTCCAATTACCAATTACAGAATTTTACGAATGTTACTTATTTTCAGGCTCTATCACTGATTCGTTTTTATTCGATACTGACTCAGTGGGAGCATCACTCTTTATCGGACTTGTAACATCTGTACTATTTTCTTCGTTGTTTTTTATAGATTTGATCGAATCTAAAAAATCAAATGTAATCATTAAATATTTGCAAAAAAAGTATGTTACTGAAGGATATCTAATTAATACATACCTGTGGGATCAACTAGGAGGGAAAAAACCTCTTCTTGCGTCATTTCCTTTGTGATTTTTCTGAACTCTTCTAATTCTTCAACAAAGGTGTTCCAAAAAGTATGTCCTTCAGGAATGGTGAAAAGTGTCTAAAATTAACCAATAATCACAGGTTAAAATTATATGCTAAAAAATATCATAAAATAAATTAATATCAGAAAATATTACTTTGAATTTGTTGTAAATTTTTTCTGCTTTCTTTTTTATTTCATCAGCCTTTTGTTTAAATATAACCTGGCAAAAATAAATAGTTAAGTTTTAATAAAAAATAACAATGTATAATATACTAGAAATATATCAGAAAACTTCCTTACAGTCTCGTCATCCGAAAAATTCCAATCTGTGAGATTTCCAACGTATCGTCTCAACTAAAACGTAAATCGAATAATGAGTAGGTGTAAAAAATTCACAAATTCATAAATCAAAATAAATGCTGTTTACCCTTTTGACAGCTTCAACTATGTGTGAATGTTTTTTGAGCATTAACGGGGTAATTTGAAGTTCCAACATCTGATCCAACGCTTCCAGACATTCATCAACATTTGCGTGTTCTAGCCCAAGACTCGACCTTATCTGAGTATCCAAAAATATCATATGTCCCTCCGTACGCAACGTCCTTAAATAATCAAATAACGATGCCATTAATAAAGCTAAATCTCCATTTGCATTTTATACGTCTGTTTCATTCTTATATTCTCACCTTATTTTCAACTCTTTTTGGATCTCGGCTTCGTCTTTGGCTTGTACTTTTTTCTCATCTTCTGGAACATGTACATTGAAGTCTAAAGAATCTTTTATTAGATCAGTGGCGATATCGCCATTCTCTAGCTGCTCTTTCAATCGCATGGCGTTGCGGGCGACGGACAGGTCCCAGTGGGCCCGCGCCGCCTCACTTTCAAACCTATCTGGCCTATTAACGTCTAGCTTAATCCCTACCGGCGTGCCATCAGACGTGCGCGCCGCGAGAAGTCGCCCAGAATAGCCAGGGCTCGCCCTCACGTTAATCACGCTCTCGTCAGGCAGCTCATCGTCGTCGTCCCGCTCGTCCACCTTGGTGCCTGTAAAGCGAAAATCCGAATTTCATCGGGACGCACTAACCCATCAGCACTCTGGCAGCGACGACGAGGACGACGACGATGACTACTATAGCATTATTATTTTCGATTACTCTTTCAAAACTGGACAATTTTTCTTTGATTTTTTTATCACATTTTCAAATCAGCGCAAATTATGAATTTGCCCAGTCCTGAATGACAGAAAGATGTGAAATAATTAACTTACTTTCGATGCTCATCCTTTTCTTAATGGGCGCAATTGGCGATTCTTGATTTTCGTTTGAATCTTCAACCTTGATTTTCGTCCTTTTGCGATCGGTGAGTTCTAAAATAAATATATTTATATATTTTATTTAAAGAATGGTATTCATTTTCAAGAATTAGCTAAGAGGAATGAACGCAACTCTATAAATACGATGTTTGTTTATTTTTCATACGAAAAGATAACCTTATATAAATAATAAAAAGGCAAATTTATAATTTATATACAATTTCTTATTAAATTAATCGTTTTAACTTATTAAATTTTGGTATCATTTCAGCTTACAATTAAGCTAGTATATAAAATAAATATTAAAAAATCTCGAGTATAAATTATTGATGTTAAAATAATAACAAAGTCCGTTCAATAATCATTCTATTATAAAAATAATTATTTAGCAAAAATTTGCGAGAAGTATGCACTAGGAAACACGTTCAATTAAAGAAGTAGATGCAGCATCTGTTAAAGATTCAGCATTAGGCGCGTTATTAAGATATTGTTTTGCTTGTAACTGAATTAGACGCAGTTGTTCTAACAGCACTAATCTTTGCAACTGCTCCATTGTTAAATCTCGGGTTTCAATGCTTTCCGAATTTCTTGATTCGTTTCCGTTATTTCCATCGGCTTTCTTACTCTTCACTCTTAATCGCACACCAGAAGATTTTACACGAGTTCTGGCAAAACCTTTAAAGGTTAAGAATTGTGAATTTAATTAAAATTCATTAAAAAGCGCACGACCGAGTAAAAATGAAAATCCATAATACAACTTTCCCAGAAAATTTTAGAAATTAGAAATGATTTTCGTTTACTTATTACTCACCAGTTTTGATCCCTTCTGGCGCAATTTCTGCATCAGAATCATGGAATCTTTTGGGTTTAATTTTTCTACCACTGCGGCTAACATTTTTCTTTTCAGAATCTTCATCTTGTGAGTCATGAGCTGAATCTTGTTTTGGTGTGTTTTCTGCAAGGATTGTTGCCATACTTTTTCGACCGCGTTTCTTTTTTGCTTCAGATGCATCCTTAAAAGAAAAATCGTCAAAATTTGCATAAATGAAGCAAGCTTTTAAGTTTATTTAAAGAAAATTATTCCATTGCTTTAAAAATTTGTATGCATAATTGTAAGGAGTAATCGCACAAACCGCTTAGGCTTCAAAATGGCCTGTCGGCACCTCCTAAATTTATGTTGGGACTAAATGAACAACAAACTTTACTTTAAGATGTTGTTTGAATTTTTTAAAAATCCCATTGAAATTTTTGCTCTATATCCCTATTTAATCCCTATTTAAAAATTTGACATACCGGTGTGCTTACTGGTGGTATTTGTGATTTTCTTTTTACAGCTTTTTTCTTATCTCCTTCATCTATTACCAGATTTCCAGCATCTACATCACCATCTGTAGAAGCTGGCGTAGCTGCTTCATTATCTTTTTCAGAGATGTCTTCGCCAACGTTTTCAGGTACATTTTCTGAAGCTTCTGAATCTACAACATCAATAAACAATCAGAAATTATTATATTAAGCTTGCAGAAATAATAATTAATAGGCTCAATTGCAAAATACCTTTTGAGGACTCAGACACTGGATTGGGATTTTTCTTCAAATCTTCTTCAAGCTCTTGGATTCCTTCATGGAAATATTTCCGTCTCACCGTTTTACTGAATTTATCTTTGTTGTCTGCATACAAAAATAAATCTTCCATCTTGCAGGTACCGCTGCAATAAATAAATAGTAATATTAGTGCCAAATTAAACACTTAAAAAAATGTTCCATCTTGAATCATTCACAGCACATATTTATGTAACTTATGATAACACAATAAAAACAAACTTGATTATAAAATCTAACGAAACAACTGAAAATTTATCTCCGTTAACAGTATCTTAGATGAAGACACAAATGCATGCCCCAGTTTCAGAGACAAACACAACTCGCAACACACACGCATGCACTAGTATAGCATAAAACTCTTACATCTCCTTGGTTCCAAAGAACACGACATGGTACTTGGCTTGTTTGGTATTGGCATCGGTGATACTCTCTATCTGTAAGAGAAAAAAAAAAGAAGAACTGTAGAGAAGAACTGTCCACAGACAACAATAATTCACAAACACAGCTCATCAGGCCATCTCCTCCAGAGCGCGACTCTAACCACAACAAGAGAAGAAAAACAAATCCCGATTCCCCTACCAAAATATTCCCCACAACAGGTTAGAGAGAAACAAGTCCCCCGCATCCTCTCTTTCTCTCTGACCACGAGACGCCGAAAAAAAAGACGAGATACTCACTTTGGCCGGCCAAGGCGGGTAACCTCGAACCTTAGCGAAGACCCGCTCGCCGACGCTGAATCTCTTCGGAAGCTTGACCATCCTCGCAGAGTGGCTCCTTCCTTCCTCCGGCGAAACTCGCTCTATATATCTCGCAGCAGATCTGCGGCTCCCCGATGGACACAAGAAGCAACTCGTCTCTCTCTCCACTCGGCGGCGTGTGGATGTTTTCCTTCCTCGTCTCTATAATCCCTCGACGCGCCGATCAATGGACGACGACCATTTGTCTCGCCGTCTCTCCGCTGCTCGCATATATATGATAATCGACTGGTGTCTAGACAGTTTCCGCGCGACTCTTCCTGATACGCTTCGGCAACGACGGCTCTCTCGATACGACGGCGACGGGCAGAGTCGGGAACCGCAATTAACCTCCACCTTTACCTTGTTGCGTGTATATCGAAGAAAAACAGAGGCGACCGCACACGTCTTCACGGCTGAATAAGTGCGTGGTGTCTATCCTGCGCGACTTTTTTGCGAGAAGTGCTCGCCGCTTCTCGCGCCGCTGCTGCCTGTCTTCTTTTTTCCTTCCCCGCAGCGGCGCACACAGCATCGGCGAGAATTTCACGGCGTCGCGCTCGCTCGCGTATCCGCTCGCGGATTGGTCGGACTATCAGGGAAATATCAGTGACGGTTACAGCGACGGATAACGTACGATTCTTCGGCGGTATCGCTTTTTTCGCGGGTTATAATGTATACGACGGCTCGGCAGATCGTTTCTCGCCGCGAAAACACCGATCACCGAGTCGGCCCGGAGACGATGACCGGAGCTTCGCGTCCGCGAAGATGTTTCGGTGCGCACACGACGATTTTTGCAAAAGGACGGCGGCGACGAATTCGGCGAATCCGGGAGTATACGTCAGCGCGATGGTAAGGTGACGCAAACGCAGGTCGCCGATACGCGACCGCGACGGCGACGACTCATCGCTGCGCGGGCAGCGGCGGCGCGTGCATCAAATGAAGTTTGATTGGATGATTATTGCTGCTGCGGCTGCTACTTCGCATCGGGGCTCTCTTCGAACTGCGAACTTATTTTACAATTCGAAAGTATTGTGGCGCAGAGACGAGAGAGACTGTAACGCATCGCATCGGCATTCGGGGCTTGCCGCGTATATATAACTCGTCGCGTGCAGCTGAGAGAGAAGGAAAAGTCGCGCATTCGCGAGCTTTCTGGATAAATACACGGCAGCTATAGACGCTTCTGCGTTGGAGATCACGGATTTTCGGAGCACTTCGCACTTGCTCTCGAAGCTGTGGGTAAACAAATTTGTGTTTTCCGAGTTTCCACTTGAGAGTGCGGTATCTTGCAGCAAGGTAAATATTATACGTATATGCAATATACATGTGTGTCTGTGGTCGTGAGTGTGTGTGTGTGTTGCATATATGTACGTATATATAACATATCACATGAAAATTTGCGAGTCTTTGAGCTGGCCATGTGGATATGTGGAGCTGACATTTGCTATACGTATATATCGGGAAATCGCGTAGTAGGGGGCGGGGGGGAAACGTAGGAAAACTAAGTTTTTCGAGTCCAGCGATAAACGCAATCGTGAATCTGTGTTTTTTTTCGACCATACGCGATATGGATATGTAAATAAAGATACTCTATCTGTTTAATTTCCTTGTTATCTTTTTAATTTTTCGAGATAAGATCTCTTTGCCACTACTACATATCATGTAGCTTCACTTCACCTGTATTGCATTTGCATAGCCTGGCACAGATATATAGACGCGAAGATTTGACAGTGACACATACAAAGAACCTAACCTTCAAAAGTGTTAAGCCTATTGAGAAAAAAATCTTGCTTGTTTAATAATTCTTGTTTACGCTGAATGTTTGAAACGCAGTTTTCATGTGTACTGAGCTCAGTCACATCAATTTCACTTGAAAACAATATCTTGATTCTTGTCTGGATTATCAGAAGTACATTAAGTATGCTCAGTGCATCTTGGTATTCTTGCTCATTGAATTAACAGTTTTCTAATGATTTAGTAGTTTTAAGAGTTGAATAGGCTATTTTTTTAATTAAATTTACAAAACGTTAGTTTTATTATTTAAAATTTTTACGGTTGTTCAAACCTTGCTTCACTTTGACCAGAAGTGCACTACGATATATTAGTTATTGCAATTTCTTTCTAAAGACATTCTACTCTTTAATGCAATACAACCTTTTTACAATTTTGACTTGCCTTGTTCTTTTAGAAATAATTCTACAAAGATGTCTCCGCCAATGGAAAGGATCCAAATTTTGGAAGCAATCGAAAAAGATATCATTACATGTCTGCAAAGTGCAGGTAATTACATTTATTAAAGTTATTTTAAGAAAGCATTGTACCAAATTTATTTATTTGCAATAGGCCAAGCTTTCATGGAATTAAGCAAAGACAAGCCCAATTCTAAGCAAGCAGAAGGACAGACGCATCAATTTATTAAAACATTAGGACTTGTTGAATCCAAATTAAGTGATCAAATTAATTACTTGACACAGGTATCGACAGGTAAATAACAACTATATTATTGTTAACTTTTATTAAAAATCATTGTTTTTTCACAAAATGATCCAATTTTCGCACATAAATGCTTTTATAAAGATTATTTTTCATATAAATAATGAAAAGCATTTAACACTTTGAATGCTATAATTAAAGTATATCTTTCTCATAGCTTTTTAAGTCCAAATAATATTTAATTATAATTTAAACTAAATGAATTATTTAAATTCAAAAACTTTAAGATCCATACTTTCACAGGTCTTTTAGCTCTCAAAGTGTTCATAGACGTGAATTACATGCTAGGCATTATAAAAAAATTTGATTTTTTGAAGTTTTCATAAACGAGAAAAGTCTATAAAAGATTCTGCAAAGGTTTTTGTAAACAATATTTTGAAATTGTATATATTGTGTATTAAATGTAAATACGATTCAAATTGTACAAGATTTAGTGATACCTAAAAATGCAAAGATTATTTATAAATTATTGTTTCGAAATTTAATATTATATTTTAGTATATGAGTATATTTTAATTTTTAACTTATGAAGTTAATATATATGTTTAGAAATCTTGTTTCATAAGTTATATCTACTTCATTTCAAACATTGATACTAAAAACTTTTGTATTTATGGGTAAAACCTGATTATCAATCTTATCACTTGTAATCAGGTACCTTTTTACAAATGAATCGAATTTTTGAACTTTTTAAAACTATATTTATCAAATAAACATGCTATGATTGCAAGGTGACTACTTTATGTACCACAAATAATTTTAAAGATTCATTTTCTAATAAATAATAAATTAATTTCTTAATACACAATAAATGATAAATTTTCAAATCCTTCAAAATCACATTTAAAATTTACAATCTTACTTCAATTACTTCAATTAATTTAACAATAATCGACAATACTTTGCGCGGTTTTTCTTACAATTGCACTAAAAGATGACATTATTTTTAAGGTCAACCCCATGAAGGATCAGGCTACGAAAGTCAAAAGGTTTTGCAAATGGCTTGGCACAGATTGCAGCACGTACGGAGTAGAGTTGATGAACTGGAGCGTCTTAAGAACAAGCATCTACATTCGCGTAGCCTAGCAGCTCTAGGGCGGCCTCAGCAACCACAACAGCAGCAACAGCAACAGCAGCAACAACAGCAACAACAACAGATGGCCTCGAATAACGTATCTGCGCAACAACCCCAGACTAACTCTACGACCTCGTAGTTTGTGCTTGTAAGACAACAATTTTGGAATGCAGACTGAACTACACCAATGGCGCAATCTCTTATTATTTTAGTTTAAGTATTTTGATTTTTTTCTTTCTTCATATACTTTTGTAAAATGTTAGAGGTATAAAAGACTTATTATTTAAGTCGATCAAAATACTTTTACGGGTTAATAGATTCATTTATCGGTGGCTCTTGGAAGTCTTAAACTATTGTTTTTTTTTTGTTGCAGTAAACTCAACTTTTGATGATTATGCAAAGTCTCTTAAATTGTGCAATATCAAAATTTTTAAAAAGTACAGGGGTGCATTAAACTTAATATTCGAAATGATCCTCATGAGACAATAAATTAAGTTTCCTTGACACCATTGTTATATATACTTTTGTTTAATGAACAAATAAATGAATCTTACGTGTTCTAAAATTCCAAAATGAGAAATCAAACAATTTTATAGCTTCTTAGAAACGCATTCTAAGGCAAATATATTCTGTTTTTTTTAACTATGAATCATTATCGGCATTCATTGAATGCGTCCTCTTATAGAAAAAAACGCGCGCTCCTCTCTCGAATTGGGAGAAAAATATTACTAGAAAACAATTTTAATAATCTTTCATCGTCGTCATTGTGAATGACTAAGGCACGGCGCCGTCAATGACGGCCATGCTACGTTTGACAGTTGCAGCCAACGACAGACGAGACTTTCGTTCTTCCTCCAGCTGCTTGCACAACTGCGATACCTGCGACTGCAGATCCGTCATTTGGCTCTTCAAGGCTTTAACAGTTTCCGACAGCCACCTGCTAACAGAGATAAGATTTTTGTTAATGGATATTTAATTTGTCATGTAGGCTTATTAAGAATGACAATGTATTCCTAACAAAAGAGAAGAGATACAATTATTGAAATTTATTGTTAAAAAATAATTTTTGACTGTTTACAAAATCTGAAATCAACTGCTTTTAGTTCTCATACAAATAAATGCTTTTTAATTGATTAATCTTATTGGGCAAGGTATGGCTTTCAAAATTTATTATTTAATATTATGTAATTATACATTAATCAAAAAGTAAAAAATTACTAGCAATGAATTTATTAAATTATTGTTAAATTATTGAATTTATCAAATTATGCAGTAGTCCATAAAAGAAAAAAATGTTCCAAAACTGAATTATTTAACTTGATGAACTTTTGATAATTTTTTCATAATGTTTGATGAATTTCTCTGTAACGGTATACAAATATTTTTATAAACAAAGTGGAATTATTATGGGGAAACCTCTTTTTAAATGCGTATTATGTAAAATGTATTGTAAATTATAATGATACATTTTCTTCGATGTTAGCAATGTAAATGATAAATTTATAATATTTAATAAAAGTTTATTAATTTAACCATATGTTTGTTTGATTATTCTTCGTGTTAGTTAAAAATATAAAAAGTTTGTACACATATATTATTTAAATTAAGTTGAGCCCCTTTTTGATTAAAAAAAAAATTGTTACTGATGTTAAATATTTGATTTGTAAAGTTATTAATTTATGATTTATTGAACTAACCTTCTTTACATGCTTTCTATATTTATTACATAGAAACTTATGATATTGTATAGAACTATCATCTATTAAAATGACAAACTATTTACAGGCATTAAACAATATCAAGTAAAAAAAGTGAAACAACAAAAATAATAACTGAAAAAAAATCGATGTGCAAACAATAACAATCATAATATCAGACTCTCAAATAAACATTCCACAATAGCAAACAAAATATTAATTTTCGACGGCCTTGGGAATTAATCTTACTACATACCTGTCTTCGTACGTATCCCAATTGCCAATTCTACTATGCATAAACGACGCTCTATCGTTTACCTTATGAAGAGGGTCGAAATCCAACATAGCTGAAATTGTACATCATCATTATGACATATGGCAATTCGCGTGATTTAGCTGCGTCAACACATAGTTATGATGTATTGCGATGAAAATGTTTTCATAGTTTTGATTGTGTTCCTTTTTTCGTGGCTCTTTTCATTTTTTTTCGTTATACTTTGTCGAATGCTGAAAAGGGTATTAGCATCCCAACTCGAACGCTAAATTCTAATTATATATAAAATTTTCTATCGCTACCAAAAACATCACAACAAATTAGTGTCGTTAAGTCGAGCAATCTAAGTATTTATTGGCATATGTTACGACGAAAAAAGCAAACACATACACACACGCTCAGTTCAATTAATTCAGTGAAACTGCTTAATTTATACGTTACATGAAGAAAAGTGATTTGTATTTATTGTATATGCATTGTATCGATGCATGACGTTAAAATTGACTGAACGATTAGTAGCTCCTTGTTAAAAAAAGTAAAGCAACACAAACTCAGTGTAGTCAAAAACCAAGCAAAAGTCTGCACGTAAAATTCATGTCGTACTTTAGTACTTACCAGAGTGTACCGTAAACCTTGCATTAGCCGATAGACAATATCCTTCGATTACTCTCAAAATGATCGCATCGTCTTCAAACTGTCGTTCATCTAAACACGAAAAAAAATATCATGTATATAATATTTAAAGTAAGCACCTATTTGAATAAATTTACGAGGTTTTGTAATTTGCCTTTTCGAAAATCACTTTCAAAGGAAGCTTCAAAATCGTTAGTGAAATCATCCAAGTATAGCTAACTACAGTGTACTAATGCACTCAATACTCACTGCACACTTTAGTCGATCGGCAACTGTCCACGGCATCTGTCTTTCCAAAAGTCTTTATAGCATAAATCGGCGGTGCTGGTCTAAGTGAAGCAAGGCTCCAAGGTGTCTTAATCCCTGGGGACGATGATTGCTCCGCTCCTGCTGCTTGAAGCTTCGAGTTCTGGCTGCTCGACTGCACGAAAAGTGAAGCGAAAAAGCGTTAATATCCGGTGTACTATACGCAAAACTCTGGCTGATTATTCGTTGCTTTCGCAAGACAGACATGATGTAAATAAATACAAGTCAGTGTGCGAAAGAAGAGAGAGCATCGAAAAAATTTTGCAATCGCAAAGAAAAAATATATATGTATCATACGATGGTCATGGGGCAAAATCACCTCGTTATGCAAGGGTGGGATGCTTGTAAACATTATAATATGCTTAAGTGATTGTCGAATTACACTTGAAACATAAACATATGTAGAATAAGAAAACGGAACGTTTAAGCGGTCGTCCTGATTATCGACCAGTCGACCCAGTTTTTTATTCAACTGAATGTTTTAGTTAAGGAGAAAACGCTTTCAAAACTGTTAGTGAAGTTTTGTATTTACAAAAAAAAAAAAATGATGTAGCAATTATGCGAATCATGTACGATCGGTAAGGATGATGTATATACTACATCATGACATTTTGATGTCTAATTGTTATGATTTGGTGTACTCAATGGTATAACATTATATTACATACATTAAAAATCGTAAAATGCAATGATAGTTTCGTATGGATTATGATAAAGCTCTGTGCAGTCTCTAAAACGCTAGAAATTTCAATGATAGCGCATTTTTATCATGATGTAGTACTCTTGTTAATTGATACGTTTAGAATGAATGTTTTTAGTAAAATAACTTTTGTACTAATTGTACATGTTTCACATTTACACATTTTTGTAAAGTCGTGATCGATAAACAGAGCAACCTCTAACACGTTTCAGTTTTAGTGCGGCGGGTGACCATGCCTTCGTTTTAGTTATAAGAAAATACTACAGCAAGGCGTCTAAAATTTTCTTCGCAGTGGGCTATCATAAAATATTGATATAAAGAATTATAATTAACGTATATTATAAAAAATGATCGGCTCGAGCAATATAACAACACTGCGTATCTGTGTGAATGTATAGCAACAGATATTTTCCGGCAGCGCACTATGTTCATTCGCTCCTATGATTTCTTTAAGCTTGAACAGATGTGTCAAACTTGCGAAACGGTTCGGGTGCAGTTCTTCGAAATAAAAGAAAAATTTGATGATCCGTTCATTCGTTGCTTCATCGTGATTTTCATTCGTCGGTTAGTAGTATACCAAAAAATAAGACAAAGCAAAAGCATACTTCTCACAACATGGCTGTGTGAAAGACAAAAAAATGTTGAGCAGCGGCGTAAAACTTGATCATTTTGTAGTGATGTGGTGAATTTAATTTTCAACAAATTAGTAGCATCTCGACAAACGAAAAAGAATTAAAATCTGCGCACGAAAAGCCGCTACTTGACAATAATACTTTGCCTGAATCGAACAACGACCATTTTTAAATTTAAATATAAAAATTTATAATTTTCCCGAACACAACTTTTAATTCTTCTTCGTTCGCCGTTCGTCAAACTCAAATCTGCCTCGACGTGGTTATCAAACAATAAATCAATATAAAAATGAAAAACAAAACTCAATAACGATTATGCTAATAAAAAAAACTAAAATAAAAGTAAAATGTGTATAAGTGTCGATATCATATCAAGAGAAAACGTTAACATAGTATCTTTCCAACAGAAAAAAATAATTGAAACGAGTTAAAAAAGAGTCGTATATCATAAAAACGCAGCCATGCCATGGAAGAGCTTGCCTTGGTCGTTCGTCATCGGAATAGTTTTCTTCAGCCACCAGTGCGCGTACAGGCCCGAGGTAAAGATTTGCCCTCCTCCGGCTTCTCCTCCTCCCGCGTCATCGATTCGATCTTCCTGAGACTGTTGTATCGGGATTCTGTGATGTCCCAACGGTCGGCGTCGTTGCCTGGGCTTCGCTGGCAGCTGCCCCAGAGGTTGGGTTAAATGCTTCTGCTGTACGATTGTTAATTTCGACAAGCTCGCTTCGGGCTCCTCCACTTCTAGACGGCAGGTACAGTGCTCGAGATCCTCGTTCTCGCTATCGTCGTTCTCGCTGCTATCGTCATCTTTCCCCGAGGGTCCGAGCCTGGACGATATAAGACTCTTGCAGGCACTTGGCGATGATTGCTCATCCTCTTCGGACGAGGAGTTGCCGCTCTGTCTTGGAGTGGAGCCAAAGGGCGAGGTGCAGATACATTGATTTTCGAATTTGTTTTCATCGTTCTCGCTCTCGCTGTGCAGACCTGCGCTCTGGCAGAATTTCCCAGCGTCGTAGCAAGAGCCCAGCTCCGCCGAGTGATACTGAAAACTGTCGGCCATACCAGAGTCCGACGAGCGAGGACTTGCACTTTGACCCAAACTGGCCTCGAATTCGGCTCTCCTCAGTCCAAAACCACTACCGATTAATTGTTGCTGCCTCGGACTCGGCTGAAGGCGTTTGCCGATCGAGCGCCAATTCTTCGAGTCGTCAGAGCACTCACAGAGATTAGAGAGGTCAAGACGACCCATGGTATTTTCGGTAGAACGAAGCTCGCGATACGGCACTGAGTCAAAGTTGGGCACTATACAGCAGCTGCCATCACCGCTGATGACTTTTGGTGGAAGGCTACGACTTGTAGGCTCAGGCATTATCGTTGGAGGTTCACTACCGAACACGGCCATCGAGGCACAGTTCGTTGAGGCTTCCTGGTTGGCGTCAATAACGTACCGGACGTCAAGTTTGAGGGTTGAGGATTTGCGGACGGGTCGGCTCGTAGCCGCTGCTATCGACGCCCCGAGGGAATTTTTCGAGGGCTGGGGAGAGGCGTCGACAGTAACGGAGCGATTGCTGGGAAAGAGGCTATAGGTAACGAGGCAGCACTTGCGCAGTTTTACTGAGGACAGATCGGGCCTGAATATGTACTGGAAATAAAGGAGCCGCTTAAGCAGCTCTGGGTGGATGACACGTTTGCGCACCAGCCGAGCGAAGAAACGCGACAATCGCGTGTACGGTGGATGAGTGCAACAACTCACATGAGATATGCTGGTTGGTGAACGGCTTAAATTTGAAGCTCGACTGGCTATCTGCTCCTGTGACAGTAGTTCGATCCAGTGTTGACGCTCCTCGCGGCTCGGGCACACCACCGTTATGTTCTCAATCATTGGACCTGCGCAACAATAATATATATCGTATATTTTCAATATAATGGTAAAAACATGCTTGAAAAGAAGGCTTGAATCTTCTCTGACTTTTGAGAATCTAATCTATATTTGGATTAAGCACCAGTTCGTTTTAGAGACTAAATAAACAAAGGCATATGCACTCCATCATTTCTATATTATACCAAGATCTCTTAAAATCGGGATAAGATGTAAACTAGGCGTTAGTTGTTTATTATTTCACTTCATGAAACCGAAAATAAAGTTTGAAAATAACACTTACCAGATATTTCAAAGGCATTCTTGATCTCTTCTGATTGTTCTAACGCTATAACAGTAATTCCTGTTAATGGAAGTTTGCCCTAAATTAAAAGAAACATTGTACGTTACTAATGATTAAAAATTTAATTATTATTACAATATCGAGGCAGTCTTCTTACCTCATATACAAATGAACTCATTCTGGTGCTTATGCTTAGTACAAGTAAGGTTGTCGGAAATAATACAAAATATCTATCTCTTTTTTCAGTCCCTGACACAAGTATAACAGGTCCAACGTGAATAATATCTCCTAAAGCATTCAATTCTTCACCTTCCCAACCTTTAATACCACTAGTTAAAATTTGTAAAGCAAGCTCGCGTTGCTTTCTTATTGCTGCACAACGGTCCTAAATTATGAAATTAATATAAGAATATGTGTATTTGTTACAAAATTATTTAAATGACATTTTACTTACAGCAATATCTCTATATACACTAACACTACGTTGAGTATCACCTCTATCTGGATTATTTTTTTCTGTGTGCCTTTCCAACTCTTGCAACATAGCTGAATACTTGTCCAGTCTTCTAAAGGGTTTACTAAGCCCAGTAGTTAATACTAATATACCAGGAGTTATTGCACCAGTCCTTTCCATGAAATCATTCAATTCATCCCTGTAATATATTTGAGGAAATTTAAATTTAGCACGATACGAAAATGATGTCACTATTCTAAATTTTGCCAATGACTAATTGGTAAAACTTTGATGCACATATAAAAGCTTAAAGCAAATGCATCTTACTCACAATTTAAAAGTAATTCTATTTCTATTCAAATCTAAAGCAAAGTATAACATACCTGTAACGATCTAGGATGCAAACTGCTTGAGGATGACAATTACAGTAAGTTGTGTGAATAGATTTCAGCTTAGGAGCTAATGTTAGGAAAATATTTCCTACTCTAGCCTCCGGTCCTTGAGATAATGCACTATCTAAATTTGCTAACAGACGTTGATGTGTCTCTAAGACATCATGGAAATTTCCAATTAACTGTTTGTACTCTTCTTTTTTAAGACTGTGAATGAAAAATACATTGTTATATATATATATTGTTGAATCAGATATTATTATTGCATGATAAAGCCTAAAAAGTTTTCACACTTACACATTGGCTGCTTCTAAAGGTTGAAGAAAATTATTAACTAATCCCTGCAATTCTGCAACATTTGCTCGTTCCGAATCAACTATATCTTTTAGAACAATATCCCTATTGAGTGTTTGATGAAGTGGAGAATCTGGTGAGCTCTTTTCAGGTGACATTTTTGCTGATGTTGAACCTGAATCTAAAAATGGTTAAATAATGAAAATTTGCTACTTTCAATGTATGAAAGGTTAGTATTATATAGATTATATAGCAGATGACTTGTAGATGATGTATTATAGAATTATGAAACTATAAGCTTGCGGTATAAATTGCTGATTATTGATTGCACACATTTATTGTAAGCAAAGCATAACTATGTTTTGTTATTAGTATGTATGTATGAAATTACGTTATTAATATTAATATTTTAGCAGTTTTGAATATGATATGTTAAGATATATTAAAATGAGTTTTAAGGCTTAATGCTACGTTATAATTATAGCATATAAGCATTAAAATTGATTAGTTAATATGAAATTCCCTTTATTATTATGAATTGACAATTCTTACAACATCGTGTACAACATCCTATTATCCTTATAATATGTTAGAAATGTCAATACCTGAATCGCTAAAGCTGAAACTTTGCAAAGATGTACCTGGAGCTTTATACTCCTTGACATAATTGGACGGAAACCAGCCAGTTTTTTCATTAAGTGTTCCTTCCCACCAGCCCCCGTCATCTGTCTGAGTAATTGTTATAATATCACCCTTTTTGAAACACAACTGTAAAATTAAAAAATAAAAGATTAAAATTGGATAAATTAAATAAAAAGTGGGATTAACAAAAGTATTAGATTTTCAAAAATAACTTTCTACAAATACGCCTCTTTCTATTTCAATAAACATCTCAATCAGTGGCCACAGAACATTGCATAGATACCGTGATTTGCAACATGGAGTATTCAAATTCAAGTAAGTACATTCAGAATTAATGATAAATAAAGACATAACACTATAACTAAATAAATACAATATACTGTGAAAACCCATAAAGCCATGATCACTTTTCATACTTTTTAGAGGAAGAATCATTTATTTTTAGCACTATGTCAATAGTTCAGAAATGGTTCAAGGTAATAAAGTAACTTTGATCCATTCAAACAAAACATTATATACTGTAATTGATTAAACGTCATTAAAAGAAGCATCAAGGTGAAACATACAATTTAAAAATATGCACTTGACACAGTCTTTAGATAACTTTTGATTAGCCGACATGTTGACAAGTTCAATCGCAAGAGCAACAAAAAAAACGTTAACTCTTGAGCTAACAAAGCATTGAATCTGAAAGCAATAATAGAAGTGGGAAAGCGAGTGAACAAGAGGCACTGAAAATTGGCAAAGTGGATCAAAAAAAAAAGAAGCAAGACTACGGAGCAAATGTGTGCCAAGTGCAGCAGAGCACGCATAGCAGAGCAATAAGCACAATCCAAACCCACCTCATCATTGTTCTTTCCCTTGAAGGAGAAAAGGGCTGTGACGAGCTTGGGCCCATCGGACTTGGACATCTTGCTGGCTGTCTAAAAACAGAACAAATCATCAGAAAAGCAGTGCGCGACGACTAATAGCGACCCTCGCAGGCGGGCGAGGGGCGGGGAACGACTGCAGTCGCAGTGTGTGTGGAGAGGCAGTAAAAACAGGCGAAAAAGCGCATCAGGCCAAAAAGGAGTGGGGCTTTGGCTCCGGTTCTCGACATCTCGGCGCACGTATATTCTCACACGAACGTGTATACGCGAGTATACGTGTGCACTTTACCTTGAAAGTCGTCGAGAAGCATCAAGGCAGCATATTTCTCTCCCGCGAGAGCGATCAAAGGGTGGCTGCGATTACAACAAAAACACGTGAGATGACGCAGAGAGACGGTCGAGGGTATTCCCGAGCGACAATTTTTTCCCCCGCTATACTTATGTATAATGCGTATTTACGTGGAAATTCTGCGGGAGAGCCAGAAGTGCGTGTTCCGCTTTCCGTGCGCCCGCACTAAAACTAGCTAATAATATATAAAATTGTTCTGTCGCGTTTTGGCAGAACTCGGGCTATAAATAAACGCGCACACAGCCGCGCGGCGCCCCGCGGGGGTATACGGGTAGGTGTGTCAGTGAGCTTTCTATACATATGTGTGCATATATGTATATAGAAGTATAGCGCTGAGAGTTGAGAGGAGCGTGGAACTGTCACGGATTCGACTCGCGCAGATGGAGAGTGCGTGAAAAATTTTTCTCTCTGCGCGGAGAGGAAAAGGAAGACGGCGACGACGCGCGGGTCGCGTTGCGGATCAGCCGCGGCTACAACTGTGTGTGTCGCGGATCGCGGAACGCTTTTGGCGATCGACGAGTTTGAGAGAGGGCAGCACTGTGCTTTGGCGCGAAAACAGCGGGGGTTTTGAAGGGAAGCTTCGAATCGTGCGCGCATGTGCGTATCTGCGTGTATATAGCGTTTAGAAATGCGGGTATATCATAAAATATACAGTTTATACTTTTTACATGTGTATAACGTGGGATGGGATGTTAGTAAATTAAATTTAACGCTGTGTAATCCAAATGCAATTGTAATATCATTTTACGTGCTTCTGTATTTTTTGTAAAATACATATTGTGCCTGTATTTAAAAATTAAGATTAAAAAACAAGCTTTTTCCAATCTATCGACAAATTCGTATCTGCGGTAATTTGGTCAATTATTTTAAATTGCCGCTACGCGAAGATGCGACGACGACTAACGCGCTGCTTTTTATTCAGATTCTTGGTAAATATTTGAAATTATAAAAATAAAAACTTAATAATGTGCTAAATAATAAATGCACGTAAAAACAATTAGTAATGTTTTAGTAAGTGAAAAAAATCTTCTGTATATGCCGCTTAGACTAAAGTTTCACTAGACGCTCAGGCTCTTTTTATAGTACAAATTTGAAAATCAAAATCGTCATTCTCACATTAAATTATTTAATGTTACAAATAACTACATCAGTATGTTAATATTATGTATGTACAAGTAGTTTCCTCATGAAATAGTAAAAAAATCGTTATGCAACATCACGCTGACTACAAGTTTTGTCGCATCCTATATATTGGAGTGCACTTTTATACACATACGTATATAGCACCTATGGCGTCAGCACAATAATTGATTGTGTGCAATCATCTTGAGCAGCGCTCAGTAAGTATAAAACCGCCGAAGAACGAGGAAATGCATTTTGATTATGCGCAGCGACCGTGTGTTTTGTGATGTTTAACTGTTTATTTTAACTGTTTATTTTTAGTTTCGTGAATATACAGGTAAGAGGTACAGGTATCTTACAACTTAATTTTTAATAATGCACAATACCTACTAAAGTATATTACATTTTTTTTTTTTTGTAATACATGCACAATTTTCGCGTTTTTCGTAATCATAAAGAATAAACATTCAAAACAGAATTTTTCTTTTAGTAAATATATGTAGAAATCTTTATGAGGAATTCAAACCGAACAATTAATCTTTTTTTTAAGAATATTAAATAAATCAACTCCAATAATTTAACTAGTAAGTACATGCAATGTTTCTGGAACTTCTCAAACTTTATCAAACAAAACAATGAAAATTCATGTTCAAATTTTCCAAAAAGATGCGTAATAAATATGCATAAAATTATATAAATAAATGACCGCTGGTTAAAAGCTTTTATCATATTTAACTAAATACAAAAATGTATCAAAACTTGGTATCACAAGCATTAGTCGAAGTATGCATGAAACCAATGCGTAGTGATTACCTATACTAAAAATAATATCACGTGACTAACTATCAGCGCCGAAACGACTAGTTGACAATATAAGTTTAAGACGACTGGAAAACGGGTAACTAGGAATAACACTTTTATCGATCAAAACCAACGGAAGCTTAAATTTAAATTACAGAGCAATTAAAAATTCAAAATCTTATAATGATTTTAGAAATTTTTCATCTTTTAAATTTCTTTGAACAAAATGAGCCAAAGTTAAACGGTAATTTATTTTGTGTCTTTTTGAAAAATTTACGTATGAATTTGTGTCGTATTGGTTACTAAACCTTGATAAGGCCCAAAATCGTGAATGGAAAAATTGAAATTTTCTAATTAATACAAGCTTAAGTACATACAAGCACAGCAAAACTACGTAAATGCGTCAGAAAAAAATGAGTCTTCACCAAGAGTTATAAAGAGCGGATCTTTCCCGTCTCGTGCATGCAATTGTACAGTGCAAACACCGCGCGTTCGGTTATAGCAAAGCACCGACGACCCTAAATCTACATCGCTCCCGGCAATGTCGCTCCTCTTCGAGTTTGCCGCCGGTCTAGCGGCTCTGGGCCTCTTGGTCTACTACTACCTGGGCTGGAACCTCGGCTTCTGGAGCAGCCGGGGCGTGAAGGGCCCGAAACCCCAGCGATTTTTCGGCACAAGCCGGGACTTGATGCTCGGCCGGCAGTCCATAGCGGAGTACACGAGCCAGGAGTACAGCCGCTACCCTCGGGAGCCGTTCGTCGGCCTCTTCGCCAGCGGGAAGCCCGTCCTCTTGCTCCGCGATCCCGAGCTCATCAAGCACGTCCTCATCAAGGACTTCTCGGCCTTCAGCTTCCGGGGCATCAGGACAGCGGCCAAGGCCGAACCTCTGACCCAACACCTCTTCTTCCTCGAGCCAGAGCGCTGGCGACCCCTCCGCCAGAGGCTGTCGCCAACCTTTACCTCCGGCAAGCTCAAGGACATGTTCTACCTGCTGGAGGAGTGCGCCGAGCACCTGGACAGCTTCCTCGAGGAGTACGCGAGGAAGGAGCCGGTGATCGAGTGCCGCGATCTCGCGGCCAAGTTCACCACCGACGTCATCGGTGTCTGCGCCTTCGGCCTCGACATGAACGCCATCGCCGAGGAGGACAGCGAGTTTCGCAAGCTCGCCCGGAGGATCTTCAGCGTGTCGACCCTGAACTTCCTGAGGAACCAGCTGAGACTCGGCGCGCCTTGGCTCCTCGATCTCCTCAGTCCGATCTTCTACGACGTCCAGTTGAACGACTTCTTCATCGGCTCGATTCGACAGACCATGGAGTACAGGAGGAAGAATGACGTGAAGAGACATGACTTCATCGACATGCTCATGGCTATCAAGGACGATCCGAGCAAGGTCAACGATATAGGTACGTCATATGGTCGGTGCGATGCAGTTGTAGGTATATATAGTTGCGCTGGCGAAAAAAGGCTGATAGTATATTGCGCAATTACGTTGTTGTTGCTGCTATACATAATACATATATACTTGTATAGAAGTTCGGTAGTCGTCGTAGACGATGTAGAGAGAGAGAGAGAGAGAAAGACTAACTTGCAAATCAGGTAAAAATGTCGAGAAATTTTTATGAAGGTATCTGAGAACGCAAAGTTATTTTTCTTACGATGTTCGCTAAAACTTGACGTTGACATTACATAGCTACTGCAAATTATACTATAAGCTAATCACTTTTACATTTCATTTTTGTAATAAGGTACTTCTTTATAGTAATTAATACTCTATTGCTCAAGATAGTGGTAGAAAACATTAAACTTTTATTTTTTAATTCGAAGAACGAAAATAGTTCAGAAATAAAAATAACTGAATATTGTTGAAATATTTTAATATTTTCTTAACAATTATTTCGATTGTTTTTCTTTTAAAATGTCACGGCTGATGTTCTAAATAATCAGTTCCCATTGAACTGAGAGCATATCATTGTTTATAATATTTTGTCTACAACTTTACAAATGAATCGCTAAATAGCTACATCATTTTCTAAAACGATAGTCTAGATTATCAGTTACCAATACTTTTTGAAAATGATGTAATTCACAGGAATTCAATTTTTCTTCGAGAAAATGCATGCGCCTATACAATCGCCTTTTATTACATTAGTTGACTTCTTGTATGTCCAAGAATTTTTTTTGGGGTCATAGACTTCTAGCGATGATAAAGCATATTTATCATCTGAATCATTAAGTAACGGTCTTCTTTCGTATCCTCCCCATATCCATATTTTTCCTTCATGTACCTTAATCATATGATCACCTCTGGCAGTATTCATATTTGCTTCATTGCTCCATCTGCAAAATAAAAAATGTATGTTTTCAGGTTTTATCTTATCACTATATGAGTAGTAGTAGTATATTGAAGATGACAACTTAAATATGCACACTTTATTTTAGTTTTTTGCTCTACATAAGCATTTTCTATGTTTTTCTGTTCATTGTGCTTATAGTTTTTATTTTGAATTAAAAGATACGAAAAAACAGACGGTGTCATGCGTTTGTAAAAATATCGCAGTAATCTCATTACAGTAAGAAAGCGAATTAAGATATACATCGTGTTGGTAACGATTATGCTGCGGGGACTCAAATAGTCAAATAGTTTAAAATGCCGCATCTGCAGCGGATCGGTGATTCAAAATTCGTATCTGAGTCTCTGCCCTTTCTTCAATAATTCAAATTCAAATAGTTGTCAATGATTAAATAAAAGGAACCAATAATGCAATGGAATATCATGTTTTGTTCATTTTAGCAATAAAAAGTCTCAAGTGTTATATAACAGAAAAACATTCCGAAATTTCTACAGCAAAGGGATCAAGATAATAATATAAAACTTTAGTAACATAAATAATAATAATAATAATAATAATATAATAATAATAATAATAATAATAATAATAATAATAATAATAATAATAATAATAATAATAATAATAATAATAATAATAATAATAATAATAATAATAATAATAATAATAATAATAATAATAATAATAATAATAATAATAATATGAAGTGCGTACTGTTTCGTGTTTAAATCATATGCTTTAACCGAAGCTACTGCTACTTCTTCCTTTTGGTTCGAGAACCCTCCACATACGTAAATTTTATTATTTAATCCGATCACACTAAAACCACTAACAACACCAATATCCGTTACAGGACTACAAGTATGGATAAGAGTCCACTCATTAGTTTGAGGATTATACCTTTCGATTGTCTTAAATAAAAAATTTTAGTTAGTAAATAATTTTGATTTTTTAAAAGCTCCTAATATTCAATACTTATCATCACTGTAATCGAAGGTGTTCTATCGCCTTCTACTGCGTAAAGATATTCTTCTAACACAAAAACATCGCACCAGAAACGTGAATCTTCTAGTGTACGAATACATTGCCATGAGTGTGTTTTAAAAGAAAACTGCCAAGCATGGTAGTTTCTAGAATTGTCGGCGAACAAGTACATACAGTCATTCAGTGAAGATGCCTTAAAATCGAAATAGCTGCAATGCAAGTTTATATAGTACATTTATTTTCAATTATGCGATTACGTATACGTTTCAAAGAAGTAGAATTTATACAAACTCAAGATCAAATGGTATTTCGATGTCAGTCTTAGTCCAGACATCATCATTGAAATCAGTGCATTCATATAGATAATATGTCTCAACGTCAAAACCGGGCGGCGTTGCATATAATTTGCCTTCGTGAGCGAAAATAATACAGCTTACAAAATCATTATTTGATTCTCCGTTGATCCAATCGTCTATAATTAAATGAATTCAATCTCTATATTCCTCTCCATATTAACACTGTACAATAAAATTAGTCGATTGTGGGAGGCAACCCTAGTTGAAATAAAAATAACTTCTATTTAAAAACCATTGGCGACGTTTCGTCCCTGGTAAGGACCTCTACAAGCCAAATTATTTATCAAAATTTACTTAAATTAAGAGACTAGAAATAACCTCACATCAGTCACACATTTTACGTTTTAATTACAGTATTTGATACTGTCTTAAGTATTTGATGCGTCGTCAATGGTTTTTAAATAGAAGCTGTTTTTATTTCAACTAGAGTTGCCTCCCACAATCGACTAATTTTATACAGAATTTAATGAATTATTCCGGAAAATTACATATTTTAATAAGCGAGTTGTTTCTTCAGATGGATAATAATAGTGTTAATTGAAAATTTATTTAACAATATCTACTTTGTCCTAAGGGCCTTGCAAACCAAGTTCTCGGCAGAAACCAATAAAATTCAATTGGATATTTTCTAAATGATCTTTTATCGAGTATATTACTGTTTTGTATTAGCGTTAGGGTAACTTACAAATAACAAAATAAAAGCTGAGAAAAAGACCTTTAATTTGGAACATTATACATTGCCAATATCAAAATACATTTTTTTTAATTTTACGAATGCTTAATTTTAAAGCCCATATAACCAAATAAAAATTAGTACGATTTAAAATTATTTAATTTTCATGCCTTAAATTTAAATAAATCATAAAACTTCAACAAATGAACATTTATATGGGTAATATTACTTAATTAAAGATCTTTTTCTCAGCTTTTATTTTGTTACTTGTAAGCTACTTAAATTATTCCAATATAATTAATAGGATTATGACTTAATAAAAGATTTAACTAGAAAATATCCAATTACAGTCTCTGCGTAGAACTTGATTTGTATAAGGTTTATTCAACAATATACCTTAAACATTTTCAAATTTATAGTAAAACAATCCTTTTTACGAAATTCGGTTAAAAGGATATCACATAAATGTTACGAAATTTCTGAAGTATATTGTTCCGAATTAACGCACCTTTTTCAAAATCGTAGACTTCAACAGCATAATCACTATCCAGAGTATGCAAATAAATATAATTCTTTTTAGGCTTTTCTGAATTTAGTTTATGAAAAGCTGATAAAACCTCATTTACAAATTCACTGAAAAATATGTAATAATAGGTAATAATGATATACTTTTATATATATATATATATATATATATATATATATATATGGGCGATTCTCTGTGAAATCGACAGGTCGGTATTTAATTATTTTTTCTCTGTGCATATTGAATAACTTCTACTTGATGAAATACCTCCCTGCATTTTTTCTGATTTTTCGCACAGATTATCTCTGAGTTACAGAGGGTCGAAATTGGTAAAAACAGGTTTTAAATATATGTGGAAATCCACCAGAAAGTGGCACACAAGTCGCTCCAAAATCGCACTTTTTTATTTTTGAGAACAAAAATAAATTACTTATTAATTATTAATTATTAATTATTAATTATTTATTAAAAATAAATTATTTATTAATTAATTAATAAATTAATTATTTTATTAATTATTTACCTATCGGGCTATGCTAGTTTTGGTCATTAGCTCATTTCGAACACTAAACCGGTGTGTACTTAGTCAAAACCCTATGGCAACAAAGAACTACAGGCAAAAAACCGAAAAAAAAGACCGCGATTTTTGCTCTAAAAATCAAAAAACGCGCATTATCTACAACATTACAATTTTTTAGAATTTTTTCATATACATAGACTTAAAGTACAGTAAAAGACCTTTCATTTGCATACCAAATTGTCTGCATCGGATGCACTAATTAAAAGATATGCACATTTAAAGACAACGAACTCTGTTTCGAGCGCTTACGAAAATAACCAATTTTACGTTTTTTTCTGAAAATCCTTCTAGCTTTTGATCCAAGCATCGGTTTATAATGTTCAATACGTCAAATTAAAGCTCTTTACTTGTACTTTTCTGACAATAAGTCTAGATTAAAAATTTGTAATGTAGTGAGCTATATATATGCTTCTCAAGTAGATCATTTTTTGAAAGCATGTATATAGCACACTATATTTTATAAAAAAATGTGGACTAACTAACAAAAAAGGAGAAGAAAAGAGCTTTAATTTTAGCTATTAAACATTGAAAACGCACAACTGGATCAAAAGTTTGAAGCATTTGAAAAAAGGGAAAAATCTCTGTATTTGCCAAAATCGAGTGATTTTACGGAAATAAGCGAAATTTGCCTTTTTTCAAAACCTCGTACCTTCCGATCCAACGGACCTATTTCGAAGTTTAATAGCTTAAATTAAAGCTCTTATATTCTACTTTTTTACTAATTTATCTGAAGTTGAAGTGTCTCATACTATACGCTATTATATATATGGGTGATTCTCTGTGAGATCGACTGACCGAAAAATAGATATAGCTATTGTTACGGGGGAGGGTCGATGGATGGTGAGGATAGCTATAGGTGTGAGTGGTATTCGCGCCAATCGCGGTTCAAGCCCGTGATCGTGGAGAAGGGTGCTCGGATGAATAAATGACGCGTAGAATTAATGAAACGATCGGAAGCTTTATTCAGGCTTCAAAGAGAGATTTGTGTGAGTGTCAAAATGTTCGAGTGTTGTGTAAGAATATGTGTCCCGATGCGCGCTATTGTTCTCGCCCCGAAGTCGTACGCGACTGTGACCGTGACCAGAGAGTGGTGGGTCCCAGACTGGATTACGGGTAGCGAGCCTCGGACAGGCCGCCCCGGACTGGTCGGCACGGTGCTTTGCACCTGCCTTTTTATTGATGTAAAGACAATGGCTGTGACGTATTGGATCGATATTGATAAGAGCGGTTAGCAACTGTTCGTTGCCAATCGGCCCACGATGCACATCCGGCCATCGTGTGAGGCCCTCTTATCGTCTGGATGTTTAAGGGTCGCATTGCTCAACGTTCGCGAATTAGCGTACGTGACACTATAACTGTGAGAATTTGTTCTGGAGGTTGCCTCTGATTACTCTGAATTTTTTATGATATTTTCCATTGATTATCTTTCAGTTACAGGGGGTCAAAGTTGGTAAAAACAGTTTTTTTTTTCATTTTTTACTGATTTTCAAAAATTCATAGCTCCTCAGGGAAGCATTTTTCACTATTGGGACATAGAACATTTATGTCTTGAAATTTTCTCAATTATTAAAAAAAAAAAATACTTTTAAAGCCATATCTATAGGTTATAACCACCCTACGAATGATTTAATGTTTAAAATCAAGTTTTCAAAAGGTTCGCTCGCTGGGATCGAAACCCAAAATATGTGAAAAAGTACCTTAAAACAATACAAAATGCGTATCTTTTGATCAGTGCATCGGATGCAGACAATTGGGTATGCAAATTAAAGGTCTTTTAGTGTACTTTAAGTCTATGTATATGAAAAAATTCTAAAAAAATATAATACTGTAGATAATGCGCGTTTTTTGATTTTTAGAGCAAAAATCGCGGTCATTTTTTTTCGGTTTTTCGCCTGTAGCTCTTTTTTGGCATAGGGTTTTGACTAAGTATAGTAGATTATGTACCTAGGGACAGAGATGCTAGGGAGTAAAAATGAAAAATGTCTCAAATCAAAATGCGATTTGATGCATTCTTTATTTACTCCCGTGGTGCATATACTATTTTTTTTTCACGCACAGCCTTAAAATGCCAACTGTCTCTTCCCGCCTAGGGAATAAAGTTGGCACTTTGAGGCTGGGTGTGAAATAGTAGATTATGCACCTATAGGGAGTAAAAATAAAGAATGTCTTAAATCGCATATAATTATGGCCCGAGCCTATTATTATTATTATTATTATTATTATTATTATTATTGTTGTTGTTGTTGTTGTTGTTGTTGTTATAAATTCAAATTTTTTATGTCAATTCGAAGGAACAAACCTTCAAAATTCTTAATTTATGTGCCTAAATTGTATATGAAGCTGATGTCACGTACATATATCATATTGAAAGTATTTCTCCTGGAAACTAGAGAAAATTTCCTTAAAAAAGTATTCTTTCTGTGCGTTTTCGACGAAAAACGCTTCCCTGAGGAGCTACAAATTAATAAAAATAGGCAAAGAACCAAAAAATCAAAAAATCACTGAGTCACAGTTTATGAAAATCTGAACAATCTGAAAAAATTCATGAGAGCCTAGAATAATTTCCAATAATTTTTTGATATGGTTAAAAATTTCATCTTCGATCTCACAGAGAATCACCCGTATATGCTGCAAACACAATGATAATAAGTTTTTCACCAGAATACATGACAAACCTGTATTTTTCTTCACCTACACTGTTTTTTAATTGATCTTTGTAAAGCTGTTCAACGAGAGAAGATACCTTAAGGTCAGAAAGGTCGATACATTGCAATAACATTAGGAACTGAGTCCTTTTATTTTCAATATTATCTGAAGCCCATCGGATGATAGATTTAAGTGTCAGTTCTGAGTTTATTTTGAAAGTACCTTCGGATAGTACGCTTTTTAAAAATTCGCAATTCAGATCAGTATAAGCATCTGTTAATGATACTTCATCCAGATTCTCTCGAATGAATTTTTTTGAACATTCCAGTAAAGAATCGCACCACGGTAATAATACTGCTATACGATAGATTTCGCAAACGTTGTTTACGTCAATATTAGCTTTTAAAAATTTTGCACATTCTTCTTTAACATCATCCAAGTCCAAAAAGTCCGAGTCTTTTAAAAGACTCACCGCATTTTCTTTGGTAATATCTATTTTGCCGGTGTAAGAAAAGTCAATGATTGCTTGCATATTTCTATGGACAAATTTTTAAAGCTTTTTTTCAATTGCACATTATTTTTTAATCTTGATTTTCATTAAATTTTTTTACTGTACTCACTGTTCATTAACATTGTCAATAGTTATGACGTTTTTCTTGGATTCTTTAAAACCGGCTGCAAACATCCTATGAAAATAGTTTGACGTGGCTGCAAGAACTGCTCTGTGCGCTCGAATCTCTGTATTGCCTACCTATTAATTCATAAACAATTAGTTTTTGAGATAAACGCAATAAAAGCTTTGAGAAACATTTTTTACCTTTTACCGGCTCAATACAAATTTTAATTATAACTTTAATATAAATAATATTTCAAATAAAATTTATTGCAATAATGCATACCATGTACAATATTTTTATTTACTATGTGCTGGAGCATTGATTTTTATGATTGATGTCTAGAATAATTAAATCTATTTACTCTGCATCTGTTTGGAAAGCCACGTGTAAGATAAAACGCAATGCCGGAGAAGGCGAAAAAAAATAAAAACCTCATGAAATCGAAGCAGGGACAGCCGACAGCAATTTTTGAAAGTTATATTGATACTTTGCATATATATTATTTATCGAGAAAATCGATTTTCACTTCCTTGATTTTGTCGCAACTCTATTAAAAAAAGTGGTTTAGCTAATGCAGATATTTTATTTTTTGAAAAGTTAAAAAATATTAACGCATAATGTTGAAAAAATTTGAATATTATTTGACTAATTCTGAGAAATTTTTATGTTACTCATTAAAATATTCAAAAAATACTAAAAACATTAATTAATTTAAGGGAACAAAACACCCCTATTAATTACAAATAAAATAAAAAATAAAATTAGTATTAAGTAATTATAATAAATAATTAATTATATTAGTAATTTTATACTAAAAGTAGACAACATTACCTTTAATTTAAGTTATCCTAGTTCGTAACTGTACTTAGTGTTTGTTGACTTCGACATGGACTTTTTCACTTAATGTAGGATTTTAGACGAACAATTAAGTCTAGGGACCTGGAACAAATTGGAAAATGTTTCTAATATTTGTCATTCTCATGTGAATGTTGGAGTTTTCATTTGGATGCTTAGAACATTATTGACAGAAAAAAAAGATTAAGTATTCAATTTTGTTGAGTTAATTTTCATACATTTAATTATAAAAAAAAATTTCTATGCTTCCAATTAAAAATCTTTGCACTCATAGACAATAACAGCTTTTTAAAACATTTTTCATTTCGTCTCAGGTCCCTAAACCCATTTGTTGGTCTGAAATCTTACGGTAAGTGAAAAAATCTATGTTAAAATTAATAAACACTAACTATATAGTTACGAAAGGCCAAATATGGACTATGATGACTTCCAGGTAATTTTGTCTACTTTTAACATAAAGATACTAATGTCATGAATTATTTATGATAATTACTTAACACTAATTATATTTACGATTTTATTTTTAAATAATAGTGGTATTTTGTTCCCTTCATGGACTTTCTCATGTGTATAGCTAAAACATTATAAAATTTACTTTTGAAAAAATTCAACTTGATAAAAACTATTTAATTTGGGCATACGTCCTTTCAATACTTTAATTCTTTAAGTAATAATTTTCATAAATGTACGTTCATAACTCACATTCATAAATTACTTGTATAAATAAGTAACTTTCAAAAAAATTTGAATATAATTACTTCCACATTCGGAAATATTAATATTATGTATCATTTCAACCTTGCATGATGATAGTTTTTGTGCAAAGGCATAAGTATAAGCAAAAGTTCTAAGTAGTGTTTGTAAACATAGTGAATGAAAATATAGTCTCAGTATTCTCTTATCTTATACTTTCAGCTCTATGCTTTTTTACGATAAAATAATTAATTATATGAAATTTTATGCAATTGACCAACATAAAATACTTGATTGATTTAAATAGTACTATAAATCCCGATAAAAACATTTTAGCCAGTATTGAGTATTGTGCCACACTGTGCACGAACGAAACAAAGAGCAAAAAACGAAACACTACCTATACATTAGGGTTAAAATCGCATTCTGTCGTTTATAAGTACTTATATACACTTAACTATATAGTGTATCAAACTGTATTTGCCTACACGATTTTCGAGAAAGTACGATTTAATAATTTATTAATGCGTGTGCTTGATCGTTACATGGGGCGTAAAAAAATAATAGCATGTTGAATGAAAAATTGATTGATATTTTTTTATTTTTATTGATTTATATGTTAAGTAGAGTTTAGCTAGTATACTTACTTTGATTGTTACATCGCACAAACTATCGTTTTGCTTCCGAAGCTTATTCAAAGGGGCTAAATTATGCTTCTGCCGTCTGTAAACATGTTTATCGTTTCGCTTCCAAAGCTTATTCAAAGCGGCTGACTTATGCTTCCGCTGTTCGCAAACATGTTCATCAGTTGCTCGATGAACCGTTCTTCCCATTTTTAACCACCAAAACTTCAAACTGCTACTATACACTTCTACAACTTGATTCTTGCTTGAACTTCTCGCACCAAATTCAACCTGTTGCCGCAATGCCGCATCGAGTATTCGAGTTTGAACAAGCTGTTATGACTACGTTCTATATATATGTTGTAACGGGCGGTGCGCCCGTATGAGCTAGTCGGCGCAGAGCACGCGCCTAGAGATCTCAGGTGCGCGGGATCGATTCCTGGTCCCGGGCCCCGGCACATCGCTTTACTTTTATGTGTTCTAATTTCATCTTCCTCCGCCCCGTTGCAATGTATACTGCGCTAAAAAATATATGTTTATCCATAAGATATATATAATATAAGGTTAAGTTACAGCAGCGTTAAAACACTCAATATTTAAAATTAGCATGCCGAGGCGTAAAAATAAAAAAATAAATAGTTATTAAAACTGGGAGATTTTTCAGAAAATGATCAAGCCACATGGAGTGTATTGGATGTTTACTATTTAGGTAAAAAGCAAGCATATTCTAAGCAAAAGCATTAGAATATACTAATATACACTAATTTTTAAAAATATTGGAATATACAAGTAATAGATATACACTAAATTTTCGCTTCCTGATGAATGCATAATATACTCCCATACAACTACAAGGTCCTCATTATACATCAAATATTAATTATAAGTATTTATAAAAATATTAAATAAGCAACTATATCTTATTAATGATAAGCAGTTTGTACGCCGAAACTTTACAATTATCGTATATTAATTAAGAAAATTCTTTTTTATTAGAAATGTCGGATACTTTGATTGCTGCACAAGCCTTTGTATTCTTCATCGCCGGTTTCGAGACGTCATCGTCAACCATATCGTCATGCTCTATACGAATTGGCACAGAATCAATCGATGCAGGATAAACTTCGCAAAGAAATTTTAGAAGGACTCAAGAGTAACAACGGAAAGCTTACTTACGAAACAACAAAAAACATGAAGTATCTGCACAAAGTTTTTTGTGGTAATTTTGATTCAGCTTTGTATTTGTTAAAATATTACATTCCAGCAAAATATGTAAGTATCCTATAATAATGTTGACTTCACAGAAACGTTAAGGAAATATCCACCGGTTTCTATACTTCAAAGAATGGCAATGGAATCGTACACGTTATCCGGAACGAATGTGACGATACCTAAAAGTACGGTCGTGTGGATTCCGGCTTACGCGATTCACCACGACCCGGAAATTTATTTTGAGCCGGAAAAATTCGATCCCGAAAGATTTAACGAAGAAAGCGCGAAAGACAGACATCCTTCCTCTTATCTGCCCTTTGGCGACGGTCCAAGGAATTGCATAGGTATATTTTTACGGAGTAAAATACTGTTTTAGAATTCAATTCCAAGACTAAAAAATAAAACGTGGATAACAGAATATTACAATTAAATGTTTTTTATTTCACAGGTGCTCGTTTTGGTAATTATCAAACGAAAGTAGGTCTCATTCACATCTTGAAAAATTACAAGGTCGACATCTGCGAAGAAACTCAGATACCGTACAAGATCGTTCCGAGATCGATTTTATTGACACCAGTGGGTGGTATTAAATTAAAGTTTAAAAAGATCGAGCAATAGTTATTTGCACGAACTGACAAAGCATGTGGCAAAAAGAGCTTATATTTTTTTTATACTGAAAAAGCATACAGAACTTTTGTTTAAAATCGATCGAAGTACAGATAATGTATTTTTCTTATCGTAAACAAGAGTTGAAATTATAAACACTTATTAGCTGTAAGTATATCTATAATGTTAATGTTAAAATTAATGTTAAAAAAATGAATAAATATTTTACTTTTCTACTACTAGTTAACAATTGCAACAATTATATCTTTCATTTTTACGATGAACAATGTGTTACGTCTGAACATGTATATACAACTTCTTAATTCGCGATGGTTCCAAGGGAAATAAATAAAGGACTCTGATATACGTTATGTGAAAAGTATATATGTATATATTTATTCATTTATTTAATGAACATGAATTTAGTAATAATTGCCCCTTGCTTTGCGATCGTTGTATGATCGCATTACCGGGTGAGGGGTCGGAAAATACGAGACCAGTATAGAAATGAAAAACTCAGATATTTTAGTAAGAGAAAAAGTACCTTGCTACTCTCGGTGTGTTGTATGTGTACGTGTATATCTATATCTATGTATATGTAGAAGTCGATGCTGGATGCTGCCGCTCGGTAATCTCCCGCTGTGAGGGTCTTCCTTCGTAGAGAGAGAGTATACGGCGCCGCCGCGTCTGGGCCTTTTTACGGTATTCGGTCGGTCCGTTCTATGCTCGTATCTATCTCTCTCTCTCTCTCTCTTTTCTTTCTCGAACGGAATTTCTCCGTTTACTTAATTACGGAAATTGCGCACTACTGTTCACAATTATACAGGTTCGAGTACTTGTCGACATTTGCTGCGTAAAGAGATCACGCACTTGCGGTCATCGATTATGATCAGTTTTCGCGTACTTAGTGACCGCGCCGCCGCTTACTTCGCTATTTAAGCAGGTAGGTGATTTTTGGCACTGGGCCCTCTCACTTTCCGTGCCACGCCTAATTAAGTCACCGTCAAGGTTTTTCTCGGCGCTTCTCTATCGACACTTGTTTACGCTTTTCTTCATCTCATGTTCCTCAAGGCGTCGCCTTCCGATCTACGTATTACCTGCCCGTGTTGCGTGCTGCATTAAGGGCAATTCCTATCTCGAGGTCTCTTCGAGTTTTTCGGCTATGCGCAATATTGTGAATTTCTATGATTCATCCGATTACAATATGTCGAGCATTATTCTAATGCACAATTGAAACGCAACAATTTATTCGCGCAATACTCCCCCCGTTCTCGAATACTCAGTTCATCGGACAAAGCAATATCTGCTTATTCAGCAAAGCGAGTCGGTCTGCGCTGGGCCAAAGGAATCGAAGCATTTGCTCTTTCGCTGTTGATCAAATTGCTCGCTGTCTTTTCTCAGCAGTCATAATCGTCGTTCTTCGTCTTTGCACAGCCGTTTGGGACAATCGCTTCGATATGAAACCTCCGCTGCCTGAGATTTAAAAAATTACAATTGTGTAATGCGTATCGATAAATATAAGTAAATAAACAAAAAGTTGCGATTGCAGTGGTATGCCGTTTTCACTGTCTTCTAAATATCGTTAAAGAGCACTGCTCAAAGTACTTGCGTAAAATTGCTTGCGATCATTGCCTTTGATCGTTTAATGGATAGTCGTGCGCTTCCTCGGTGGTACCGTGCTGTTGTGATCGGCTTTCGCGTCACTGTCGAACTGTCGTTGAAGTTGTTTGATTATATCTTCTCGGCGTGTCGCTCTATCGTCGCCTCCTCCGATGAGTCGCCTGAATTCGGTTTTTGAGGTATAAAACGACGAATTAACAATCAGGGAGAGACGAGTCCGGCATTGACTACCGCGTAAAAATATAAATACATCGATGTGCGTGAGCTGACATTTTCGCAACAATATAGATCCAAGCAAACTTTAGCCATGATTTTGGAAAAATTGTCGAATCGATGGAGCAGCATCGCCATACTAACTGTACGGCTGGGGAGAGAAAAAGAGAGACAGAGAGAGAGAGAGAGAGAGAGAGAGGACTTGAAATTTGTTAATTTTGCAATAAGGTACAAGCATTCTGGTGCAAGTCAAATAAAAATATACGTCAAGAAATTTTTATAATGGTATCTGAGATAAACCAAAGTTATTTTTATTACGATGTTCGCTAAAATACTGACATCAGATGTTGCTGATTATATTTAGCTAATAATTTTTATACTTCATTAATATAATAAAGGTGTTTCTTTAAAAATTTTTACTTTATTGCTCAAGATAATGTTAGAAAACATACAGATTTTAGGTTGGTCAGTAAATCAAGATTCTTTTTATAGTTATTTGGAGACGATCTAATTCTTTTTAATTGAAATAACGAAAATAGTTAAAAAATAAAAATAAATTAATGTAGTTGAAATATCCTTAGAAATATTTTATTAACAATTTCAATTGTTTTTCTTTTTAAGGGTCACTATTGACGTTCTAAATAATCGGTTCTCATAGAACTGAGAGTTCGTTATTGCTTATAATATTTTATCTGCAATTTTATAAATGAATCGCTAAGTTTCTATATAAATGTACTAAAATGATATAGTTTGGATTATCAATACTTTTTGAAAATCTTATAATTCAGAGGAATTCAATTTTTCTTCGAAAAAACGCATCCGCTGATACAGCCTTGTATTATATTCGTTGGCTTCTTAAAGGTCCACGAATTTTGGATAGGATCATAGACTTCAACCGATGATATTAAATAATTATTATCTGAATGTCTTCCATCTAAACCTCCTAAGACCCATATTTTTCCTTCATACTCCAGAATCATATGATTACCTCTGGCAGTGTTCATATTTACTACTTTGCTCCATCTGCAAAATTAAAAATTTAATTTGAAGATTTTATCTTGATACTATTGTTCAAACATATAATTATATACACTTTATTTAAGTATTTTGCTGAACACGAATATTTATAATAATTTTCTGTTTATTATGTGCTTATAGCTTTTATTTTAAATTAAAATATAGTGAAAAATAGACAATGCCATGCGTTTGTAAAAATATTGCAAGTGTCTCGTTACAATCAAAAAGTGCAAGAATGCATTTTCGGTGGCGATTGTACTGTCAACTCAAATAGTTTATGGTGCCGAATGTGCGGATCAATGATTCGAGATTCGTATCTGGGTTTCCAACTTCTTTACAATAATTCAAATCGTATCGATAATTAAATAAAAGAAATAAGGATTACGAAATGATTAAAATCTATCTATCGTCGGCTTATGTACAAATGAATACGTTTAGTATTATTCTCGCATACAACTTACAGGCAAATATTTTCACATTCTTATTTATAAACTTTAATTCACATAATTTATAAAATAATTTCCCTGTTCATCAACTTATTTTTTTATTAAGTTAGAAATAAGTATATTTTTTTATCGTATGAGAAACTGCGATGAATGCAATGATGAAATATTAACAATAACAAATTTCAAGTTGCATAACACAAAAACCTTTTACACAAATTCTACAGCACAGATGAGATTAGGATAATAATATAAAACTTTCAAAGATAAAGTTAATAATAATAGTAATAATAATAATAATAATAATAATAATAATAATAATATTGAGTACGCACTTTTTCGTGTTTAAATCATATGCTTTGACCGAAGCTACTGGTATTTCTTCTTTTAAGTTCGAGTACCCTCCACAAAGGTAAATTTTATTATTTAATCCGACTGCAGCAAAACCACCCTGAACACCAATATCTTTTACAATATTAAAAGAACAGATAAGGGTCCACTCATGAGTTTGAGGATCATATCTTTCGATCTTAAATACAAAATTTTGGTCAATTAATAATCTTAATTTTTTAAAATTCTAATATTCAATACTTGCCGTCCTTGTATTCGAAAAAGTACGGTCACCTCCTACTGCGTAAAGATATCCTTCTAAAACAACAACTTGACACCAGAAACGTGACCTTTTTAGTGGACAATCAAATTTCCATTTGCCAACGTTAGAAGAGAATCGAAAAACTTCGGTTCCTGTAGTATCGGGATGACCGCATGTGTACATACAGTCATTCAGTGATGTTGCGATAATGCGGATACGACTACAATACAAATTATTGTAAATTATAAGTATAATTAGCAGTATGCATATTTAAAAGAAATAGAATTGATACATACTTAGGATCAAATGGTATTTCGATTTCAGTATTAGTCCAGACCATAGCATCGAAGTCACTGCATTCATACATAATCATTGGCATATCAAGTGGAAATGCATATAATTTGTCTTCGTGAGCAACAACTTTACAACAAAATAGTTTGACATCCTTATTTGTAAATTTTACTTCATTCCATTCATCTGTAATTAAATGAATTGAATAATGCATAAAAATAACATATTTTTGTTTTTTGTTCTTTTTCGTGGATAGTGTTAATGTTTATTGAAATTTTATATGATAGTTATTGTACGCTAGAAAATTTTTGTTTGTATATTTGCCAGAAAAAGAAAAACCTATTCATGATCACCAGGAGAGTCCAAAAAATTTTACTATTTTCTAAAGAGCACATTCTTTCGAATTTATACGAACCTTTGTCAAAATCGTAGATTTCAACAGTAGAAGCAAACTCATCGGTCGCATAAATATAACTCTTTTTTGGTTTTTCTGAAATATTGAGTTTACTAAAAACTGATAATACTTCATCTACAAATTCTCTGAAAAATATGCATGGTATGTTATAATTAAGTGCTATATGCGTATACTACAATAATAATGATAATTAGTCCTTCCATAGGGACTACATACTGACCTGTATTTTTCTTGACCTATACTTTTTTTTATTCCATTTTTGTGCAGCTGTTCAACAAGGGAACATACTTTGACATCAGAAAGATCAACACATTGCAATAACATTAGAAACTGAGTCATTTTATTCTCAATATTATCCGAAGCCCATCGGATGATAGCTTTAAGTGTCAGATCTGAGTTTATTTTGTTAGTACCTTCCGATAGTACACTTTTTAAAAATTCAAAATCGAGATCAGTATAAGCGACTACTAATGATACGTCACCCAGATTCTCTCGAATGAATGATTTTGAACATTCCAGTAAAGAATCGCACCATGGTAATAATACTGCTATATGATAGATTTCGCAAACGTTGTTTACGTCAATATTAGCTTTTAAAAATTTTGCACATTCCTCTTTAACATCATCCAAGTCCAAAAAGTCGGTATCTTTTAACAGGCTCACTGCATTGTCTTTGGTAATATCTATTTTGCCGGTGTAAGAAAAGTCAATGATTGCTTGCATATTTCTACGGACAAATATTTAAAGCTTTTTTTCAAATGCACATTATTTTTTAATCTTGATTTTCATTAAATTTTTTTCTGTACTCACCGTTCATTAACATTGTCAATAGTTATGACGTTTTTTTTGGATTCTTTAAAACCGGCTGCAAACATCCTATGAAAATAATTTGACGTGGCTGCAAGAACTACTCTGTGCGCTCGAATCTCTGTATCGCCTACCTATTAATTCATAAACAATTAGTTTTTGAGATTTGTATGTTCAATAATAGCTTTGAAAAATATTTTTTAGCTTATATCGCCTCGATAAAAACTTTAATAAAGTATTTAAATAATATAATTAAATTAAAATTATTCCAATAATGTTAAAATTATTGCAGTAATTTTTATTGAAAAATATTTTCCGTATGATAATTTTTGTACAGTATATATTGATTATATAACAGAGCATTTACTTTTATGTTTATTAATGATTAATAGTATATTACACAACTAGGGGCGAAAGTTGACTTTTTCAAGCAAGGATGATGATTGAGCACGAAGGGGAGCCGATGGCACCGTATAGGCGTAGAAAAGTTTCCCTTACAATCACGTAATTGCATGAAGCTTGGTGCGAATAGAGCCGTACACAAAAAAATAGTAGGGGAGTAAAAAGAATGCATCAAATCTCATATTTATCGATATAATTATCTGCGATTTGAAACATCCTTTATTTTTTTTTTTTTTTGTATAATGGACTATTAAAAAATTCAACTTGATTTTATGTTCGGGAATATAATATATTATTTTAACTTTGATAAGTTTGCGCATGTAGCCAGGGGCAAAAAAGACATATAAATATAACTGTGGCTTACAGGAAGAACCACTTAAGTGACATTTTCGTGTTTTCGAGAAAAAGCGATTTCAATGTTTGGAGTAATATGTAAGATCGAAATGTCAGAGAAAAGATCTAAGTATTGGCTCATTTGATTAGGTATCTGATACGGATACAACCGTAGTATTACATTTGTAAATAGTTTCTTTCTAGACGCCCAAGCTAAACAAATTACTTGAGTTAAGTGGTTCTGCGGGAACTTTGCAGATAAGTAGTTATGCAGTCACTTTCTTTGAGGGCTCCTAACTAATGTGATTTGCGACTAAAAAAATTCGGGCGGGGCATATTTTTAAAGTTTAACTCATGTCCTTTCCAATGGTATAATTAAAATTTTCGAAAATTGTTATTAACTATGAGAAAAAACGGTTTAAAGGAAAAAAGCATGGTTTTTCCACAATTTTTTGTTTTAATTCGAGATTTCAAGAACGATTTCATTTGCAATGTATCTGAAACCCCTCTAACCAATGGGATAAATGTCCAAACCTAAAAGATACGTGATTTGGGGATTGATTTTGAACCTCGGTGTGGTCAAACTGGCGCATATTATAATTGAAAATTTTTTACGAAAACTTTTACGAACTTTTTATTCAGAAACCACAAACTTTTGGAAAAAATTTTCAAGAGTAATAAGTTCTTAGAATCAGCTAATATAAGGAATACGTATGAATTTTATCAGAGCGATTCCAGTAATTTTTTTGTTTTCGCAAATTGACAATTTTTGAAAAATTTAAAAACGTTAAAAATTTTTTTTTAAATTTAAAAAAACCGACGAATACATCGGTATAGGTAATTAGATATATGAGGAAATCTACGGCCAGGTGTCAATTTTTGGGCGAAAAAGTGGAAGATTTGCAATTTTGAGGGCACACTAACCGGGCTAGGTTTTTTTTACTCGTTAGGGCATACAATACAAGAAAATTGACCGAAATACATCCGCGCCCTATGCCAATAAAAAGTTACGGGCCAAAAACTGAAAAAAAATACGCAAATTTTTTTCGCGTTTTTTCCATTCTCCTAAAAATTGAAGAGTAGGCCGTATGTTAACTCAAATTTCTAATCAATTAAAATAAAGTACTTGAAAAGACCTTTCATTTGGATATAAATTTGTCTAAATCGGATGCACTGATCAAAAGTTTCGCATTTTAGAAGTGGATGAACTTGGATTTAAGATTTACGAAAATGACCGCTCTTACCTTTTTTTTCTTAAAATCCTTATAACTTTTGATCCAAGCATCCGTTTGCAACGTTTAACAAGTCAAATTAAAGGTCTGTTTTTATACTTTTTAATTACTGGGCGGGTTTTTTCTTTTCGCTTATGATGAGCTATATATATGCTTTTCAAAATGATCGTTCTTTGAAAGCATATATATAGCACACTACGAAGAAAAAAATTTTTTTAGACTCAATAGCATAAAAGTAGAAGAAGGGAGCTTTAATTTAAGCTATTGAATTTTGAAAACGCACGATTGGATCAAAAGTTATTAGCATTTGAAGAAAGGGAAAAATCTCCGAATTTTCGAAAATCGATTGATTTCATGGAAAAAAAGCGAAATTTGCCATTTTTTAAATCCTTGTGCCTTCCGATCCAACCAACCCATTTCAAAGTTTAATAGCTCAAATTAAAGCTCTTATCTTCTACTTTTTTACTAATCCAACTGAAGTTGAAGTTTCTCGTGGGATAGGCTATATATATGCCTCTGAAAATCAGTAAAAAACGAACAACTTTAGAAGCATATATATAGTCCATGAGATTAGAAAATTTAGATTCTGATCAACTAGATTGAAAGTTGATGAAAAGAGCTTTAATTTGCGGTATTAAACGTTGAAAACGATTGTTTGGATCGCAATTGAGAAGGATTTGAAGAAACGTAAAATTCTCTGGAATTTGTCAAGCTTGACATGGAAGAAATCGTTAAAATCATGGTTTTTCTTTTTTTATTTAATACCTTATGATTTGCGACCCAACCAATCGTTTTCAACGTTTAATACCGCAAATTAAAGCTCTTTTCTTCAACTTTCAATCTAGTTGATCAGAATCCAAATTTTCTAATCTCATGGACTATATATATGCTTCTAAAGTTGTTCGTTTTTTACTGATTTTCAGAGGCATATATATAGCCTATCCCACGAGAAACTTCAACTTCAGTTGGATTAGTAAAAAAGTAGAAGATAAGAGCTTTAATTTGAGCTATTAAACTTTGAAATCGGTTGGTTGGATCGGAAGGCACAAGGATTTAAAAAATGGCAAATTTCGCTTTTTTTCCATGAAATCAATCGATTTTCGAAAATTCGGAGATTTTTCCCTTTCTTCAAATGCTAATAACTTTTGATCCAATCGTGCGTTTTCAAAGTTCAATAGCTTAAATTAAAGCTCTCTTCTTCTACTTTTATGCTATTGAGTCTAAAAAAATTTTTTCTTCGTAGTGTGCTATATATATGCTTTCAAAGAACGATCATTTTGAAAAGCATATATATAGCTCATCATAAGCGAAAAGAAAAAACCTGCCCAGTAATTAAAAAGTATAAAAACAGACCTTTAATTTGACGTATTGAACGTTGCAAACGGATGCTTGGATCAAAAGTTATAAGGATTTTAAGAAAAAAAAGGTAAGAGTGGTCATTTTCGTAAATCTTAAATCCAAGTTCATCCACTTCTAAAATGCGAAACTTTTGATCAGTGCATCCGATTTAGACAAATTTATATCCAAATGAAAGGTCTTTTCAAGTACTTTATTTTAATTGATTAGAAATTTGATTTAACATACGGCCTACTCTTCAATTTTTAGGAGAATGGAAAAAACGCGAAAAAAATTTGCGTATTTTTTTTCAGTTTTTGGCCCGTAACTTTTTATTGGCATAGGGCGCGGATGTATTTCGGTCAATTTTCTTGTATTGTATGCCCTAACGAGTAAAAAAAACCTAGCCCGGTTAGTGTGCCCTCAAAATTGCAAATCTTCCACTTTTTCGCCCAAAAATTGACACCTGGCCGTAGATTTCCTCATATATCATATAGCGCTTTAATGTACTCCACACGGTGTATCTCGCACAAAAATAAAAAAAACAAGTGCACTTAAGTGGTTCTGCGGTAACATTTTTACGAGAGATGCAGTTAAGTGATTATGCAATCGGCTGGCATTTAAAATATTTATGCATTTCGGAAATCCTACTATTGTACAATGAAAAAGGGTACTAAGAGCACCTCGAATTCGACATAAAAAAATTTTTCGCAAAATGTCACTTAAGTGGTTCTTCCTGCAAGCCACAGATATATATTCAGTAATGTTTGGTAAACAGAGTAAACGAAATCGCAATCACAACATTCTCGCATCTAATCGCAGCTGTGTCTTTACAATAGAATAATTCATGTCATTTATAATTCATAATGAAATATATCAATGTATCTAATATGTAATTATAAAATATTTAATTGATTTAAATAGCAATCATACATTACGATAAAAAAAATGTATATGACGCTTTGTGCGAGTGAAATAAATAAGCGAAACCTGACACGCGAGAGCCCTGCAAAACGACACACATGCTGAATCGCATTCTACGTTTTTTATTCTTCTACATGATTGAAATCGTAAAGCACGATTTAATAATTTAATTATATGTGGGATATCAAAGGTTGAGCAGCGGTAGTGTTAATAATTCGTACTCGTGAAATTAGTTAAAACAGAGATATATTGAGGTAAACGGCAAATAAATGGAGTAAAGCTATTGCACTATACTAGTTGATAACACCATGAAATTGAACAGTATGTCAGTAATCGTCTCGGTATTGCTATGTTTCTCTCGTGTTGGTGTTCGCTCGTTCGAGGTCACTCTGGGACTGGCTCTCGGGTCCTGCTGCATCCCTCTCGGTACCTCGAGAGGATGTAGCTCGGAGGGGATTTTATTAGGGGTTCCTTCGTACTCTTCCTTCATACTCTCCGTTCGTTCTCTCTCTCTCTCTCTCTCTCTCTCTCTCTCTCTCTCTCTCGGTCACGTATACACTCTATGCATACATTCCCACATATATGTGTGCACTCGATCGTTATATTATTAAATACGGAATGTAAGAATATAACATTAGCTTATCAAAAGTCAATTTATCGGACTTACTTTAATTGTTACATCGCATAAATCATTATTTTGCTTCCGAAGATTATTCAAAGGAGCTAAATTATGATTAGGTCTTTTGCAAACACGTTTATCAGCTGTTTGATGAGCAGTTTTTTTCCCTCCACCTGCTCCGCTCATTTTTATCCAAAAAAGGTTCGTGTATAACGTTATAAATTATACAAAAACTTCGAACTGCCACTACAACTTCTATACAACTTGACTCTCTAATATTCAGTAATGTTTTGCTTCGCGTTCTTGAGTCTTTGATCGCCACTGTCACACGTTCCAACCTGTTGCTGCAACGAATTCGAAGTTTTGAACAAGTACTTCAATTTCAATATGGCAGCCTCTAATTTGCAATATGGCGCTTACTCCCTTTATAAGATAGGAATACGTTCTGACTCTTCTGACGATCTAACCGGCATGTACAATTACACCCTGACCGACTGACGGCGTGAAAAAATATATAGTTCCCTCTGCAATATGTCAGATAAGGTTATACTGGCGTCAAAACACTTAATATTCAAAATTACATATAGGAGCTCATAGCTGAGGCGCAAAAATAAAAAAACAAATAGTTAGAAATGGAAGATTTTTCAGGAAATGGTGAAGCCAAATGCGGTGCATTCGCAATATTTGCTATTGAAATAGTAAGCATATTCTAAGTAAAAATATTGGACTTTAATTAGATTTTAATTTTGGCATCCTGATAAGTATGTAACATACTTTCTAAGTAAATGTTTGAAGAAGTATAAACAGATCACGTTTTCATCGATCAATTTGCAAAACTTTGAACTATACGCTGGCATTATAATGAATTCATTTTCAATTTTTGAAAAGAATAATATAATTATAAATTGTTTTATTTTTCGGATGCTGGCATTCATAATTACAAAACGAAAGGACTCATTTATATATTGAAAAATTACAACGTAACATCTGCGACGAAACTTTAATACTATTAAGTACAAAATAGTACTTATTCCGAGATCCATTTTGTTAACATCAATGGGATGGTTTTCCATTAAAGTTTGAAAAAATCGAGCAATAATTATTTGCGCGAATTTGCAGAATGTACATAATATAAGTGCTTATATTTTCCACACTGAAAGAGTATATAAAACTTTTGTATAAAAGGTAAAAAGTAGGGTGTATAAAACATATTTTTCTTATTGTGAATAAAAATTGAAATTGTACACACTTTCGTTGTCAGTATATCTATCTACTACTATAAACTGCCACTAACAATGGTTTTGTCTAAAACAACGATTTACTTCTCTCTACAACGATAAATAACAAATTGCTTAACATTTGATATCCTGCTGTACAATGAAATTCGTCGTCCCGACTTATTCAAATTTCACAATTATAAATTACGATTCACAATTGAAACAGTCAAACACATTTACAACTCATAAAATTACATCCTCACGTTGTCATTGATCATCGTGAACAAATTCATGATTCTCGTGAGCTGCAGGCGTTCCAGTCGGTCTGCGTTTGCTCTTTCGTTGTTGATTCAGTTGCTTGCTATATCGCGTAAATATTATCAATCTCCGCGGGTCTTCGCATCCACATCGTCGTCCCCTCCGACAGATCAGTTGCTTGGATTTGTTTCATTAAGATATAACGTCGAATTAAAAATCAGGGAGAGAGACGTATGATTTGAGCGCAACAAAATAGAACCAAACAACCTTTGGCAATGATGCGAGAGAACGTTTCGAATCGATAGAACAGCATTGCCGCACTATACTGTACGACTAGAGAGAAAGTGAGAGAGGACTTGAAATTTGCAAATTTTGCAACAACATGCAAGTCAGATAAAAATATGTTTCGAGAAATTTTTGTGAAGGTATCTGAGAGAATGCAATTATTTTTCTTGAGATATTCGCTAAAACTTGCCACTGACATCAGCTGTTGTAAATTATACTAAAGCTAATTTTTATATTTCATTATTATAATAAGGTGCTTCTTTAGAAATTTGTACTTTATTGCTCAAGATAACGTCAGGCAACAATAAAAACAAATTAATATGGTTAAAACATCTTAGAAATATTTTATTGACAGTTTGAATTGTTTTTCTTTTTAAGTGTCAAGACTGACGTTATGAATAATCAATTATACCATTGAACTGAGAGTGCATTATTAGGTTTATGTCTAAATAGCTATATTATTTTCTAAAACGATAGCCTAGGTTGTAAGTAATAAAACTCATATAATTTCGAGCAATTCAATAATTTTACTTCTTAAAAACGCTGGCGCAACTGAAATAGCCGTGTATAGCCTTCGTCGGCTTCTTGTACGTCCACGAATTTTTTATAGGGTCATAGACTTCAACCGATGGTATGTAATAATTACTATCTGAATATCTTCCATCAACACCTCCAAAGACCCATATTTTTTCTTCATGTACCATAATCGTATGATAACCTCTAGCAGTGTTCATATCTGCTGCTCTGCTCCATCTGCAAAATTTAAAAATGACTACTACTCAAATATATACGCTTTATATTTTAGTTTTTTTACTGTACATAGTTTACATAACTATTTGTCATGTTTTTCTGTATATTATATTCTTAGTTTTTATTTTGAATTAAATAATACGATAAAACAGTGTCATGCGCTTATAAAAATATCGCAGTATTAGTTTCAATACAATAAGAAAGCGAATTGAGATATTCATCGTCAGTATAACGATTCTGCTATAGCAACTGAAATAGTCAAATAATTTGGAGTGCCTAATCTATACGGATCGATAATTCAAGATTCGTATCTGGGTCTCCAGTCCTTCTGCGATAATTCAAATTCAAATAGTTGTCAATGATTAAATAAAAGGAATCAATATAATGCAATTGCATATCACGTTTTGTTCAATTTAGCAATAAAAAGTTTCAAGTTATATAACAGAAAAACATTTTCCGAAATTTCTACAGCAAAGGGATCAAGATAATAATACAAAAGTTTAATCATATACAATTAATAATAATAATAATGATAAAAATTATTATAATAGTAATAATATTAAATGCGTACTCTTTCGTGTTTAAATCATATGTTATGACCGATGCTGCTGGTATCTCTTTGTTATTGTTAAAGAATCCTCCACATAGGTAAATTTTATTATTTATTCCAACCGCACCGAAACCGTACTGAACCCCAGTACGTGTTGGGATATTAAAAGAACAGATAAGGATCCACTCATTAGTTTTAGGATTATATCTTTGGATCTTAAATAAAAAAATTTTAGTCAATTAATGATATTGATTTTTTTAAATCGTAATATTCAATACTTGCCGTTGCTACAGCCAAAGGTTTGTGTGATCCTATGGCGTAAAGATATCCCTCTAAAACAAAAACGTCATACCAAAAACATGGCTTTCTTAGTGGACAAATAAGTTCCCCTGAGCGAATTTCGGAAGAGAATCGCCAAATATCGCTTATAGTAGAACTACTGCTCTGACCAAATGTAAACAAGTAGATACAGTCATTCAGTGAAGATGCGATTATACAGACATTACTGCAATGAAAGTTTATAATAGTGAATTTATAATAAATTATATGCGTATGCATATTTCAATAAAGTAGAATTGATACAAACGCAGGATTAAATGGTAATTCGATGTCAGTCTTAGTCCAGACCATAGCATCGAAATTACTGCATTCATACATAAACCATGGCGCGTCAAGTGAAAATGCAAATAATTTGCCTTCGTTTGCTATAACTTCACTGGCAAAATATGCTTCGCCATTCTCCATAGACTCTACTCCGATCCAATCATCTACAATTAAATTAATTATTCAGAAAAATTACACATTTTAGTAAACGATCGAGCTATTTTTTCCGATGGATAATTAATTTTTTTATTTATTTTTTTAATAGTAATAATAATAGAGGTAATAATAGGGGTAAAGGGCCTTACGAACCAATTTCTAAGCATAAACCAATGAAATTCGGTTGGATATTATATTCTAGATTATCTTTTTTAAGTATATTACTTCTATGATATTTGTATAAAAGGGTAACTTACAAATAATAAAATAAAAGCCGAGAAAAAGACCTTTTATTTGAAACATTACAATTAGTTACCAATATAAATATATTTATTTAATTACGAATGATTAATTTTAAAGCCCATAACCAAATAAAAATTAGTACGGATTAAAATTATTGAATTTTCATGCCTTAAATTTAAATAAATCATAAAACTTCAACAAATGAACATTTATGTGGATAATGCAATACCAAATTAAAGATCTTTTCCTCAGCTTTTATTTTGTTAATTGCAAGTTACTTTAATTATTCTAATATAGTAGGTATATGAAGTAATAAAAGCCAATTTGGAAAATATCCAATTTTATTGGGATTCTGTGTAGAACTTAATTTATAAGGTCCATTAGACAGTATATACTTCCAAGATTTTCAGTTTTACAGCAATACAATTCTGCCTACGAAATTTGGTTAAAAGGATATCACATAAATTTTACAAAATTTCTGAAGTACATTCTTTCAAATTTACGCACCTTTGTCAACATCGTAGATTTCAACAGTAGACGCACACTCATCAATCACATAAATATAATTCTTTTTACGCTTTTCTGAATTTTTTAGTTTATAAAAAACTGATAGTATAACTTCGTCTACAAATTTACTGAAAAATGTATAAAATATAATGGTTATAATAAATGCTATACTGCAATAACAATGATAATTAGTCTTTTCACCAGAATACATGACAAACCTGTATATTTCTTGACCTACGCTGTTTTTTAATTGATCTTTGTAAAGCTGTTCAACGAGAGAAGATACCTTAAGGTCAGAAAGATCGATACATTGCAATAACATTAGCAACTGTGCCTTTTTATTTTCAATATTATCTGAAGCCCATCGGATGATAGATTTAAGTATCAGTTCTGAGTTTATTTTAAAAGTACCTTCGGACAGTACACTTTTTAAAAATTCAAAATCGAGATCGGTATAAGCATCTGTTAATGATACATCTCCCAGATTCTCTTGAATGAATTTTTTTGAACATTCCAGTAAAGAATCGCACCGCGGTAGTAATGTTGCTAAACGACAGAATTCGCAAACATTTTTTACATCGATATAGGCTTTTAAAAATTGTGCACATTCCTCTTTAACATCATCCAAGTCCAAAAAGTCCGAGTCTTTTAACAGGCTTACAGCATTTTCTTTGGTAATAGATATTTCGCCGGTGTAAGAAAAGTCGATGATTGCTTGCATATTTCTATGGACAAATTTTTAAAACTTTTTTTTCAAATACACATTATTATTTAATCTTAATTTTCATTAGACTGCTTTAATGTACTCACTGTTCGTTAACGTTTTCAATAGTTATTTCATTTTTCTTAGATTCTTTAAAACCGGCTACAAACATCTTATGAAAATAATTTGACGTCGCTGCAAGAACTGCTCTATGCGCTTGAATCTTTGTATTGCCTACCTAATAATGCATAAATAATTAGTTTTTGCGATAAATGCAATAAAAGCTTCGACGAACTTCTTTTAACCTATATCGACTCGATACAAATTTTAATGTAAAAAACATCAATAATATTCCAAGTTAAATAAAAATTATTCCAATAATTTTTAATGAAAAATCTTTTCCGTACCAAAATTTGTATACTCTATATGGGTGATTTCGCCAAATGTCATAGTTTTAGCCAAATCTGACTACACAAAAAAATTCGATTTGAGGGTAACTAATGGTTGCTTCTAGTCAAATATATTATAAAAAAACGTAATTTATACAAAAACAACTACAGATACAATATAAGTTATTTGGTAATCAAATTACTATTGTTGGCGCCACGGTAGTAATATTTGGCCACTAAATCGAATTGTGTAAGAAGCGTTTAACAAGTACGCAAATATCCTTGTTTATGGTTGTTAGTGCTCCTATTTGCTACATTTTTTAGCCACTTAGGTACATATCTGAATCCCAGCAGCATTGTTATTAGAAATATTGTCGTTGGCGACAAGCTACGGTAATTACATTACGGTCTTATATTCTGCAACCATTTATATGTAACCTTGAAAAATCGCTCAGGGTGTATCATACATTATTAGGTACATTTAGTACAACAATTTCATTCACTTTCCGAGTCCGAAAAATTTCAAAAAGACAGTTTTTAGGGCGGCGACATCAAATCTTCCATTTTTAGCGAAATCACCCATAAGTATAATGCAAACGCGAAAAAATAGTGATCACGCGAAATGAAAGGAGCGATAGTAATTTTTAAAAGTTACACATATACTTTGCATTATCTACGTATGCCATAAATATAAAGATATATTATTTGTCGAAAAAATCGATTTTAACTTCCTTAATATCGTAGGACCCCTATTTAAAAACAAGGCCTGGAAACTATAGCTTGATATTTTATCGTGCAACCCAAATAGTTTACGATTAAAAAAATTTTCATTACTGAGTTAGTGTAAGAAAGAAATTGTCTGATATCGATATCAGTGTGACTTTGACATTCACGCAGTACACCGTTGCTCCCTACGAAGAAAGAAACGCGTCTCAAAAAGACATAATTTAGTTCGGCAATTTTAAAGTAATAGTAAATAGATGATATTTCACGAAATTTTGATATCGCGATTATTGTAAAAACCAAAAATTTTAATGGATAATATTGAAAAAATTTGAATTTTATTATCTAAACTCTCGTTGACTGTATGTGCATTTGCAAATACTATGTTACGTAACGGAGATCTCCTATCTTTTTTATTCTCAAATTTCACAGTACATTTTAAGACATATATAGCTAAGTAAGAATATTACTCATAACAATAAGTATTGTTTTGGGCTCAATATGTCAGTCATGAACTATGAATTATGGTAACCATATAATAGTTTACTTAGCAACTAATCAGAATCACGTAAGAATTCAATGCTTCACAACACAAGTAAAAGTTCTAAGTAGTGTTTGTAAACAGAGAGTGAATGAAATCATTTTAGCACTTTCATCTGTTCAACTCTGTAGGCTTTTTTACGATAAAATACGTATTCCACTTGTCCTTCGCGAAAGTATAAAAACAATAGATTGTTGAATGAAAAATGTATTTATCAGTGTGTAGCGTTTACTGTACTTACTTTAATTGTAACATCGCACAAACTATAGTTTTGCTTCCGAAGATTATTCAACGCTAAATTATGATGAGGTCGTTGATAAACACGGTTATTAGTTGCGCGGTCAACCGCAGTTCTGGTTCCATCAGTTTTACTCATTTTTAAGCAATAAATACTCGTATACCCGTTATAAATGATGTATCAAAACTTTAAACTGACTACAGCTTTTACAACTTGACTCTCTCTTTGTCTTGATCTCCGCACCTTCAACCTGTTGCCGCAACGTTCTGAGCGTGGTTCTGCTTCTGACATTCCAATCGCGCTAAAAAATGCTCCCCTATGTAAGATAATTAGGTTAAGGTTACAGTGTTGCCAAAACACTCAATATTCAAAATTTAGAACCGAGGCGTAAAAATAAAGAAATAAATGTTTAATATTGTGTTTATTAAGTATTATATTCTAGCAAAATATATATATGTGTATCTTAATTATAATAATGTTGACTTTACAGAAACGCTAAGAAATTATCCACGGGTTTCTATATGCTTCAAAAAATGGCAGTGGAATCGTACGCATTATTCGAAACGAATGTGACGATACCAGAAAATATACGGTTGTAGGGATTCCGACTTGCGCGCGATTCATCACGGTCCACTGTCCAGAAATTTATTTTGAGTCGAAAAAATTCTGTCCCGAGAGACTTAACGAAAAAAACGTAAAGGAGAGACATCCTTCCTCTTATCTACCTTTTGTTGATGGTCCAAGGAATGGCATAAGTATTTACGGAGTAAAATTAAAAAGTAGACTACAGAATAATATAATTCAATTTTTTTATTTTAAAGATGCTCGTTTTGGTAATTATCAAATGAAAGTAGGTTTCATTCACATCATGAACCATAATTAATTGCACGAACTTGGTATATGGTAAAAACAGCTTATGTATTTTTGTTATACTGAAAAAGCATACAAAACTTTTGTATAAAAACGATCGAAGTAAACATAATGTATTTTTCTTATTGTGAATAAAAATTGAAATTGTATACACTTCAGTTGTCAGATAGGATTACCGTCGTTTTTCCCGAATGCAATTTCACGAACAGCGATTTTCACGAACAGCTGTTTTCACGAATATCCTTTTTCACGAAAACAAATTTCCCGACAGCACTTTTCACGAACACACATTTCACGAATGCCGCTAGTTTCACGATTGAACTTTTGTTTTTGTAACTAACCTCCGTAAATAAATAAGGAAAATATAGCTGTAAACAAATCAACAAAATTTTTGTAAAAAATGTCAGAGTGTTCTGAGCAAGTCTTGTTAATTGGTAGTAAGCTCATTATAAATGGATTTTTATATTACAAATCGAGGGACAAAGAAGAATTGGGAAAAACGTACTGGGACTGCGTTCGGTTACGTAAAAAGGAATGTCGTGCTCGAGCAATATCTTCCCTCGCACGTCATGAGGACGTCCCAATAATTTATAAGGGCCCACAACATTCTGTACACTCCCATTCTCCCGATCAAGACGAATGTCAGTCCGAAATAGTTAAATTTAACATGAAACAAGAAGCGAAAGCAAACCCTGAGAGACCTCCATCTGCCATTTTACGTGATGAAGTACAAGGTTTGTCACAGCGCGTTCTTTCTCACTTACCAGAGCGAGAAAACCTTAAAAGATCCATGCGCACAGTGCGTCGTCAAAATTTGCCACGAAATCCTACAAAGTTAAGTGAATTAGACGACTTACCAGAGAGGTTTAAGAAGACGCTTACCGGAGATAATTTTTTAATTTTTGACGAAAAAGGCGAACGGCAAAGAGTCATTGTATTTGCTACTAGACGAAACTTAGAGTTATTAAGAGATAGCAACGTTTGGTTTATGGACGGAACTTTCAAAGTAAATCTCGCTTTTGCAGCTCATACCTATCTAAAAAATTTTTAAATAAAATTTTTTCTTTTTTTAAAGGTTAGTCCTACAATATTTACACAGCTGTTTACGATTCTTGGACTCGTTGAAAAACATGAAATCACTGTCGCTTTCCCCTTTGCCTACGCTCTACTGACTTCCAAAAGTACATCTGCGTATTCGGGTGCGTTACGTGCAGTACAATCTACTGCTGCAGAGTATCGCATACTTGACTTCAAACCAAAGAGGGTTATGACAGATTTTGAACCCGCAATACTGACTGCTTGTAAGGAAGTTTTTGAGGACTGTACTGTGAGCTGCTGCTTATTTCATTTGGGACAGTCTCTTTATCGAAAAGTGCAGTCGAGCGGTTTGCAGCAGGCATACAATGACCCCGATAATGACATTGTGAGAACTCAAATCCATATGTTACTAGCATTAGCATTTGTGCCCGTTGCAGACGTACCTCGCGTTTTTCGAAAACTCAGTCAGTCGATCATTGAAACACTTCATGAAATCGCGCAGTACTTCGAAAACACTTACGTTGGCGTACCAGGTCGTGGTAGAAGAGCTGCAAGGCTTGCTATGTTTCCACCAGATCTTTGGAATCAACGAGAAGCCGCCCTCGCCGGTGAACATAAGACTAATAACGTCAGCGAGGGCTGGCATAATCGTTTTATGACTCTCGTTGGTAACCCCATCCGCATCTATTTTCGTTGCTTGAACACATTCAGAAAGAGCAAGCAGATTCGGAAATAGCTATTACCGAAATGTGTCTGAAGAAAAGAGTAAAATTAGCACCTAAGAAAAAGTGGTTGGAATATCAAGCAAGACTACAAGCTATTGCGAGTGAATACGACCGTTATAAATTAGAAGGAAAAGAATTAGAATTTTTGGAATTGATCGGCAGCAACATTTCTTTGTAATAAATTAGTTTTGTAACAAATAGATTTTAATACGACACAATTTGCTGTTTCATGTTCGTGAACATTGCTTTTCGGGAAAAAATAGGTTCGTGAAAAATGATTTCGTGAAAAAGGATATTCGTGAAAACAGCTGTTCGTGAAAATAGCTGTTCGTGAAATTGCATTCGGGAAAAACGACGGATACCGTCAGATAGCTATCATGTTAATGTTAAAAAAATGAATAAATATATTAATTTTTTACTCTAATTAACAATTGCAACAACTATATCGTACATCTTCACAAAAACCAAGGTTTCGATTAAAACGATAACTTGTTTCACTCAACAACGATAAATAACAAATATTACTTAACATATTTGATCACCAGCTATGCAATGAAATTCGTCGTCCCGACTTATTCGGATTTCACAGTTACAAATTGCGGTTCACAATTCAAATAGTCAAACGCGTTTACTACCCATAAAATTACATCCTCACATTCTCCTCGATCATCTCACTTTCATCGTGAACAAATGCATGATTCTCATAAGTTGCAGGCGTTCCAGTCGGCCTGCGTTGAGCCAAAGGCATCGACGCGTTTGCCCTTTCGTTATTGTTGATCGAATTGCTTGCCGTGGCGTAGATATTATCAATCTCCGTGGGTCTTCGCAACTGCGACTGTCTTTTCTCGGCAGCCAGAATCGTCGTTCTCCGTCTTTGCAGCGCTCGCAGAGCCGTTTGGGACAGTCGCTTCGATATGAAGCCTCCGCTGCCTGAGATCGAAGAAAAATTACAACAGTGCAATGCGCATATCGATAAATGAGTAGATAAACCGAAAAGTATCGATTGCAGTGACGTACCGTTTTGGCCACTGTCGTCCAAATTCCGTTGAAGAGCACTGCTGAAAGTACTTGCGTAAGATTGCTTGCGATCGTTGCCTTTGATCGTTTGGTGGATGGTCATGCGCTTTCTCGGTGGTACCGTGCTGTTGTGATTGGCTTTCGTGTCGCTGTCCACCTGTCGTTGAAGTTGCTTGATTATCTTCTCGGCGTGACGCTCTATCGTCGCCTCCTCGGACAGATCAGTCGCCTGAATTTGTTGTTTTTTTTTTTTTGAGGATAAAACATCGAATTAAAAATCAGGGAGAGACGCATTTGGCATTGAATACTGCGTAAAAACAAATTTATAGATGTTGGCGAGCTGACCTTATCACAACAGTAGAGATCCAAGCAAACTTTAGCCATGATGTGGGAAAAAGTGTCGAATCGATGGAACAGCATCGCCACGAACTGTATGGCTAAGATACTGATGAAACCGATGATGAAGAGACAGCCGATCGGTTCTAAACGCAAGTATTCCTCGGAAATGTTCACCTGCACCGCAAGAAAACAGATTATTTGATTTTCTCAAATTTAAACTTAACAGTTCACGCATTAAAATTCGTCAACATAGAAACTTAATTAAATGGTATACTTCAGCTTTATCGGTGTCGTAGGTGACGTTGTACTTTTTTCCAAGTGGCCACTGCAAATGCAACAAATCCTTGTTCAGCTGCATCAAGAATACAATTAGTACGAACAGAGCGTTGATCATGAAGAATTTGAAAATGTACTGGTTCCTCAGCTCCAGTATACTCCGAGCTATTTCAGCCTGAGAGAAGAAAAATTTTTACAATTTTCCGTGTTGCCATACGCTATAATCAAAAAATTGAACCCACACACCTCCCGCTTCTCGTCCTTGTCGATCGGATAGAGATAAGTGCCGATGAACTGCTTCCAAAAGATCTCCTCCTCGGACTTGAGATACTCGACTTCTCCCTTGCCCAGGTCCTTGCCGTGCAGCCAATTTGGCGAGACGAGGAAATTGTCGCTTCCGTGCAAGGAATTGGCGTCGGCGCTGTCCAAACCGTCCGCGTCACTGCCGAGATCGGAACTGGCTATGCTGCGAACCTCGTCGAGCTCGTCGCTGAAGCTGACGCCGCGATTCACGGCCGAGCCGCTCGCGGGATGAACGTCTTCGGAGGCTGGATTGTTGATTGCGTTCAGATCGCGAATTGGTCCGGGTCCGGTCTCGACGACTCTGAATTAATAAATGCATTTTTTTTTAATTTGAAAGATTGTGTTTATATACCTTCTGTGGAACAATAATACGCGATAATATTACGCGATTTAATTGGTGAAATTTAGAAATAATTTACCTTTCAATTTCGTTCAACCGTCCTTCAATTCTTGACAAGCTCGTACCTATATCTTTAAGCTGTGGTTCGTTTTCCGGAGGCTGCTCTTGAGCGCACAGCATACATTTGAATAATCCCGCCATTGAAAATTCTATAGGCGCTTTTTCGCGTTTCTTCGATACATTGGACGGATTAAGTTTTGATTTATTCTGCTGTTCTTCCTTTAAGTAAAAAAGTAAATACGCCACATTTTAAGCATCGCATTTTGAATTTACAGCTAAAACATGCGTTAACTAATTTGAATAAAATTATTTAAACGAGCTAAACACGTAATCAGATTTATTTCGACAGAAAATAGCGTCGTGTAGACATACGGCGTTGGACGTCGGTTTGGGCACATCCCTCGTTCCCCAGGTGATGTTGTTCATATTGAAAAGCGAAAATATGATAAGCAACATGTACATCGAGGGCACGGTAACGTAGTAGATGACTCCGTAGAATAGGCAGCTCCATTCGAGAGGATGAAGTAATCCCGTGGCGACCAGCTCGCCGGCGACGACGAAGAAAAGCAATGTGCTCGGGGCCAGCCAACCGTCTTCGGCAATTTGAATCATTATGCCCACTAGCACTACTATCATCACTAAACCATAGATCGCTGTGATTATGCCGGCTATCAGTAACTGGAGATTTCGATTACAAGAGTGTATAATCTATTTGTTTAAAACAAGCGTTTTTTATGAGAAGACGATTATTTACCTGGGTTTTTTCTTTGCAAAAGTAGCAGGTTACGCAAAAGATTAAGATCGGAACGAGATTGTAGACGAAGCTGGACCAGTTGTCGATTGGAAAAGCAGCGACGAAAGCTCCAACCAGCATGAGAAAAATGGTACCCGGACCTAAAATTGTGCTACCTTCAAAAAGAAGCATAATTTTTAGCCTTCATTACATTGACAATCGAAGCATCGCTCTATACAAACATTTCAAATTACCCATCAGTACCCATTGATAGCATATGTAAACCCAGGAAATGTCTCGGTTAGCCTTTTTCGTCTCCTTCGCCGTATCCAGCAGATCGAAGATGTTCGCCACCGTCGACGGGATCCAGCGTCTTCTCTGAATGAAAAACTCGTTGAACGACTCCGGCGCGTGCGTGTAAGCATCGCTCGCTGCCGAATATTCGACCTGAACACAAGTTCTTGCATTATTCAAAGAAAATCTTATGAAATAAAAACTTGGCGAAAAATACCTTGTAGCCCATTTGCAAGATGAGTGTACACAGCCAACGATCCTCGCCCTGATCGTACTGGATAAAATGCTGGGCCTCCTTCGGTATCGTCGCGTACTTCCTCATCACGTTGTAGTCCATGAGAGCTTTCGCTCGGAAAAGCGCAAAGCAGCCGGGACTGCAGAGCACACAGCCGATCGTGTGTTCCGTGGCCTTTTGCAGCCAGTGGCCGATTGCGTACTCGAATTTTTGGAACCACACTAGCGGACCTGAGAAAAAATTATGATTAATAATTAAAGAGCATTTTATGACAATTATTATTAAAATTGAAAACTTTAAGCTTATCGTTACCTGTGCCCAAGGGATGAATTCTGCCGCAAACCGAGCCCAAGTCTTTGTTTATTCTCATTCTGTCGACGAGTACCTTCACCGCGCTTGGCCTGAAGTCAATATCGCCGTCGAGCGTGAGAATATACGTATTCTCGGCAATCACCTCCTTGCGCTCCACATCTATTGGCAGCTGCATCAGCCGGAAACCCAGCAAGTAGTACATGTACATGACCTGAAAGTCGAATATCTTAACTTAGAAATTGTGAAATTTATGCAGCTCGTTTTTTATCATAATTTTAATTGTTGTTCACCTGGCTCCAGCGCTTCCTCGTACGAATTCTATTTTTGTCTTTCAGGTGAACGTACATCTTGGTCTTCTCGGGTAAAGTCCAGACGAGCCTACCGCCGTAAGGCGCTGGATACTTGATCGGCGGCGAAGGTCGGAGATTCCGAGCGCGAATCGAGTCTTCGACGGTTTTCACGAAATTCACCACCCAATCGTTTACCTGCGTCTTGTTCTCGTCGTGGGTGCATCGGCCGTTGCAGCCGTAAATGCATTTCAGGGCGTCGTCGAAGAAGATGTGGACTTGAGGTGGAAAAAATTAATTTTCTTTATCTTACTTCAAATTAACATTTATGGAAATAATTTGACGAATGCGGCTTGTATATAATTTTTAAAAAATCACAATATGTTGTCCAATTTTTGTTCATTCTGTTATTTCGTGTTTATAATCGTAAATGAATCTTCTGCATTATGCCGAAAAATTTGGATTTTCTTTACCTTCAAGCTCGTAATAGTCAGGCGATGTAATGCGATATCGTTTCTGAAGTATTCTCGTGATGCATTGATCGCGATCCATACGCAGAATACTGCTGAGAAAGTCCCTCATCTCTTCCAGAGTCTCGTGCCACATCGTCGCACATGCGTAAATTCTCGTAACTTGGTCTTCTTTTCTTATCGTAGTGACGTTTTTGGGGACTTTCATCGGCTCTTCGGCATCTTCCCGCTTCAACAAAATTTAATAAATTAGAATGAACGCATTCGCTGAAGAAGACCTATACCCACCCTAAAATGTCAAAAACTAAAAAATTGAATTTTATATTTATGTTAATTTGTTTAAATAATTTATTAAATAATATTGCAAACTCAGTAATGATGTAAGAAACATAAAACAGTTTTTATATATTCCATATTACAGGCACAACCAGTCTTCGAAGACTGAAATGGACGAATTTCACTTTTAAAAGTACCACAGACTTTCTTTGTATCTGGGCATCGAAGAACACTTTTTAAAAAATATATTTACTTTAAATATACTAACTTAGGGGGTGAGTGTAGGAGTTTGTAAAAATAAATTTAATTTATAAAATTTACGATAATTTTCTAAAAAAATTTAATGGAAAATTAAAAAATTTTAATTATTATATTTAAATTGTTGATAACCTGTACAAATTTAATTCCTATGCTTGTTCCCTAAGAAAGTATGTTTGAAGCAAATCTACATTTTAAAAAGTTTTCTTCGATGCCAAGATGCAAATAAAGTCAATTTTAGTTTTCGAAGACTGGTTATACCTAGAATATGGAGTAAAAAATCATTTTTCGGTTTCTTACATCATTTCTGAGTTTACATTATAATTTAATAAATTACTCAAACAAATTAACGTGAACATAAAAATAAAATTCAATTTTTTATTTTTTAACAATAAAAAAATAGCTAACTGAATACCTCCTCCACGTAATCATCCTCGGGTTCTTCTCTCCATCTACTCAGAGCCAGCGACTGATCTAGTAGCAACGACTCGTACGACCAGATGGCAAATATCTTGTCGGTAGTCGCGAGTCTTTCATTCTTGGTGCTCCATACGTGCATAGTGATCCAGAGGAGAGAGAAGAACCAAATCAGCCAAACCCAAGCGTACCACTGAGACACGTAGTTCTGTAGCGATGGAGAATTGAAGAACAGGTGGTCCAAGAACTGAAGAAATCCGCCGTTGCGGTAAACGCAGACGTCCCAGGTGCGCAAAGTGCACAAAACCCACACGGATAGAACAGTCGTGGGAATCGCCAGGTTCAGGGGCAGAGCGAAGCCGAAGCCTTGCATTATCGTTCTACAGGCAAACTTTGCTGTAAAATACTTTTTTTTGTAATTTAAATATTATCTCGATTAAGTAGTTTTAAATACTAATTTATTGTCGAAAGACAGCAAATAATAATTTAAAAATTACCATTAGTGCATAACAAAAGAATTGCTATTACAGTCATTAAATTTGCTTGACAAATAAAGTGTACTGAATAATTAAATTATCAGGTATTTTGAAACTACGAATAAATCAATCTTTGCACAATTTTAGCAATGAGTTCGCATCCATATACAGCGTATACCTACCACAATTATAAATAAGCACACCGCTGGAAACCTGCGCCAAAAATATGTAAAACGGCGCGTATCCATCGGCAAACATCTCAGTAATCGGTTCCGTGTCTATCAGTACCTCGGATCCTGCCATCGCGCCGGATTTGTTGACCAGCTTAATGAGATACGTGTAATTCCTCATCCAGAAACCGCCGAAGAAGACTTTCGCTTCGACGCCGCGCCAGGAAGTGATCAAGAGGGCGCTCAGTAAAAATGTCGCGATTCGCAGCAGCGACGTGTAGCCTATTAAAATCGGTCGATACGTTTGCAGATTTGCTCTGGCCTTCGCGAGATACTCGATGAAACCTGCGAAAATATCGTTGTAATGTGTAATTACGGATAATCTACAAAAATCTGTTGTATGTACATTGTACATACGTTAATGTACGTGTCATATACGTATATATAACATTTTTTATATCGACAATAAATGAAAAAATCTGTATCTTACGATCCAATATTTTCTCTAGCTAGTAATATTTCAAGATACGTGATCCATTTATTGCCCGAAGATACCTAAATTACTCATAAAGCCGACGGCGAGAGATAATTCCTTGCGAGGAATAACGGTATTATACTGCAAGCAATTAAATACCTTGCCGAGCCCAACTATTAAGAATCTCTCTCTCTCTCTCTCTCTCTCTCTCTCTCTCTCTCTCTCTCTCTCTCTCTCTCTCTCTCTCTCTGTCTTTGTCGGATTAGTTTTTAGCTGCTTCCCGTGTTGTCCAAAAATTCTCTCCCACATCTAAGGTGCACTACATGTCTACATTCGCATTTTACAAGCGCACCCCCATAATCATTCTCTCCCTCCGCACGCGTTTCCATTTTCAACAGGCCTCTCTCTCTCTCTCTCGTAAATCTTTCGCAGAAACGCGTCTGCGGAAGCGTAAATCCCCCTCCCGAATAAAAACAATAGCCGCCCTTGACCTGCGGGCGTTATTACCGGGAAAAGGGATCGCCCGCACGCGTGTCGCAGGTATATAGGTATTATAGGTGTCATACAAATGGATCGATGGATCAACAGCGTATATAGTAATGCACAATGCAGTGTCTCGGCGAGAGAATAAGCTTTTACCGAATCGGCAGTCGCTCGATACGTAATTGCTCCACCAGCGCATTGACACCAGAAGCAGAGCGACGGGCAGCGTGGCCGGGGCGAAGGAGTTTTCGTTCTGACAGGCCACGTAGGTGAAGCAGGCCAGTCCGCCGAGCTGTCCGAGAAACGCCGTGACGTCGCCGTAGAGGTAGAAACGGGACTCCGCCAGGGGCTGGCGGCGCTTGAATTTCGAGAGAAATCCTGCAATGCGGATAGAACGGCTAATTTTACCTTTATTTCTTTAAGAGGGCTGATACACCTTTGAAATGTTAAAACATGAAAAATTGAATTTTATTTTTTTATTAACTTGACATTGTTTAAATAATGTCTTATGTAATGATATTAGCTTATAAATGTTATCAAGATAAAACAATTTTTGTATATGCCATACTCCGCAGGTACAACATGTCTTCGAAGGCCAAAATCCATGAATTCAGCCCAGACTTTAGTTGAATCTGGGCATCGGAGAGCACTCTGGCAGGTCCAGATGTGCTTTAAAAACATATGGTTTCCAGATTAGTGTTAAGATTTCCAAATAATTAAGATTCAAAAAAGTTAGATACAATTTATTACAAAAATTAATTAAAAAATGTAAAAAAATATAAATATTCTTCTTAACTTGTTTATAACTTTTTTGAATCTTAACTGTTTTCAAATACCCACACTCATCTGGAAACGACATGTTTTTAAAGCAGATCTGTACCTGCCAGAGAGTTCTTCGATGCCCAGTTTCATGTAAAGTCTGCGGTCAACGAAAAAAATTGAATTCATGGATTTTGGCCTTCGAAGACATGTTGTACCTGGAATATGGTATATATAAAAATTGTTTTATATTTATAACATAATACATACGCTAATACCAGTATACAAAATATTATTTAAACAATGCCAAATTAATAAAAAATAACATTCAATTTTTCATTATTTAATATTTTAAAGGTGTGTCAGTCCCCTCAAGTGTAAAGACGTCGATAATAAAATGAAAATGATATAAAATTACCCAGGACACTGGGCACGACGCAGACGCAGGAGAGAGCTGCGGCCGCTTGGACGACGTCCAGATTCGGCAGGACGCCGATGAAGAGGTGGGCGACTCCGGCCACCTGGACGATCTCGACGCAGCTGAGCAGAGCCACGTGACGAGCTTTCGGGAATTTGAAGTCGACGAAGAAGCAGTTCCACAGGAAGCGCACGAAATCCAAGAGTTCCGGCGTCGAAAATGAGAATATCACGCACCAGATCCAGGACATGCGGGCCTCCGTCGGCAGAATCGAGACGTGCCGGTACTGCTCGCGGTTGCTGTAGCCTGTGCAGAAATATTTGTTGGTCAATAAATAGTCGATTATTAAATTTAGAAACCAATTGAAATAATTCAGAATTAGTGTTGAGTAATCGAATTACAGACGTTTAAAATTCAAATTTCGCGCCACAGAGCAAACAAAATTCAAATACCGTATTTCACGAGATATTTGCATGATAGAAATAAATTTTGTAAACAACGAAAATTAAATGTATGTTACGCATACAAACGAAGTATAAACGAGTTTTATAAATCATCCTGGATCTCGATCCGAAGTGGCAGTTTGAGATAAGCGAAATTTACAATGGTCAGCACGAAATCGTAAAACCGTACAAAAGTCAGAATAATCGGCATCTCAAAATCAACGACTCGTCTCCCGCAATAAAAGTCAAACGCATCCGTAAATCCGTATACACAGGCGCAGTCGTAATCGCTTTCTCCATTAGCCAAAAATCTCTCTCCCTCGATTACCAGGATAATTCCGGCAGTAGGGCACGGGATTGCCGGCTATTTGGGAAGCGGCGAACAGGGCCGTGATCTTCGATACGACGCTGCCGATTAGGATCGCCGCGAGGAGAAAGACGTAGAGCAGGGCCTTGATGATTCGCAGCATGAGCTCGTACCAACGCTTCTCCACCATCGAGCCCGAGCGAGGCTCCGGCTCGGTGCACTTGAACGAGTCCCATAGCAGAATCTCGTCGTCTACTCTGAAACGATTTTACAGGATTTTATACGGAAACTATTTTTGTCATCCTTTAACGGTATCCTCGCAATTTCATCGATGAATTTTGTGGAGTCGTCGATGAATCCCTGTTATTCTGAAGAAATATTGCTTGATTGGGAGATAAGATTGACGTTGACAGGATGTGCTGTTTTTTTTATCGTGCGTGATTATTCATAAACGTATTTTGCGTTAAAATTATAATTAGATATGTCGTCAAAGCAGTAAGTATACGAAAAAAAATGAAAATAAAATCAAAATGTTTATAAGTTATGTTTTTAAGTGCAGAATTTTCATTGGTTTGCTTCGCTGTCAGATGAAAATTAATGACTGACATAATTTAAAGAACGGATTTGTTTGCGTTTCTTTGAAAAATATGCAAGTTATAACATTTTTGTTTTAAATTATATTTTTGTATTAAATTATATAAAAAAAACATTATTAAATTGGAATTTCTGTAAAAATTGTCTTTGAAAATTAATCTTCCAAGAACTCAAAATCAAGATTGTAAAACTAATCACATACAAGAATTTTAATGATTATTAGTCATACTTTTAAAATCTGAAGGTTGACACGCGCACTTGCCAACCACGTATGACTATGCATTCACAACAAATGCATTTCACTAAAAATTAATCTTTGTAAACAAATTAATTAATCCTCCAATAATGCAAAGTCACATTGAGTATCGAGCTATCTCGATTGACCAAATCCAAAATGCACTTCACTTAATTAAGTATGCACTCAGCATTTTATTTTCCCCGATAAAAAAAAGTCATAAAAACATATCGAAACTGTACTCTCTTCTCCTACCACTGAATTGTTCTCGAGCGCGTTTAAACTCAGTCGAACACCCGCGTTTAAAAAAAAAAAGAACAATTCCCAACTCACCCCTCGTCTTGGATCTCATTGTCCGTCGACACGCTGTCGCCGTAGCCGTAGTCCGGGTCGCCGAACTCGACGAATCTCGCGTGGCCGAGCTCGTGCGTACTCTTGGCCATAACTGCATCGGCGCTCGCGCATCGAGATAAAAAGACGCGCGCGCGAGTGTACGGATCCTCGCTCGGCGCTCCCGGGGCCTCTGCGCCGATGCGGATTACCGATTCCCAGCTTAATCTTATCGGCCGCGAGCGCCGAGCCGGATCGATAAGGCGCGAATAGATCTGCGGTGGGAGGGAGTGAGATGATTATTGCTCGCAGTGAGGAGATCAGTAGGTTGCAGGTAGTATAGACATTTTAGACGAGTGATTTGGAGGAGAGTATAGTAAGATAGACGGATTCGCGTCGAGAAGGAGACGGCTTTGAATTATGCGTGCTCAGAAATCAGTTTAGATTGTAGATACACATTTTTATTGATACTTTACAAGAATAGTGAGAAAGTCTTTTGTACAATGTATAATAAGTGTAGTACAGTCGTGGAAGACCGTCGTACAGTCGTTTAATTGCAACTATTTTTCGCAAACATTGTTGATGTTTCATCGGTTATCGGCTGGAGATCGAAGGAAAAATCGGAGCGATAAGGAAGTGGAAAAAACGAACATTGCATTATAGTGACTGTCTTTTGAAAAACATCGTCGCAATAAAAATAGTTAAAAATGTTAGGAGGAAACGCGAGGATTAAGTAATCCTGATACGCCGCTCGGATCAGATTAGAAGCGGTCTTTGTTAAATTTCTACCGCGTTCTGCGGAAAACGTAGATTTAACCCCCCGATAAGCGCACTACTATCCACTGTGCGAGTCTTGCTTCGAACGATGTCAATAATTCATTAGCACACGATTCTCACAATGCGTTCGAAGCATTAGTGCGCCTCCTCCGTTCCGCAAGACCATTGACCTATCTACTTTACGTTTTTTACAACATAATTTTAAGTCTGTCTACATCGTAATACATCACTTCGTATATAAAACGATTCACTGTTATATACAACGATGCCGTTGCCCAAGCTGTGCAAGCCGCGTAAGTAATTTAATACGAGAGCACTAGGAGTGCATGAATTACTGTGTGTCACGCGACGAGGCTGCCACTCTTGGTAAGGGTCTCGCTGTCGATTACCCCTAATGCGCAGAGACACACCAGCGCTGCTCCTTGCTCAGCCCACTTTTTGCTCTTTTCCCTGAAAAGAAAAAAATACGGGAAATTAGCGTCTCGCTAGGTATTGAATATCAGTGACTGCAATCAAAGCAGTACACACTGTGTTTACAATATTATCTATAATTGACTATAATCAAAACACTATGTACTGCATTTATAGTATTATTTACAAAAAATTAATACAGTTTTGATCAGCTAATACGCGAGGTGTCTGGCGACAGGATATAGACGTACAAAAATCGATTATATTTCTCAATGTGAAGCTTGCATAAGGTTAGCGAAGCACTTCTAAATCACAAAAGTTTCCACTCCCACGTGGTGAATCATCGTTAAACCGAGCAATAAAATCCGGCATCGCGCAGCGCACGTCTGTGCAAAATCTCGCAAACTTTCGTCTCCGTATTCCCTCCGGTCAATAAAATTCGAGCCGAGACCCCCATAAACCTTTGCGCACAGCCGCAATAATGCCCTTACCAAAACGACGATCCGTACTTCCTCCCATCGACCTCCACGACGGACCTGAACAGCTTGTCCTCGTGGCGAGTGCAGTAAGCCGGTAGCCTCGTGCGATTCTCCCGCGTCCACTTGGCCAGCCGGCTCTTCGGCAGGCTCGTGTCGTCGGCGTAATTGTTTCGCAGAAAGGCGCAGCGCATGAGCAGCACGTCCTCCTCCTCCTCCTCGCCCTCGTCCTCGTCGAGCTTTCGCTTGCGGGCGCCGTCGCCCAGCCGTCCCAGTCGCTCCGGCACGACCTCGAATCGGCCGCCGAAGCCCCGATCGCGATGCTCCTTTTGTCTCGTACGGCAATAGTCGTCCAGATCCCAGACCTCGCTGCGCGAAGGGAAAGAAAGAGGTACAATGCGTGAGCACAACGGCACGTAAATGCGAGGACGCTCGTGGACTGCAATTGGGGGTGTGCGAGTCTAGACGAGGATTTTTCAACTGTCGTTGAAAGGGACTTTTAAATCCCGGGCTGATTGCGGTTTGGGAATTACGTGCGTGCGGTTCGGAACAATGAGCTTTGCTGGATTTTCGGGAAATTTATTTCCGCTTCGATGGAAATGTTTGGGACAGCCTGAGGATTTTCGTAGAATTAATTATTATCGGTGCTGTCTCGTTTTCAAAATGAATTCCATTACACATTGTATACTTGAGTTTTAAGATTGAATAATATTGTTTTTGCTCACTTTGTGCAATAGCGCGAAAAATGTTTGCTGTAGGAAACGGATGAGAGATAAATAAGTTACAATAGAGCGGAATAAATTGCCTCATCCTTGAAAAAATAATCGTTTACTATTCTCGGCGTTAGAATAGAGCTGTATGATTTATCATTGATTGTCAAGCGGATAAATTTATGACAGCTTGTGTATTCTATGCTTTATTGGATATCCAAGGTACGCTTTTTTATTCAATCAAAGGCGCAGGATGACTCTACTCAAACGAGTTAGTTAATTTATTATTTATTTGCAGAATAAAAAATTTTTTTTTCGTGAAAACTCACCATATCTGTTCGAGCGTTTGAGTATCCAAGAAGCGCCTTCCGAGCGGCGACTCCTGCAGTTCCCTGAGTATATTTTGCACGCAATATTTGGTGTTGCTTGGCGAATTGTCGTAATCGACGGCGAGTTTGAGGTAGCGCTTTATCACGTCCTCCATGGGCAGCATACCTGCCTCGCGAAATATCGAGCAGTTCCACTCAGCGGCTCGAGCGATCATGACGCTGCTGCAGCCAGTCTCCGCTTTGAATTTGAATATGTCCGCTCGTTTCTCTATTTCCTGAAACGTAGAAATGTTTATTGTCATTATTAAATTCTTTGGAATAACGAACAGCAACGTTATTTCCATTATAAATCTAATGATAAGACTTTGATAAATATTACGACTAATGAAATGCTCGAAAAATTAGCTTGTATATTCGTCGTGATAGTGAAAGCGTTAAATCTGTAAATTAATACACTACAGCTTTGATATTTAAAATGCTATATAATTTAACTTAAAAATCATGACTGATGGGATTTTTACGCTTTTCTAGCACATAATACGACTTGATACTGATACGAAAGAAAATTTTTTTACTTCGCTCGTACGAAATACGCCAAATGAGCTTATTATACTATTCTAGCACCGCATGGCTTCTTATGCCCCATTGCTCTGTAAAATAAATAAGCCATTATGGCATTGTACTAATCTCACAGTGCTAAACTAGAACGGGCTGCTCATAATACAATAAGTAAGCATTGCAGTGGATTTAGGGCATTGAGATGGTATGGAAATATTCGAGCGCTAAGCTATCCTTCGTGGAACGGCGTAAAATCCCCCGAGCGTGACAAGTATCGTAGTAACTATAATTATATTGATTTCGATGATTAAATTAATTTTGATTATATGAAACATTTGCAGTAATTAATCAACAACAACAAACTTTCTCAAATTGGCGCACTATTAGTGATTATTTATACATTATTATTATTATTTATTAACGATACATATCAAGAGATTCGCGCGTTTACAATTAAAGAAGTTTGCCAAAGAATACATAAACAAAAAATCAAAATCAAAAATTGTACACGCGTTAGCTGTCCTGAATCCATCGACTTTGTCTTGAACTACAAATATGAAAATACAATTCGTAATAACCGCGAAAGCCAACCTTAGATCCCCCATTGGCGATGACCGGGACCGTCGCGTGCTCCGCGACTCTCTTGATGAACTCGTTTCTGTTGGGATGCTGCGGTCTCTCGTCGACGGTCCTCCCGTGCACGGTGATCGCGGCGATCCCGGTCGCCACGAGGGCGTCCACCAGCTTCAAGGTATCCTCGACGTTATCGAAAACTCGGATCTTGCAGGTGACCGGTATGCTCAAGCCCCCGACGAGCGTCCGGAGAATCTCGCCGGCCTTTTCCGGCTGTCGCAGCAGAGCCGCTCCCATACCGCCGAGAATGGAGAATCGCTTGGGGCAGCCCATGTTGACGTCGATGCCGGCGACGTCGTGCTCGACGAGCTGCGCGACCTTCAGCGCTCGGCCGGCGTCGCAGGTGCCCAGCTGGAGGACGACTCGCTCGCGCTCGATTGGACTCGTGCGGAAGACTATGGTGCCGTCCGTTCGGTCGATGTAGTCCACCGTTCCGAGAACCTCTGTGGGAAGTTTGTTTTTTTGAGAATTACGTAATGGTAGTTTGATCGAAAAACAACTGGCGAAATTACAGAAAATTCTATTGTTATGCGGAGGATATAGATTATGTACTGCGGAATGTGTCAACAAAAGAAAACGTGGTGCAATCGCAAAGTAAATGAAAGCTAAGTTTGGGGCTAATGTTTGAGCGAAAGAGATTTATTGTTTTATCTCTACTGCAAACAATAACGCTCCAAAGGCAAATATATCAATCTCAAAGTCGACCGCGCTTAATTTTACGTTTACATTTATCAATTACTGGATTTGACAACACCACATTATTTTCTACATTCTTTTTCGAAACTATAATGAAGGTGGTAAGTAAGTAACCGCTGGTAAGTATACAATATGCTCTTTATTTTCAAAGAAAAGTTTGCGGAACCTAACCTTAAATATCACGTGTTGTTATAAAGAATATTTTAAAAAAACTATTAAAAAGTACGTTTCTGAGAGGGTGCAATCTATTTTCCATAACAAAATCTATATACATATTCTATTTACGATGTCTTCCTCATTAAAATTATTCGCGAATACCGAGAAAACGGCAATGTAAACAAACCTCTGTGTGCATACACACAGTGTAACATCGCGAACTCCCACCCACACCTTACCCACAAGAATAAACTAATAAACCATCTCACCGTTGACTCTCCGCACGGATCTCAGCAATTTCCAGTCGATGAGTTCCTCGGTGTAGACGATGTCGGCGCCGTACTCCAGGGCGAGCAGCCTCATCGGCAACGTTCCTATCCGCACCATCGGCGCCATGATCAGCTTGTCCGCGTAGGTGAGTCGCGGCCGCGACGACTCCGCCTCTTCGTTCGTCATTTTCTTTTCTGCGTATTCGCGGACAACGTACTTATAATTATACTGTAACTGCACTTTCTCACGCCCAAAATGTAAACAGATGCGCTCGGTCCAACGTCCCGACCCGACCGCGTGCGCGAGGCTGAAAATTGTGGATAGCAGACGATCAGCTGATCGCCGAGTGCCGCGCAGTACGCGGCTTGTGAGAGAGGGCGGTAGTGTTCTTTATTTCAAGTTTGAATTATCGCGGGAATGGATTTTTGTTGTTTAGTGAATTACTTATGTTTGTTTTTACCCTCACTCATAAGGTATCGGTTTTTAAGGTGAATGTCTGTACACCTGTTTGTTTGCAGTCAGTGGTCTGAATACCTATTAAGTAGTGCACTACCTACATAATTAAATAATCAACGAAAATAAATGAAATTACTCTTTTCACACGTCAACCTGATAGATAAATTCACTTTCAAGCGATCATCATGAATAATTACATGAAAATCTGTTGGTCTATTTACTTTCCAGCAGCGGCAATAAAAGGCCTTTGGTTTTACGATGTGTACACAGCTCAAGCGATCAACTGATGTCTGCTGTGCGTGTACCTACTCCTATATTAGCTCTTAACCCATTACATCTTTATTTATACAGGTACATAATGGTCAAGGTCGTTTTGCTTGAAAAAACTAGGTTAAATATGTATGCATCATTGCAAAGTACCTATATACCTATATATACTTGTACAGTGCAAGCGCAGTTCCAGATTCCTTCCATAGACACAAGTATACACACACTGCACGCGTATATCTATATAGACAGCATAGTTGCGCGACGCGCGGCGCGAGTCATGGCGTCGCGGCGACAGCTGCTGTCGTGAGCTCTGTTTCTGTTGTCGGTCGTCGCGTTCTCGCGTTTATAGTTTAGTTGTCCCCGCGCGTTCGTCGTCGGCTCTTTCGTTGTTCCCTCTTCCTCTCGCGTTAACGTCCTCGATATAAAACACCGCAGCAGCAGCGGATCGCCGGCTAAATAGACTGCGGAGCAGCACAGAGCAGTATAATATAATACACAGGCAGAGCAGTAGAGTAGGGAGAGCGTCGCAGAAGAGGAGGAGCCGCGAGACTGATTTTCTCTCGTCGCAGTCGCTCTGCGTTAGTGCGGTCATCGTTTCCGACGATTTCGGCGATGAGACAGTGCCGCACGTCCGCCGACGCTTACGATCTGGAGTTCGGAGATATAACGCGCAAAAGGCCAGTAAGTACAGTTAAGGACGTGTACGATTTGGTGATGGTGTATATATGGGTCGTTGTTGTGGATTGTTTACTACCTACTATTTCGAGTGAAAGGGTTGATCGGTTTTTTTCTTTTCGTTGTATACAGCTTAGGTATTTGGGTCAGTGCGTGTTATGCAATTGCTTATTTTTATCTCGTCATTGTTAGAATTGAGTGGCATGCGTACTGCTGACAATGTTTCGCAGAATGTGTTATAGATGATATTGTCTCAAGGATCAGTGTAGCTTTAAATTAACTGCAGTCTCACAGCGATTTCATAATTTACAGCTTCAATTAGTGCTTAAAGACTTTTTATTACCCAGTAAATACACTCTACTTTTTTTACTAAGTGTCTTTCGCTGTTTTTAAAGATTTAAATAATTGTACGCATGCTGAAAGTCACACAAAATTGTAATTTTCTAATTTGAACATACAAGCTTGTTGCAGAAAAATTTTGCAAAATTGAGACAAGCAATTATTTGATGCTGATTAATAAATGCGTCAATGTATTCGCTTTATCATTTTATTATCAGAGCAAAGTTTTATGATAAAGATAAAAATAAATTATCAACTGCATTCATTAGATTATTAATATTTGCCGTTATGAGTCATATTTTTTAAGTACCATGAATGTCTGCACAGTCTGTCTTGTAAATTATTTTCTTATGCAATCGTCAAAGCACAGTGCTAATAATAAATTTTGGTTTTATTGTAGGTTCAATCGAGCTGCAGAAACTTGCTGCAAAGATAATTGAAGTTATTCTTAAATGGCTTACACGTTACTTCCAAAATTTTCCCGGTATCTTTTTATTGCTGAAACTGAAAACATAACTTCTGAAAAAGTATTCTGACTGAAACTTCCTTATACACATAAAGCCTAGAGTCTAAAATAGTAACGAAGATCTTCCAAGAGAAAATACAATGGCTAATCCAGGCACCGTCGTGGCACACATAGCCAAGCTTGTTGTTACCATAGTTTGTATGAAATTCTTCAAGGATGCTTTTTCCCTCCGAGTGATTGAACAAGGCTGGGCTGTTCGTGCTCTTCAAATTCTTCTTGTACACTCTATTCTGGGCATCTTGAGATTTAGTAAATTTTTTAAAAATATTAAACTTTTTGAGCAGTACTTTCCAGTAACTTTAAACTAAAAGTCAATGTATTTTTATAGGCGGTTCGAACACCACTAAACGCTTCCGAAACTTTTACGATTTGTTCACGAGCATCATAGAAGTCGTGCCTTTTGCCTTCTTCACCACAGAGGTACTGGTAAAATATCGCGTGCGCGAGGAGCTGCGATGCCTTCTCCTTGCTCTTGGATTATCGCCGAGTGTCATCGAGCTGAGCTCGGCCCGTATAAAGGATCGCACGAAACTCTCGCAATTTACCAACATCATCCTTGGGCTGCAGTCGATAGCGCTGATTACTGTTTGCTTGCTGAACGAGAACTACGGAGGACTAAGTCTTGCTGCATCTTTTGCTGTCGCTCGCTATTTCTCCGAGGACTTCTGCGACCACTACGAAGTGCCCTATGCCGATCTTTCCCAGTATAGTCTGGGCTTCGTTGAGGTATTCGCCCTAGCTACGCTTAAGGATATCTAAGTTCATATTCTTGATTCAATTGATGTAGATTGTAGATTGAGATATAAGAGGGGATAATGGAGTCGCCTTACAAGCTTGAAAAATCAATGTTTATACAGATTCAAAAGAAATGGTTTTTGAGTAGATGGCTGGAGAAAGCTGTTGTAGTTTTTAAACAGATTTAACATTTTGTAATTACTTAATTTGATTCCAAAATTATGGGTTAGTGATTTAATTAAGCTGAATTTTAAAGGCTTACAGTAGCTATTAGATGTACTTAATAATTGTACGAACAAACTTTTTTTGATCTGTATAGTATTTAAAAGGAGTAACACCGTTCTAATTCAAATTTTTCTTTAGGAATATAATGGGGTAAATAATTCTTTTCAGGATGATTATTTAATGTGTACATTTAAACGTATAAAAAATACTTTTTTATAATGAATTTTGTACAAATTGGCTGAAAACATAGTTTATAGAAATTAAATTAAAAATATTTCCTAGATAAAACATGTACAAAACAGTGTTATTGACTCATACATGTTTGAGCAAAAAAAAAATTAATAAAATTTTAGAATGGTGTTAGTCCTAATTTCTGATCAATGTACGAATTCTACTGCTGAATTTTCGATACTGCGATATAGCTGTTTGCTGTAAATCATATAGATGTCTAAATTTCTTACAAAAGTATGCATAATATCAATGTACGTTTGATTTTTCAAGATGTACGACTTTCAGGCAATTTTATCAAAGACCAAAGAGACTTATGGGTAAATGTGAACGTAAGCAAAAAACCGGTGATCACGGGTTACTTAATAGAACAAAAAAGGAACACATTAAATGATGAACCGAGTAAACGCAAGAATCATATATAGTAACGCAAAAGAGAAACACTAGCTTTAGTAAAAAGTTCAGACGTAATGAAAGAAGTTCGATAATCTTCCATTTGTACCGACTTTTCTCAACGTTGCCATATAGAGCCTACGATAGATCCGAGAATAAGATTTATATTAGGGAATGCTAGGAAAACCTTCCTTGAGTCAATTTCACCCGAGTGCTGATCGGGCGATTTTCCAGAACAAAATAATGCGCGTTAAAAAAAATGAATCGGGAGAACAATAAGAAAAACCCTGTCGAGTAGTTCAAGAGATAGAGTATACCCATAGATCTTTCACAAGAACCAAAGTCCGATAAATCATGGCAATTACAGAGATTTATAAGCTGTGACTTTTGATCGGCAAAGCGAGAGAGAAATCGAGAATTTATGAATAATTTTTGTTTTGCTATCTGTAGCATTATTTAAAATAAGAATTAGAGAAAGAATTTGAGAGGCCAGAGAAACTTTATACAATTAAAATAGGGACATTACTGCATTTCCGTACCTTTTACAATGTAACCTAGTACATAACTGGCTTTACTAGTTACGATTTATAGATACGTTTTTAAGTAGGAATTTCTGAGGAAAACACTTAAAGCCATTCTGATTTAATCGATACAGTTGTTCGTTCATCTACTGCCAAGTGCATTTTAATTAACAATTAAAAAAAAATAATAACACTAGAAAAAACAGCCTAACGTATAGCGTGCATTCACGTAATCTTTTATTTCAGTCGCTTGCACACTGAATACTTTTTAATTGTTTCTAATGAAATTTCCTACTTAGATGTATTCTAATTATTAGTCTATCGGATAACTATTATCTGCGGCTAATCAAGAGAAATAATACACTGTTACCATGTTTGCAGATATTTATTATATTCGTACTTTTGTATTAAATCGCGTAAGACTACTATTACGTAAACTACCGATAGAGGAGCTCTCTCGATGATTATACAACACTATATATACCAGATCATATACAGATATTATATATATACAATATATATACATATACAATTATATCTATTTTTTACAATTTTTTGCTGTTATAATTGAATCAGAACAATTTCAGTTATAGTAGAGAGAAGGAGAGCGTAAGGAAAGACGTATAATTTTATTGCTATATAATGCCATTTGTCATTCAGAGTGTGACGAACGCGTCGCTGTGCGTCAATCCTAGACAATTGAATTTAAATACAAGAAATTCACTTACAGACGAACACACAAGCAACTGTGATAATGCGAAAAGCTCGAAAAAAAAATCAGCGTCGTACAATTATTTACTCCAAAAACAAAGATCGTTCGATACTCGCAAGCTCTTCCATAATAATCCAAATTTTTCCAAAGACATCAGGGTGTAGAAAAGATTGCTCGCCTCGCGCGCATTGCAATGCCCTTATAAGCGGAAACGCTCGGCGCGTAATCCCTCGTCGTAGATGCATATATTCGCATCTCGTGTCGGCCGGCATGTATTATACACAGATTGCGTCTCATAAATCACGTCAACACGCCCACTATGACCGCGAGCGGGACAGGCATGATTTTACGGTCTCGTGCAATGCGCATATGCATAGACAGACGACGACGACGAGTAGGTCCTGCCGATTTTTCCCGGGATCGTTATTATAGGCGGTTGCGGCCGGTCTCATCCCTACCACAAGCAGCTCATCATCCTCCCCGGCTACAAATGACCCTCTCGAAGCCGAACGACTCCTCGTCAGTTTTCGACAAAGCGGCGAGACGACAGCATCGGCTCCGATTCTGCCCGACAATTCAAGCCAGCACGAGAGCAGCATGTCCGACGTGAACCACAACGCCGTCGTCCAGGACGACTCGGTCCTGCTGCACCTGGCGGTGATCGAGGAGAACGAGGACGTCGTCAAGTTCCTGCTGAAGCACGACGTCCCCGTGAACGGCCGAGCCGTGAACAAGCAGCTGTCCCTCGAGTTCCTCACCGACGTCGAGCACCAGATCCACGTGAACTCGCTCCGCGGCGAGGAGACGATCCGCGAGGACCTCGAGTCGACCCTCGACAAGACGACCACCGCCCTCCACCTGGCCTGCCGCAACGACACCAAGGACATCGCCGAGCTCCTGCTGCAGCACGGCGCCGAGGTGAACTCCCTGATGGAGGGCGGCGAGACGCCCCTCATGATCGCCGTCGTCTCGAAGAAGCAGGGCATCGTCGAGCTCCTCGTCGCCCGGGGCGCCGACGTCAACGCCAGCACCGTCTGGGGCAAGTCCGCCGTGCACTACGCCGCCCAGACCGGCCAGAGGTGCACCCTCGAGTACCTCCTCAAGCACGGCGGCCACGTCAACGCCTCCGAGCGCGGCGGCCTCACCCCCCTGCACATCGCGACGGAGGCCGGCCACCGGGAGCTCGTCGGCCTCCTCCTCAAGCACGGCGCCGACCTCGGCATCAAGAGCAAGAGCGGCGCCAGCGTGCTCCACTACGCCGCGGTCATGGGCCACAAGGACATCGTCGAGCTCCTCATCGAGCACGGCGCCGACATCAACGTCCTCATGAAGCAGGGCGGCCTCGACCTCTCGCCCTTCGCCTGGATCACCGAGAACGAGGAGAGGAAGACCTGGGAGCTGATCGCGCGCTACGCGCCCAAGCTCAGCCTCTTCAACTGGTACAACACCATGGTGATGAAGCTCTCGCGGCGCAGCAAGGAGAGAAAGAGCATCTTCCAGTCGCAGGAGGAAGCCGACCAGGAGAGCAAGCAGCTGCTGCAGCACTGAGGAGCTTTGGCCGATGGCCGGACGAGGAGTGCTATACCGTGTCTTTGCAGCGATTTTTTTCTCTGCGACTCTGCGGACTCGATGGGCGAATGATTTTCTTTCTTTTCCTTCTGAAAATTCTCAGTCTTTGATTTTTCCTTGTCCAGTGTGAGAGCTCGCGCGAGTGATTGCGATTAATTTGTACGCCGAGAAAGAAGTGACCGCAGTTTCGATGCAGTGTCGGCAGCGTTATTTATATTTTTTTTTTTCTGAATCAGTTCAATCAATTCGTAATTGATGCGCGACAAGAGCTGGCTTGGAGCTTTTTTGTATCGAGTATTTTTTAAGTACGCGTTTAGATTGGATTCGTTTTGCGTCACGATCGTTCCGGTTCTCATTTACCGCAAGTAAATCATTATCCACGAGAGCATAATATCAATAAGGTTTTTGTATGTTAAAACACTTAGCTATATGGCAATGCGAATAAAACGAAATTATACATTTACAAAAAAAGATGCACATGATGACTTTATCCCGACATCCTTCTCACCAGCACAGCATGACTATTAATCGTTTTCCTGATCGTTACACTCAAATGCATTATAATCAAAATTATACGTCTTTGGTAGATACTAAAAAAAACTATACTATATAGTTCTCATATAATATCTATATAGTTTGGAAGCTATTTTTAATACCTTTCCGAAAAAAATTATTGAGCTTATCCAAGGGACGAAAGAAATATACGGAGCGTGAAAAAAATATTTTATTTAATGAATATTTGAATGTTAAATGAAGTAAGCTTCTATTATGTGTATCGCACAAAAAAAAGCTTTTCCTAAGAAATCAAGAGTCATGAGAGCGATGCAATAGACGATAAATATAATGGAAAAATTTTAGTTGTTACGATATTTCTAAATATATAGATTCTTTCACATGCAAACTGATAGTCTGATAAAGTTTTTAAAATTTCAAATTATAATAAATTACAGGTACATACGTAAAAGAAAAAAATCAGGGTATTTTTTTAGAATTGAATTTGCAACGAAAACTTAATAATCTAATATTAAATACATGTATAGATTTTTACAATACATTTACAAAACCCTTATTAAGCTCTTGACTCTTTTAAAGATGTGTAACTCAGAATACTGTACATAAAATGTTAGACGTATAACATTAAGCAAAGATCCATGAAAATATTATTTTAAATTATTTCTTTCGATCCATATTAATATCGTTCATATTTAAATTGTCATGAAAATTCTATAATACCCGTCATTTTAACTGTCGTAAGTGCCACTTTAACGATGTTTATAAATTCAAACGTTAGGGAAAACGGTACTTATCGCACAATAATTTTATTACATAAAAATGTAATATAAAAATAATTTGTGCACTGAGAGGCGATCGATAGCCTGTGTACAGATAAATTCAACACGTTTAACCTGATATTATTTTGATTCTTTTAAAGGTATAAAACCGTCAAGATTAACTCTCTTAATATACAACAGTTTTTTATACTGATAAAATTAATATAAAATTTTAGTTTTAAAATTAAATAAAATATCATGATAAATAAAATAAAATATAAAAAAGTAAAATATAACTGTCATACAATATTATACTATTTTACGATTAATTTTCAAATATTAGAAATGTTGAAATCTCGATGGTGGCTTATATACTTATCAGAGTGTTGTTACCTAATATATTAACATCTTTCTTCAGACATTGTACCTTGACGTACATTGGCCTATTTCATCCAGCATAATATACAGTTAAAACATAATATAAAGTTATAAAAATTTTAAATGAAAAAGCTTAAGCAATTTAGCTAATAATAAGATCCTCAAAGCAGTACCTCTATAACTTTGTAACATTCTTTGCAGGATTATAATTAATTTCTCATCGTTCGTAACGATGTACAAAGAGAATAAGTCAAAGTTTATTTACAATTTGTTATTTACAAAACGAAATATCATATTATAGTTTAATACTGTTTATTCAGTTTAATAGAAATGAATCGTTCATTAACTTTTAACAACTAAAAATACTTATGATATAAATTAATTGTAGAATTATTATGATGCTACACACGAATATTCTACAAATATGAAGAGTTAAAAGATCAAAATATATTTAAGATATATTTTATAGAACTACCGAATTTTTATAATAGTTTAATATTCTGCGTAAGTTATAGTAACAATGAAAAAGTAAATCAATTTAACTATTTTTCTCTTACTTTCTTAAATGAAAGTCAATACAATCAACTAGTTATAAATAATTATCACAAAATTGATATGATTTATGACTATTTTATCATGTGCTTTATTCAATGATATATGTAATACTTTTTCATTCATTCCTATCGCTTCTGTATTCTGTTTACAAATATCAGAAATGTGTAACAGAACAAAATATTATTTAAAATTATGTTAGTGCAATATTGTATACATTATCTATGTAGAACGTATGTGTTAAATTGTGCGAATAAGTTACATGAAAAATTTTAAAATATTATATTCATGACAGGTGGAGAGAAATATTGTTTACATTAAATTTTAACAGTGATATAATAACTTAGTTTAAAAATATTTATAATTTCACATATCATTTATATTTCAATTAATAATGTACTTTGAATTACGATGCAGTGCAATCAAAACCGAAACTTAAAACTGATTTTGTATGATTTTATTTGATGAATAAATTTGTTAATTTTTTACATATTTGTGGATGTTTCATGTTTACTATCCTTTTATTGTATTTTTAGCAATAATAAAAAGAAAAACCCTTACATTTTTCTAGTACTATTTCGACTCGATTTGAAGAAAATTTTTCAATATTTGGGATAGTGCAGTGTGCAATTATTAGGATGGAACCTGCAATATTAGTTTAAACATGTTCTCGCAATAATATGACGTTAATATATTTTATTATTACCATTTTGAATACTGCAACTTTACATAATTAGTATTGCAAACGTATAGTGAAAAGTGGATTCCTGAAATTTTGTTCGATGTATCGATAGTCGGAAGGGGGAGAGGGGAGGATATTATAAATTGGAAGTAATTTTGATAAAGGTCGAAACTTCATATTAGTCCACGATAATTATTCAGTGAAAAAATCTGTACATCGCCATCACTTTGAGTTGTAAAGTTAATTTTAATCCATTATTAATGTTTCAAGAAACTCTGTGTCCTTACCTTTTGATTACGGCTTATTATGATAATAAAATGTGTATATAGCCAACAGCCTCTGTAGACGTTATCTTTACCCGTAGTTTGTTAAACCGGTTGCATACATTGTTTGCAGTGTTACATATTACGTATATATAGATTCAAAATATATTATACTTCATTTTTAGTTATTTTACTACAAAGATATATATTTTTACAATAAGCTAAATATATGTATATTTATAGAACAGTGTGATTTACATCCTCACTTAAGTCACGTTTATTCGTGATCTACGTAGTCGATATTATATCACTGTGAATATCAGTATAAGTATATGCGCTCACTACTAAACGCTCGCCCGTGTTTTACACAGCCTGTAATAATGGGTCATTTCGGTCGCACGTATCGTAATATATTGTTTATTTACACACACGGATGCTTACGTACAAGTATAATAGAGGCATTTATAACACACATACATATAAAATAAAAGATATATTTAATAGTCTAATATATGCATATGAGTATGTCTATTGTCTATACGAAATTTCGGAAACAATTCGGAAGGAAAAGTTGCAAAAAGTTTTCTTGAAGGCACACTTACCAAACCTGTTTTTTCTCGTTCCTTAGGTCATTCTGAAAGAGAAGAAGCTTGCGTACATGGCTAATCGTAGGGTATGCTTTTATCGGAAGCAAAAATGACTAGAAAAAGTTAAAAAACAAGAATTCATAGACTTTTTCTCAAAAACTATGAGCTTTTAAAAATATTTCATTAGCACAAAAATGTCTTAAAATTCATCAAAGAATATGCTCTGAAATTTTTTCAAATTTTTAAAGGACGTTTTTTGGATTTTCGAAAAATAAAAAATTGTATTGGATCGATCTGAAAAAATTTTACAGCATTCTATCATCAATTTTAAGACATTTTTGTTTTAATGAAATATCTATAAAAGTTCATAGTTTTGGAGAAAAAGTCTATGAATTCTGTTTTTCTTATAATTATTTCTTGTTTTTTCGAGTCGTTTTTGCTCCGGAAAAAAGTGTACCCTATACGATCGGCCATGTACGCGAGCTTTTTCTCTTTCAGAATGACCTAAGGAACGAGAAAAAATAGATCTGGTTATAGGTGTGCCATTCAGAAAATTTTTTGCAACTTTTCCAGTTGTTTCCGAAATTTCCTGGAAATAGTCATATAATTACAGCTATAAAACAATTAAGACCTTTCATTGCCATGCAAATTATTTTGCAATTAAGGTTAGCCAAGTATGAGCGCGCGAGAAGATTGACCTTAAATTCTTATAAAATGTATAGCTGCGACGAAGTTTAGTAAGGTAAGTTTGTGGTACAATGATTTAAAAATGAAAAAGCAAGTGAGAATTATTATAGACAAGCCTAAGCACATTCACTAGAAGTGAAAGTTCTCGTTCAGAATAGTCGCAGCGATCGACAGCAGCGACTGCTATTGCCCAGGAAGACTCGTAGAAGACGAAGTTCCGATAATTAGGTCGGCATGTGCGCAAACCGTTGGCCACCTGCGCGGCCCGACGCCGAAGAGCTGGTCGCACGAAATTCGATACAGACCGAGGAGGAGTAATATTTAAGAGAAGGAGGACAAAAGAGACGAGATCGACCTTTCCAGCGTGTTTGCTCTCGTTTAACGCCCCTTTCGACCAGCTGTTTGCCGATCGCGAATTAGAAGTACCGAGTCGAAGCACTGCTCGTGTCTGACGGAGAGTTTTACATATACTTGTACGCGGCTGCCGAGTTATTGTTCGTCTTAAGAATTTTTAAATTTGATATTTTAGTTTTCAATATTTTTTAGGCTAACCGCGCGGTATCATAAGAAGCGGCTGTGTATAAAATATGTATAGTACATAGTACTGTTGCACATTTTCGAATTTTTACAAGTTATTTTGAAAGATTGTAATTTTCAAATTACAAATTTTGTAGTTATACTCGTTTCATAATTACACTAAAGCATATACGAGCATTAAGCAGTCTATGGCAGAATTCATTCACATGACACACTTCGCATACAGAACACATAAGTAAATCATCAGAATAGATTTAACCGTAAATACCAAGAGGCGTTGGCTCAAAACTCAAAATGTGCTTCGCTTCACAGAAAACAATAATTAAAGCGCGCAAGTGTTGTAAAACCTCGCCTATTTTACAATTTACTGTCCCAATCGTCAAAAATCCTCGTACACACCCCGCCTCGACGATCGCCTCCTCGAAAAAAAAGAATCGGCAAAACGCATCGGTCGGATCGCCGTGTAAGTATTAAGCTCTTTACGACGGTAATGCTCCTCTCGTTCTCCCCGTCCACTAAACTCGATCCGTCCTGCTCGCAAATGCTCCAATAAACGCCCCCTGCAGCGCGCGCCGATTTTACAAAGGGGTTTTCGCTCGCTCGAAACGCATCCCCGTATACCTGCGCGTCGTGTCCCGACGTCGTATATAAACCGAAATACACCTTTATTGCGGCATTATCCACCCCCCGAGACTTTTCTGGGAATTTACCGGAGTTAGGGGGTCGCCGAGTCTGCGGCCAATTGGAAATTTCGCACTTCCACCTCCACTGCAGGCGGAGAACGCAGCGCCGCAGAGATTAGAGCCGCAAAACCGATCGTGTGCCCAGGGCCCTGTCAGTCGACCGGCGAAGCTCGAGCCACACGGTTATACACCTGTGCAGTCGTATATACAGATACAGAGACTCGACGGAAATTCGAAAGCAGAATAAAAATATGGATCACCAGCCGGTCAACCAGAACAGCCTGCTGCACTCGGCCGTCCTCGAGGACAACGGCAAGACGGTCAAGTTCCTCCTGAAGCACGGCGCCGACCCCAACGCCCGGCTGCCCTCGAACAAGGAGCATCTCCAGCGCCTCGGCTCCGACGCCAACCCGGAGATGCGCGAGATATTCTACCGCTGCCGCAGCACCTCCTACGCCAGCTCCGCCGGCTTCCCCGCGCCCAGCTTCAGCCTCTACGGCTCGGCGGCCCGGCTCAACCGCAGCCTCTCCAGCGTCAGCGAGATCTACCGCTCGCTCCGCCAGCAGCAGCTCAAGGACGCCGGCAATCGCAACCCCAGCCCCGTCCACGTGGCCGCGGCCAACGGCAAGCGCGACATCCTCGAGCTCCTCGTCGGCAGCGGCGGCGACGTCAACCTCGAGATGGAGGGCGAATACAGCCCCCTGAGCATCGCCGTCCTCCGCCGGCACCTCGACGTCGCCGAGTACCTCGTCGAGCAGGGCGCCGACGTCAACTACCGGGGCAAGAGCGGCAAGACCCCCCTGCACTTCGCCGTGAAGAGCAAGCAGATCGAGATGGTGCAGCTGCTGCTGAGCAGCGGGGCCGACGTGAACGCCCGGACCGAGCACGGCGTCAGCGCCCTCCACATCGCCGTCGAGCGCAAGCTCCAGGAGGTCGCGGAGCTCCTCCTCCAGAGCGGCAGCGACGTCAACGCCAGCACCAAGACCGGCGTCACACCCCTGCACTGCGCCGCCGTCAAGGGCCAGAAGGAGATCACCGAGCTCATCCTGGCCCACGGCGGCGACGTCAGCGTCATCATGAAGAAGGGCGAGGTCGACGTCACCCCCCTGCTCTGGGTCACCGAGAACGAGAGGAAGAAGATCAGCGAGATCCTCCACAAGTACGTGCTCAAGAGCAGCAACGGCGGCTATTACAGCCGCTGGATCAAGAAGGTTTGGAGGCAGATTTCCGGGAAGAAGGCGTTCTAGTATGCGGATTCTGCTCAATCGACAGTTGGGACGTTTGTGCGTTTAACCGAGTTGCGCGGCGATCTATGCGCTTTTATACATTCTTTTTCAGATATAGCAGTAGAGTTTATGTACAGCGCTTTTCTTCTACTTTTTCATTATATTATACTATTATTCTAGAATTGTGCGTTTATTTTAATGAACAATCACTGCGAGTATTTTTAGATTATACTTTATAGGTAAATGCGTAATTATACGTTGAATTCTGCGTTACATACTTATTCTCATTATTTTAGGTGATTCGTTGTTCTGATGTGTATGCAAAGATTAAAACTATTACTCGTGTACGTCCGTTTACGTTATATGTATGTATCTATATTATCAGTTATATTATTGTCGTTCTCCAATTATCATCTATTTTTTGATTGTGTATATTTTCAGAATATGTATTTAGAACAATTTTAAACTTTTATTATGGAATAAATAAATATATTTTATGCATCCAACATTACAAATTTTCTTCGTAAATATATCCTCAAAATTGTTGCTTTCCTTAATCAGGTACTATATAACAACTGTAAAACACACTTTGTTTTCGTTACATCCAGAAACTCGGAATACCTGTTAGTATACTTATATATTTTTTATTGGTTATGTATATTTGACAAATTAAAAGGTTATCATTTACAGTTTAATAACAAAGAGAAATGTATTTACAAAACAGTTTGGCTTCTTCAAGATAAAAATAAATTTGATTCTTTGGTTCAATAAAATTTACAGTAATTAAATTTTGTATGACTTCTATCTTTGAGATAACATTGTCTAATAGCTTTCTTATTTTGGCATCTGGTTCTTGTCTTTATCAAACGTACTACAAATTATCAAGTAAATTTTTCGATTATGACCCAGATTTAACAGCTGCTGCAATTGGCGTTTTAGCAATAAATTTGAGATCGACATGTAATTGTTTAAAAACAATATTTTCTCGTGTATTCCGGCGTAAGTGTAAATTAGTTTTAGTTATGCTTTCGAAGCACTTTGATCAACTTTTTTTTTTTACAATTTTTACTTTTACGTTCATTAGCCTTTACTTGCATTTAAAATATTATGGTATTTTTATATAATATAATTGATATAATACAAGCTGACGTTGATGAAGAATTCGTAAATCTACGAATGCAATCGCCTTTTCTTGAAAAGATATGCAGAATTTTGAGCATGTCCGGATTCATTTTCGCTGTGTGCGAATCGCACGGGAGTCGAAATACTGGTATACTCATAATATCATTACTATCGCTTCTTGAAGCAAAGCATGCCTTTTGTGGAAATTATCCTCTGCAGCAAAATAATAAATTGTTTAATTTGTTATGGATTAATGCTGGTGGGATACTCGGGTAAATTATAAATTTATTCAAATAAACTTTAAATTATATCTTCATCTTAAATTAATAACGGATATTTGCCCTAGATGGATAAAAGGAAACAGATACTGCCGCTGGTCTTTTTTTCCTTATGCAATTTCCTTTTTAACAATTCCACCAGAAAAACACTTTCCTCGATCTGTTAATAAAATAATGAACAATTACTTTATGATAGCGCATATATTTCTAATGTTGGAAGCCGTTCGAGTAGGTCGAGCTATGAATCCGACACTTTGATAGGTTATTTAAAAAAAATCCTTTTATAATAAATATTCACATTATCTGATATAAAGAAATTGTATTTATAAATCTTATGCATTACAAACAATCATACAATTTTTTTATTTATAAAACTAATAATCTCTCATTTGTCATGTAAACACTCTGGCAGCACTGAATAAAATACACCGTTTACATTCGCCTATCTGGCACACGCACATAATTTAAATACATTCTTATTTAATCGCACACACAAATATTTTAAAATAGGAGAAACGAGAGTATTCGGTAAAAACGTTGCAGAAAAACTTCTACATTTCATGCTTAAAAAGTGGGTGTTGATTAAAGATAATGCTTATGCAAATACAAAGTGTTGCACACTTTAACTTTATCATATACATTGTTTTTAAAAAACAAAGTGAGTACAATGCTGTGTGTAGCGATTTTACCATCAACCATCTGGATTAGTCTGACGCTCATTTTGATGGTTTGAATTATTTTTTTCTTGTAGCTTGAAGCGTATATTACACCGTAATTTTTTTCTATAAATTAAAAAAAACTTATGCCCTACATAATCTCTTTATAAATCTCAATAACAAACATGTCTTAGTGCCACAATACAATTAGCAAATCGCTTGTATACATTTAAATAAAAATTTCGCATTTCCGTTAATACTAAACATATACAATGTTAATTGAATAATCTCACTTCAATTGGTAATCATCAAAGTAATTTTATGTTGGATAAAATTGAGTTATTGTCCTGCCTTCATTATTATTGAGTATTTTTTCCATTTCACTCGCAATACAAATCATCTATACTTGACTAATATTATCAAATGCATTTTGAAATGCAATTTAATTATCTGCTACAAATAATAATCGGTGTCTGAATCTTCAACACAGCTCTCAAACAATTTTCTTTAATAAAAATATATTTAAAAATGGTAGAAAGGCATTTATACAAAGTAGCATGTATTTCAGAATCTACTTATAGACGCCTTTTATTTTTAAAAGATTAACTATCGTAGCTTGTTTTATGGTACAACAATTAAAGTATAGCAAAATTTTATTTCGCATACTGATTGTAATAGCTCGCTACTACAATTTCTCTTTTTTAAAAAAAAAGAAATCCTATTCACACGATTGCAAATGCATGTTTCTATACATACCATCGTTCCTGCATTTGTGAATCATCTCATCAAATAACTAGCTTTGAATTCGTCATCAATCGTTTTCACAAAACTTCGAAAATCCAATAACACAAGTCAACTGAAACGTATTAAAAAGCACAACTTTCACTTCTCCACAAAACGTTGAGCGCGAAATCAATTAGTCTTGTGCTCAGAGGTTTGAGTTGGATTCGCGCCAGTTGACCTGACCAGCGAGTGGCTGCAGCCTCAGGCTATTCCTAGGACTTTCATCGGCCTCGTAGCCCGCGTTCGTATGCGATCCATGATTTTCGAACACGTCTTTCACGGAAATTTGACTACTTCGCGTAGGCCGTGGCTGTATGCCCAAGGGGTTACCGGCTACTCCGTAAATGTTGTTTGCACCTAACGTCTGCATTTGGGACTTGCGACGCTGCGCTGCCATTATGCTGTTGCGGCGACCCTCGAAAGCCTTGAAAGCCTTTGTCGAGCGACGAGTTGACATGTTACGAGGTAGACCTGCAATGTATGTATTGGATAAAAATATTGTAAATATGCTTTTCTGAAGCTTATTTATTCTATCATGATTGTAAATAAAAATTATTTAAAAATTTAACTTTTTCAAAATAAAAATATTAAATTTATTCATTATACCTTGCCCCTCAGCCATGCTGAAGAAGCGTTGACGAAAAGCGACGTCGAGGGTGTTGATCGCCTGAGTTTTCCTCCTGCTCTTCTCCAGATTTCTTATAGTCTTTCGTCTACCGGGGCCACTTCCGCTACCCTCGTCGTAGTCACCCTCCATACCGTCTAGCCTCTGCAAATCCCTGACGATGTCCACCGCGTGTTTTGACAGCAATGCATCCTCCGACAAGTCTTTGGACTTGAAAACGAAAAACGATTGAAAAATTAATTACGATTTAAAAAACGAAGAATTTTTTTTTATAAGCAGCGTTAAATGCGTAAATTATTACCTTCTTGCAACAGTACCAATCGAGTGCTGTACTGGCCAAGATGTGAGCTAATGTTCCGAAACGATGGAACAACATAGCAGTGAACTGTATGACGAGAATGAGAGCGAAAAAGAAGACGAACACGAGACCTATTGGCTCGAGCTGTAAGTACTCCTTTGAAATGTGCACCTAGAATAGAGAAATGCAAGTCGTTAGGTTTGACGCACACGATTTGTTCGATTTCGGTTTTAGTGTACATTTTATCCAATCGAAACATCTTAAATTTTCACGCTTATGTACGAGTAGCAAAATTTTTTTCTGCTGTATTGATAAAGTTTAATTATTGCTAAGCTTAACGGAAGTATACGCGAAGTTAGGATATTTCGATTGAATATCAACTATCTCTAATTGTTTATTATTGAATTATTAGTTTGTGAAATATTCTTGTCTTTGGTAACTTATTTCATATGCACTATTTTTTACATCGAGCAATAATAGTTTTTAGCGAAATACCAGTTCCTTAAAATTTTAAAATTTACTTATAATATAAATATTTTAACACAATGAGCTCTGAAGAATCCACGTAAAAGTATATAATTAAATTTTTTTCTCCAACAATATATTATTGAAATAAAGTACAGCAAAGGCAAGAATAATTCACAATGTCTATATTATAGTGCTGTGTTAAAACACATACGTAATATTTACAAACGAAGACACCTGTAAGCCCACCACAAGGGTGATTGTTAAGTATAGATGTACACTTATAGATATAAAATATGTATAGATATAAAACAATCATAAAGTTATTATGGACACACGCGGATCTCCAGGGGAACCGCATTGAGGTGAGTTCGCCATCCCACAGTGCATCCGCCGTACAACAAACATTAGAAATTATTCACGAGAGTATGTATATAGGTCTAATTAGAGTTAGACACGTAGAACACATTTAGAAGGGTCCCAGGTGTAAAGAATCCGTCCATCTGTCAGGCAAACCCAATTAGTGTGTTTTCGGGTACATATATACATATACATTTATATATAAGTATGTACTTGGAGCGTATTTGTGCTGCTATATTAGAAAATCCTTTCATCTTATTACACGAACGAGTATACACATGTACGAGGAGAATCCATCTATACACGACCGATTCGTAATTGATCGATCGATTTTGCGGACTAAAGAGAGAATGAGGTGAATAGAGATTGTGTGCATTGTGATGTACAGTGATTGAAGCGAGGAGTGCGAGAAGTAATCGCTACTCAGAGATACGATAATTCACGTATTTTTCAACTGAATTATCCTCATATGTACCTATGTATATTGCATACTCGATGACTCTGCGCTTCAACGATGAGAGTGAAATATGAGTAGAGAATTTAGATATTTACACAATAGAGTATGTATGTATGCATGTATAGGAGCGACACGAATGTCAACAGAAAGTGCGGCCTTCCGCTAAAAAAACACCCGCGACCACGAGGGTACATATATGTATATATATAAGGTGAGTTACCGGCATTTCCTCCTATAGAAGTTAGCCTTTTGATTAATGAACCTTTGTATCATCGAACCTTTTGCTTTTGTTATTAACATAAGACACACCAGAGATTTTGTGAATCCAGAAGAGTGAGTGCAGTTCTAACGGAATGCCTCGTAAAACCTACTACTTGTAAAAAATGTCTTTGAAATCACAAAGCTTTCTTCATTAAATTCAAATTTTTGTGCAGCTTGAAAGAAGGGGTCCGCAAGTCGCGTGAAATTTCAAATTTCGCGCCACGATCTAGCGGGCAAAAGTAACAATTATGTACAAAGTTAAAAGAAAACTACAATGCCTCTCCGTTACTTAAGTAATTTCAGCTATCATTTCACAAAGCTGTCGCTCGAACGCCAGAATATTGATGCTCGAGCTTCAAATTTTGTGAAACGGTAGTTGCAAAAGTTGGGATTCATTGCAGTCTCTGTAGTTTTTGTTACAAAGCAGCCAATGCATCGTGACCCGCAATCGAAATTTCCAACACAAACTCTCTCGGTCTCCCAGAAAAAGAAAACGAGACACTCCTAGTCACTAGGTTAGTCACTCTCTCGAGAAAACCGAAGATTCTCTACGCTTTTGTTTGTGTTTTTTTTTTTTTTGTGAGTATCGAGGCTTCCACACTCTCGGCGAAAGCCAGTACCTCCGAAGTCTCCTCAATGTACGTGATGTTCGTCTTGACGCCCAAGGGCCAAACGACGTGCAGTTGGTCTTTGTTCAGCTGCAGTAAGAATACGATCAGTACGAACAAGGCATTGAACATTAAAAAGGCGAACACGCTTTTGTTCCTCAGCTCGATCAGGTCCGCTGCGATCCTGGCCTGTATTTGTGTGTGTGTTTGCGTTTTTGTCGCGCGGAAATAGAGAAAGAGAAAAAAAAAACGCACAGAATTAGTTAAGTTATCTTAAGCCCCGCCCGCGACGCCGTGCTCCGCTTTTCATTCGCCATCGGCTGTGCTCCTCTTGGAAAATAAATTTTCATTGCCGAAGAAAAATTTGGACTTTTACTGTCTTTTCGTCCTGCGGTACAGTATAAACAATTGAGCCGATGGCTGACACTTAAAGGGGAGCACGAGTCACGCGGCGGAGCGCATTTTTACCTCTTGGGAAGTTTCGTCATAGGTGATGTTCGTCTTGATACCGAAGGGCCATTTCACGTGCAATTGGTCTTTGTTAAGTTGGAGGAGAAAGACGATTAGGACGAACAGGGCGTTGATCATAAAGAACCCAAAGACGCTCTGGTCGCGCAGTTCCTTCAAATCTTTGGCAATTCGCGCCTGCGTGGTTTCAGGGGGGCAAGGGCGAGTTTAGCATTATATAAATCTTTTAATTATTGATTTTTTTTTTTTGATGAAAAAATAATGTATACTACTCATGAGATTATTTGAATGAAGCATAAACTCGAATTAATGTGAATTGAATTATAAAATGGATGTTTGTTCTAAAATTTATTAAAAAAAAAAAAAAATTAAAAAACAATTCAAGAGAATAATTTTGCAAAACTGTTGTATGAAGCAATACTCGAAAATGAATGCAAATTTATAAAAAGAAAGGAAGATTGTTACTTACGCTTTGGCCTTTTCAAAGTTAGGAAATAAATAGTTTGTTTGAAAGCTCGAGTTGGGTAATAATATTTCGTAAATTTTTAAAATAAATTTTTGGAAAATTATATCAAAATTAATTTTTTTTTATTCTGAATTATATAATAAACCAACTTGATTTTCAGATACTTTGGGTAAGGGCTAAGTAGGGTTGATTTTGGGACTCCAAATTAAATGATCTGCGTGTTGATTCGACTTTTTCATTTAGTATAACCATTATAACTATGAGTTTATATTTATTGCAATTATTAAAAATAGAGCCATAGTTTATTGCCATCTCCCCTTTATTATTTCATTGATTTATAATCAAAATATCAACTCATTACAATTTATGTAAAACTGAAAATAATTATTACCATTCATTTAAAATATTTTAGACTGAATTTTAGAAAATTGTACGGTATTTCAACAGATCTAATAAGTTGTCAATACAAAATTACTGCCCATAAAATATAATTCAAACAATCGATCTACACCTGAAAAAATCGAATCGCACAGATTTCCACCCCGTTCAAATTTCAGAGCACATACCTTTGCGGCTTTGTCTTCATCAATAGGATAAAGATACTTGTCGAGTAAGTCTTTCCAAAATAGTTCTTCTTGCATAGACAACGCCTCGACTTCACCCTTCTTGAAGCTATCATCCTCAAGCCAGTAAGGCCTCGAGGGGAATCCAAGATCGCGGTTGTTCTCCGTGTTTTGACTCGCGATCGTCTCTGTCTCGCTGTCGCGGCCGTTTTCTTCATCTGGATCTTCACCTATCGCACCGAGATGATCGGCTGATCGTGAACCTACCGACGAGGCACGTCTGCGACTGTGACCATGTGGATCAACAGCTCTGTGCATAATTTTGATTAGAATTTTTGTGGAAATATTTTTTTTTTCTAATATAAATCGGGTACACTTACTTCTCGATTGTCTCAAGCCTCCTTCCGAGCTGTTCAAGGGATTCGGCGATGGCAACGAGCTGTTGCTTCTCGTCGGATGGTTTGCCGTGGGTACAGAGAAGGCACTTGAAGAGACCGGCTAGAGAAATTTCGATAGACCCTTGATCGTCGTCGTTGTTGCCGACGCCGTTTTGAAGAAATCCAAGAAGAGACTTCTGCTTGGCTTTTCTTCTCGCTTCTTCGGCTTCTTTCTTCTCTTGCTCAAGTTCCTATTTGCGTTTTATACGATTTTTGTATTGTTTGCATGTTTTATTGAATTTTAAGATTCGAATTTCGCGCGATACAACAGAGAAAAATAAAATACGCTTCGTTCATCACAAGTATTAACAATCAAATTAATAATAATAATTGAATTGCACAGCAAACTTTGACAAAATAAAGTTTAAATTAAGTAAAAAGATGCGTAAGTCACGATGTATGCATTGCGACATTAGTACGAAATAATAGAATAATGTTTTATAAAACTCAGGGCAAATAATATTATAAATTTACTTTTACGATTTGTTTTAAGCGAACAATAATTACTTTTAATTTTCTCGACTGCAGTGCGAAATTTGAATTCTCAACTGACGTTCGGGTTGGCTTAATTGAATTACATGCTCAATAGACAATGAAATTAACAAGTCATGTTCTGATCAGATAAGCGAAATTGACATCTCAATGAACGTATATGCCGCGCATTAATCAAACTCTAAGGCAAACAAAGCAAGTCCAAAATCTCGATAAGTGCACGGCACTCACCTTTTTCGTCTTCTTCACTTGAACCTCGCGTGTACCCCAGGTGACGACGTTGAGATTAATGATGGAGTAGAGAATCAAGAGCAGGTACATAGATGGGATCGAGAGCAAATATATTATACCCGGCACTATACACCAAAACTCTTGCGGATGTAGACAGGCTGCTATGAAGAACGAACTCGATAGTGATATCAAGAATATCGCCGAGGGCGAACCTATACCGTCCTCCCCCAACTGTAGAGCTGTACCGACTATTACCGCCATCATTATCATCGCGTATGCCGTTGAGAGTATTTGCGCGCAAAGTAGCTGAAATAGTGTTTATTATAATTATAAGTAGATATGTCAGTTTTTTAAATCCATTATTCTTATATAGATACTCTGATAATGTCGAATTTCAGGTACCTGTATACTCGATTTGCATGTGAAGCAGACAAGCATGAACAGTAGAATAGGAAAAATGTTGTAGTAGAAACTGGTCCAGTTGTCGATTTTGAATGCGGCGACGAAAGCTCCCACCAACATAAGGAAAATCGTGCCAGGACCCAGGATAGTACCACCTGTAGCGTCGATTAAATTCGTTAAATAAATTAGATTACAAGCAAATTTTCAGAAATAAATCGACACTTACCCATGAGAAGTATTTGGTAAGAAATATAGGGCATCGAAATATTGTCGTTGATTTTAATAGTTCGCTTCGCGTCCATCAGCAGATCCATAATATTAGCGATAGTCGAGGGTACCCACCGACGACGTTGGTTGTAAAACTCGTTGAAGCCTTCGGGCGCGTGAGTATAAGCATCACTAGCAGCTGAGTACTCGACCTGCATTTTTTTATCAATTCAAATTTTATATCACTTGTTATAGTTCATTAAAGCATCGCAATACGTTCACTTAATTATCAAAAGATCAAAAGATAGCAACTCTGTTTTCTACAAATTTTTCAATTAAATAAGATTAAAATTCTTTAAAAAAGTAAATAATTACAGAACAAAAGTAAACAAATTCATGATTAGTAACAATTTAATCAGTTCCTTGCATATGCTATATTTGACCGCGAAATTCGAATTCTCAACAAGCTTTTCACCTCAACTCAAGTCTAATTAAACCGATTGAAAAACCACAAACATTCTACCAACCCGATAGCCTCTCTGAAGTAAAAGCGTGCAAAGCCATCGATCTTCGCCCTGATCGTACTGCACGTAGTGTCGAGCTTCGTCGGACCTCGTGGTGTACTTCTTCATGACGTTGTCGTCCATGAGGGCTTTGCCTCGGAACAGCGAGAAACATCCGGGACTACAGAGTACACAACCGATCATGTGCTCGGTGGCCTTCTGCAGCCAGTGACCAATGGCGTACTCGAACATCTGGTACCAGACCATAGGACCCGAGCCAACCGGATGGATACGACCGCAAGCGGCGCCGAGATTCTTGTTCTTCTTCATGAGATCGATGAGAAGCTTGACGGCCGCGGGCTGGAAATCGATGTCGCCGTCCAGGGTCAGGAGGAAGGTGTTCTCGGCGATGACTTCTTTGCGGTCGACGCTGATCGGCAACTCCATGAGACGGTGACCGAGAAGGTAGTACATGTACATTACCTGCGTAATGACGAAATAATTAATTCAGATTTGCAAGCTGGTGTAGCGTCAATTTTGCGGAAAAAATTGTTTACGAATATTGTTTGTGATTAATGAAATAGTGAAAAATGGCCTATGAAATTGATATTACGGAAAATAAATATACATATGTGCAAAGCCAGGTAATATCGGAACAACTCTTCCCGAAAATTGTAAAAAAATTTTTTTTCATACATGGCCAATCGTAGGGTTTACTTTTTCCGGAACAAACACGACTCGAAAAACGAGAAATAATTAAAACATAAGAATTTTTTTTCTAGAAAACTATGGACTTTTAAAAATGTTTCGCTTTTCAATATAGATTTTTTCAGCTTGATCTGATACAATTTTTGATTTTTCGAAAATTCAAAAACATCGAAATTTCGAAAAACATTCTTAACAATCTGAAAAAAATTCAGAACATTCTTTGATAAATTTTAAGACACATTTATGAAATTTTTATAAAAATCCATAGTTTTCAAGAAAATAAATCTATTAATTCTTGTTTTGAATTAATTCTCGTTTTTCGAATTTTTTTTCTCCGGTAAAAAGTATACTCTACGATTGGCCATGTACGCGAATTTTTTTTTCTTTCAGAATGACCTAAGGAACGAGAAAAGACGAAACGACCGGTCTTTTCTCGTTCCTTCGTTCCTTCAACAACAGTATATTACGTGCCTAGGGAGGAAAAAGCTTTAATTGGGAAGTCCATTTCTCGTGTATATTGACAAACACGAGATATTGGCTGCCCGAATTTACTCCCGTGGTGCGTATACTATTTTTTCTCCACAATGCGCCGAAAGTACCGCACTTTCGTTCCCGGGCGCCAGGAGCAAACTCGGGTGTCAATATACCCGAGATATGGACTCTCCAAGTTTTCCTCCCTAGGCACGTAATATACTATTCTTCACCACTAGCGCCGAAATTACCAATTTCGCTCGTGGCGCCCGCGACGAAAACGTCGCGTACTATAAATAACGACTATTGCTCTTTAACAATACACAGTCGCCATTGGTAGTCGCAAATGCAAGAATGGCATTTGCATGCCGATCTACGTTACGCCGTTTTATAAGCTAATTTTTACTTAATACCAAATTATTTTTATTAGCTCGCTATTTCTATGTTTCTCAGATTATGGTTAGGGTCAGTGGCGTGCCGTTTCAGCTCAAAGCTCGAATCATTCAGAGTCCTGAGCTCTGCGCGAAAATCCGAATCGACTGCTCGAGAGAATTTTTCTCCCGGCCGATGTTGTACCGATGAAGAGCAGCAAAAGCGCCTTTCCCTATATTTTATGGCTTGACCTGCAAGCGAGCCTTCAAGCCATTAGAACACATCCCAATTCGCTTAGATTTTCTTCCTTCAAAGAGGAGTGAGAGGGGGAGAAAGAAACCGCGCGTGTCTCGCTTCCGCAGGTAAACTTCAAAATCCAACGGCTCAGTCCGTCGACGATCTCAGCGAGCAGCATAAGCACAGCGTTGGCAAAGTACTGGGGATGCTGACCGACGATGGCTGCGAATTCAGCCACCTCCTCGGCTACAGGCGGATCAGCCGAAGTAGCCGCGACTACCGGACGACTCTGCTGTTCAAGGCGGTGAAGCGACGGAAACTGGGTCTGGTGCGACAGCTGCTGAGGGCCGGTGTGCGCATCAACGCGATGCGACCCTGCTGCGGCCGGCACCAGAGCAAGTACTACAGCTTCCTCATGCTCAACGCCATCTACGGCAACAGCAACATCACCGGGCTGCTCGTACGCGCCGGCTGCCGGCTCGACAGCAAGAGCCTCGGGGGCTCCACGGCCCTGCACTACGCCATCGAGTACCACAATCGCGGCGTTGCCGCCGAGCTCATCCGCTACGGCGCCGACGTCCGGCTCTGCACCAGTCGGGGCGGCAGCGCCCTGCACCTCGCCACCGTCTGCACGACCCACATCGACCAGATGGTCGAGCACCTCGGCCGGAACTCCTCGCGCTTCCTCGAGCTGATGGGCGACGCCGCGCAGTCTCTGCGCTCCACAGCCTCGGTCCGCGTGAGCAGCGCCGTGGGCAAGCGGCACGCGCGCGGCCAGAGGCGCCGGGTCTGCCTCTACCTCGTGTCGATGCTGCTGGAGGCCGGCGCGGAGGTGAACGGCAAGGACGACTACGAGTGCGCGCCGCTGCACTACGCCGCGCTCACCGGCAGCCTCGAGCTCGTCAGCGTCCTCGTCGAGGCCGGCGCCGAGCTCGACGCCCGGAACGCCGTCGGCGCCAGCGCGCTCCACAACGCCGTCATGTTCGGCGACGAGCTCGTCGCTCTGCTGCTGCTCAGCCGCGGCGCTAGCGTCAGCCTCGCGACTCGCGACGGCAACACCGCGCTCCACTGGGCCGCGGCGCTCTACTGCGGCGGCGCCGGCGACGATGAGCGCGCGCGCGAGGCGATAATCAAGGCGCTCATCGACTTCGGCGGCGACGTCAACGCCGTCAACGCCCGGCAGCGCAGCTGCTTCGAGCTGCTGCCGGTCAAGTGGTTCTGCACGGACTACGTGGCGGAGCTCGAGGCGCGCACGGACGCGCCGATATTCGGCCCGCACAATCGCGCGATCATACAGCGGAATCCCTACTTGAAGAGCTTCTACGACGAGCTGAGGATCGATCTGGCGGCCATGAAGAGCGCGCGAGTCGCCGGCAGTCGGATCAGCTACCTCTGCGTGCTGACGAGGCCGCTCGAGGAGCTGGCCTGCTGGATGGGAGACGAGGAGTTCTCCAAGGAGCTGGAGGAGACCGACTATCAGACGTACTTTCCCATGTACGCGCACAGGCTCAGGGAGAAGATCAGCGCCGCCAGGAGGATCAAGGGCAAGAGGGTCAAGTGGATCGACGCGTCGATAAGTAGTACTTATCTGTGAGTACGAGTTCTCTTTTAAGAATTGCAAAGCACTACAAAGTTTATGGAGAAGTTCTGTTTTTGTTGTACTTCAGTGTTACGATAGTTGAGCGTAGAAAAAAACGAAACTCGCAAAGATAATTGGCCTAACTTGACGAATATAGATTTAAAGATTTTTTAACGAAAGTAATATTTGCCAATGATATAATTTTATCGAAAAAGCCTTTATTTCTTTAAAACTAAAGTGTAAACTAGTATACTTCGATATAGAAATAGAAAAATATACTGATTCTATTATGAACGTGAGATTTATTAGCCAAATGAGGCCCTGTTAAACTAAAAGTAAACTATTGAAACCTATATATTTAATGTAATTAGTTTTTTAACGCAATTAGACAGTTTATCTATTTTGATCTATTTCATCCTTTTATTGATGTTGAATTCAAAAAAAATTTTACAGATTTTAATCGATTATACATTGATTTGAATGCATAATTCCTGGTAATAAAAACGGCAGTCACACGAGCGTAAAATCATCTTTTGCATACGTCCTGCTGAGCAATGTTTTGCAACAGGCTTGGATACAGGTATGCCAAAGGTGATTATTCCGCTCGCCTGACATTTTTCGCACGAGCGAATATCAAGTACACTCCCTGAGAGCAATACACAAGAGCTATACTATACAACTTGAAAAAGCCATTCACCCTTGTACACACCGTTTATGGCCTTTTTTTTGCACCTGAACTATGCGTATGTATGTATATATATCTATAGCGCGTATCCTGTAGCATTGCGTAATAGGTTATAGAATTAATAGACTCGGGGGAAATATAAGCTGCCCGCCTTCAAGCGATGATTTCACTAAAAATATTATTACACACAACTATTTTCGTTCACCCCCCGTTGAAAATATGGACGCGATTGTCCGATGTATTGTCAAATCGTAATATATCTTTTGTGAATTTGTTAAAAATCTCGTAATTTTATTGCCTCACACCCCCTCCTCTATTCCCGGCGTACGCGACAGTGACGTCAAAATTCTTCAACCCCAAATAAAGAGTAATATCGATAATAAAAGCTTTCATTACCAATGTCACATCACCATCTGGGTTACACTGAAGTAGTGTATATTTTAATTGTCGCGTACCAATGCCTCGTGGTTCAAAATTAAAATTTTTGTTTCAAAACAGCCCGATGAAGGGTCCCAGAGACTCGAAACCGTCGCAAAGTATTGAATAAAAATGTAAATAGACTCGAAGTGATGCTTAACCTAATTTCTCAACAACAATATAGCAACGCGTCGAGCGATTAAATCGAAGAAATATATCGATAAAATTTGAAAGCAAACCCACCTGGCTCCATCGCTTCCTGTGACGGATTTTACTCTTGTCCTTCAGGTGCGCGATCATCTTGGTCTTTCCGGGCAGTGTCCAAGCCAGCCTACCCCCGTACGGCGTCGGGTACTTTTTGGGCGCCCTCACGTGCATCCGCGTCTGGTGCACGTCCGACGCGGCCTCGTCCAGCGTGCCGACCAGCAGCTTCACGAAACGATTCACCTGCGTCTCGTTCTCGTCGTGATCCGCCAATTCGAACGCGTCGTCGAAGAATATGTGAGCTGCAAAGCGAAATGAATGAAACGGCGCAACGAGCACACGTCGCGGTAATTGCAGCTATACGGCCTTTAATGTTCGTAAATATCGGCTAGAGCCGATAAAAACTATTTTTACGATCGGTCGGTTCTCTCTCTCTCTTTCTCTGCAGAGTATAGCGGTAATCGTTTTTCTTAACAACCGCAATCGATGCGTTTTATCGCTCCGCGTAATGGTACAGGACGTATAATTGTTTATAGAGAAGCTTACTCTCGAACTCGTAGTAGTCGGGATCGACGACTTTGAGGTACTTCTGGGCGACTCGCCGCGCGCACTGGTCCTCGTCGAGTCTCAGGATGCTCTTCAAGAACTCGATCATCTCCTCCTTGTTCTCGTGCCACATGGTCGCGCATGCATAGATGCGCGTCACGTGATCGCTGCTCTTAACCGCAGAGGGTGGTGTGCTCGTGCCGTCCGTTTGCTCGTAGATCGTCTCGTAATCGCCGTCGCCTTTCTCTTTCTCAATCTCCGCCAGGTCCTGCGAAATCGAGGTCGCATGCCACCCGCGTTAGTTTATATACACAGCGAGATATACCTGCTGTTGTTATGTGTACGCGATATCGCGTGTCTTTTGTTTTCTACAATTTTTCTCTGTTTTTTTTTTCGATAATTATTCAGGGTCAATACGTTGTATATGGTATTCGATCGAAAGCGCGATCGCGCGTAAAAATGCAAAGTAGGTTAATTTTAATATTGATTGGAAAAAGATTCAATCGATAAAGTACTTTCTATCGATTTTTATGGATGAGTCAGTATATTCTCGTTTTTGCATCTAGTTGAATAGCGCGATCGGAGAAAACGTCGATAATCTTCTCATTATAATTCATAGAGTTTCAAATCAGTTCTGGCTTATTTGTATCCAAAAATACTGAGCGATGGATTCTTACTTCCACTTTGACTTCTGGATGATCGTCTCTCTTTCTGTTGAGTCCCATCGACTGATCCACGAGCAGTGCATCGTACATAGGAACGACGAAGAGCTTCTCGGTAGCAGCCAATCTTTCGCACTTGGGGGTCCATATGTGAAGTGTGAACCAGGTTTGCGACAGAAGCCACAGCAGCCATACCCAGGCATATTGTTTGGACAAGAAGTCGTTCAGGAAGTAAGGTGGAGGTGACTCGAAGAATAGGTAGTCGGGAATCGTGCCGTGGAAGAAACAGGGATCGCCGTTACGCAGACCGCAGGCCGCGATCAGTAAGGAAATCGATACAGGGATGGTTAGGTTTACCGGAAACGCGTAGCTGAAACCCTGGATCAGAATCTTGCAAGCAAATTTACCTGAACAGAAAGGATTTCAAAGTTATTTCAGTTGAATTAATTTGACAGCTAAGGTATGAACCTAGGTTACACCTGAACCTACAATCGAGTAAGTCGGGTACTACTTACCGAAGATGTACATGAAGTATGCACAGAAGATGCAGAGCAGCATTACGTATATGGACGATTGAAAATCGGCATTAACGATCTCCGTCTCGCCATTTGGCACGATCTCGAGTAGATCAGGTACAGCTCCACCAGCGTCGGTTTTGACGGACTGAACAACGATCTTGTGCTCACCGAATGCAGTGCCTATCATGGAGAAGAGGTGCCCAACGTTCTCACCCTTCATATACAAAATCACCAAGCTGCTGATCGTAAACGCAATGATCTTCCAAACCGAAATGAACATGTACGTGAAGTAGCGCGTCTGGATCAGATCTCTCTTCACGCGGCTGAGAGTTTTTATGATACCTGAAAAGAGTAAACAGCATTATAAAATTGCCAATGTCACCTAAAGTGTCTCGATTTACTTAACTGTCGCGCATCTTACCAATTGGACTTTGGATTGACACGTAGTTCTCCCACCACCTGCAGGACACGAGTATCAGTGCCGGAGGTATGAGCCAAAGTGATGGAGTCTTGCTATCCAGCAACGGCCAAACGACGAAAGCTGTGGCTTGAGCTGCCAGGGCTGCCAGATCGACTAGGACCATGACGAAGCGCCGAGACTCGTCCTTGTTCTTGTTTCTCGACATCAGACCTTCAATTATCCAAAATTAATATTCACAACAATCACAGAAGCTGCAAAGCTCAAGGCTACGAAATTTCAGTTAAATCTTCGCACCTAACAATCCAGGAACGAAGCAGACGCAATTGGTGAGCATGGCTCCTTTGATGACGTCGAGATCCGGCAGTATCGCGATGAACATGAGCGCCAGACCGAGGACGTGGAACGTCTCCATGACGAAGACGAGGAGAAAGTGCGAGGACAGGGGCTTCTTCCACGACTTGAAGATGCACATACGTATGCTACGGAAGAGCGTGCCGATCTCCGGCACTGCGAACGTTATCACGATGCACCAGAACCAGGCTATCCGCTCCTCCTCCGGTAACGTCACCACGAACTGCCTGTCACGACCTGCAACAGAGAGAGACATCGTGTTTTCTTTCAAATGGAACCTCGAGGTTTTTATCCAGCTTCGTTGTTAAAGTGTATAGAGGCACTTGTAGCTGATGCGGGACGAACCATCGCACTTCGTTCCGCTTACATCTAATCGTTAATGCCACACAGCAGAATGGATACATATAAAGAAAATAGTCTCGCAATCGAGCTAATCACGAATAATTTTGCTCACAATAATAAGCGCGGGCATTCTAAACGGATGTTAATCATTTTTAGCTGACGATGCTGTATTCAGGTGTAGAGACGACGCATAGACAAACGCTACGCCTACGCCGAATTGAACAATAAAAGAGGAGAGCATCATCTCGCGCGCATAAATTAAGTTGGCGCAGCGTTTTTCTACGTATGCAGGCACCAATACCGATTCCCCAGCTGTGCCCACGTGCTATGAAAAAAAAGCTTGGCGAGCATGTATATATATAGCGCGAGAAAATTACTCGGAGTAATACAAGTGTCGAGCGCTTCTCCTCCACTGCTCTCGACTGCAATTACACTGCAGTGGGCGTTTAATAATTTACAATCAATCGACCGGTTAACGATTCTGTCAATGGATGTTTGCTTTCGATTGAATGGCCGATCAGTATAAAATAAAAATACAGCGAAGAGCAAGTATAGAAAAAAAAGTATCATTAGAAAGCATTCCGCTGCACTGTTTCGCAAAAAGTCGAGATGGCACAAAGAAAAGGAAAAATCGGCTTTAAATAAAACAATCTCTCGATCGAACTTGAGTCCCTCTTTCTTTCTCTCTCTCTCTCTCGCTTCGAGTTCAGCGATGCGAAGAGCCTCTGCATAGCGCTAAATAGAAAGCGATAATAATGCGGCGCTTACCCAACTGCCGGTTGCAGTAGAGTATGGTGCGGCCGGCCTTGAGCTGCGAGGTCATGAAGAGGACGGTCCCTTTGGCGACGATGCCGCTGCCCAGAACTATCACAAAGACTAGAAGATAGACCACTGCTTTCGTTATCTGGACGCTGATCTCGAGGCACTTCTGATTCGCCATCGAGCCAGAGTCGATCTTCGGCGGCGGGTCCCGGAACACGTCCCATCCTTTCGTCTCCACGACGGTCCTTTGACTGCGCATTCGTAAAGCGTTAGTCAGTTATTTTTTGTATTTTTAAAAAGAATAACAGGTGATAATAAGCTGGTGGTTGTGCAATTTGGGGTGTTAAATTGTCAGCTGATGATTAACAAAATATTTTTGTAATCGCAAGTTGATATCTAATGATAATCAATCAATTTTATTAATTTTTCATTTTGATTGTTGTCGAGTGTAATAATCAAGTGATAGTCACCAACATAGTTCTATTAATAAAAACGTTTGTAATATGGTAACAATAAAATAAGTTCATTAACACAATTCTTAAGTTTGGTGATTACCTGTTGATAAAACACTTTCCCATAAAATAACTGTTTTGAAAATCGGCATCTATAATTGAGTTAATACCTTTATATTTTATTAATAAAACTATTTTGACGATTAAGCTAATTATCAGATGAAATTTTTCGATAGGTCACATTACTGTCAATCGCAATCGTATTAATCCTATATTCAAAAGAATTTTATACTATCATCGATACATCGCGTGGGATCCAAACAATCAAAGTCGACTTAATCCGAAAAAATCGCGGTAATAGTAGGTTATTATGCAAAATTGGAAAGTTCACTCGATGCTAATGCTAATGCGAAAGTTGAGAAAAATACGTGTGTCACAAGTTCTATCGCTAATAGATGGTGTACAGCAATCGATCCCCACCTCGCGAGCATCGATAAATTCTCGATCTTCCATAAAGCCAAGTACAGAATTACAAGCGCAGCTCATTGATCGCAGGATCACAGTGACTCAAAAACTTTTTTTCTCAATAAATACCGATACCCCGTCATTAAAATCTACCGCAGACAAGCCGTATGAAAAACGATCGGTGGAGAATAAGCGCGCATCATCCGAGCGCGATTAGAGAAAGTTACCCAGTAGAATTTACTGACCTGCCGCCGTAGTCCTGGGTGAGAGGTGTGCTCTCGTCGTCCGAAAAGTCATCGGGGCCACCGCCGCCTCCGGGCACCGATCCATTTTGCTGCTGCAGATGGCTCTTCGACATTCTCGCGGCTTCTCGTCACAGCTGGAATCAGAGGATGGAATTTGAAATTTAGCCGAGAGAATTCGTACGGTTTTTTCCTCAAAAAAACGGATGTATCTATATACGAAATTTTACGCTTGGACCTGTTTATGGTACACGAGAGGATTAATGCATTCGATAAATCGTTTTCGCGTATAGCGTTTTTGTTCAAAAGAATATTTTTGTCACTTTACGTATGTTTGTGATATGGCGTAGAAAAGATAAGGTTTCGTCATTGGCAAGTTTTACTAAGTCGTAAGTACGTAGTCGTATTACACTTTATTACATTTCGTGCATGGCAACACAGAAATATGGTTGCAAGAGGATTTGATCCTTTTCTACAATTCCTTTCGTACAGAAGCAGTGATGCAAAAGGAAATGTTTCACTCCAAAAGGATTATCGATTTGACGCAACAAAAATATGATTTCAAAATAAATATATGTATACACTCGGAGGAATTACACTTTTTAAAGGGGATTCGATTACAGTAAGATTTATTTCGTAAACTGTATTAGAGTGCAGATATTATGTTATAATGATACATACATTAATATTTAATTGACGCACTACAGAAAACATTCTTTTGCTTCAATTATTTTTTTTCTACGTGCAAGTTATATTAAAATAATTAATAAAACGTATATTTAATGTACATGCACAACACTTTGAATTATTTATTTATTTATTTTTAATATAAATAACTTCTTTTTTTTAATAAAGACAAGCATTATTTGCAATATTTTACTAACAGAAAATTAAATTGAAAGAAGTATTTTCCGTAACGCGTCGTATATCGAAACCGTAAAACCGCGGGGAATTCATTAAAAGTAGAGCCTATAATGAAAAGCCGTAAGAAAATCTGTGTGACTTCGGTCACGTAGGATAGGAATTTCTTTTTGTCTCCCAAAGATTTCTTCAGAGGCATTTCACTTCTGGGATCGGTGGCTCGGTTTTTCTGAGCGTATTGTCAGGCAGAGATGCCCATAATTACAGGAGCTATCCCTAACGAGATTTTAATGTTGATTATCACCAAAAAATCTTTTTCTGCTCATAATTAACCCAACCCAACCCGATAGCCGCTATACGTATTTCTTGCGTCACGTCGTGTGTGCACTTCGTCTTTTCGTGGGACTTTTATTATAAAAATATACAGTGTGTTGTTGTTTCGCGGCGTCGACGATCACAGAGCGAGACGAATAAATGTTGCAGAACGAGACTTGCGCAGGTTTCTCTCTCTCTCTCTCTCTCTCTCTATAATATCGTGAGAAATGATATATATGAGCATATCCAGGAATTTTCGGAAATAACTCGGACGGAAAAGTTGCAAAAAATTTTCTTAAAGGCACACCTACCGGACCTGTTTTTTCTCATTTCTTAGGTCATTCTGAAAGAGAAAAAGCTCGCGTGCACAGAAAACCTTAAGATATATTTTTTGCGGAGCAAAAACGACTCGAAAAAACGAGAAATAATTAACAAAAAGAGAATTCATAGATTTTTTTCTTGAAAACTATGGACTTTTATAAAAATTTCGTTGGAACGAAAATGTCTTAAAATTCACGAAAGAATGCTCTGAAATTTTTTCAGATTGATCTGGTACAATTTTTGACTTTTCAAAAATCCAAAAATCGAAATTTTGGAAAACGTCGTAAAAAATCTGAAAAAATATTCAGAGCATTCTTTGATGAATTTTAAGACATTTTTGTTCTAATGAAGTATTTTTAAAAGCCCATAGTTTTCAAGAAAAAAATCTATGAATTCTTGTTTTTTAATTATTTCTCGTTTTTCGAGTCGTTTTTGCTCCGGAAACGAATATACCCTAAGATTTTCCGTGCACACGAGCTTCTTCTCTTTCAGAATGACCTAAGGAACGAGAAAAAAGAGGTCTGGTAGGTGTGCCTTCAAGAAAATTTCTCGCAACTTTTCCGTCCGAGTTGTTTCCGAAAATTCCTGGATATACTCATATATAAAAGGGGTCACGTTAAGGCAACCCCTTGATTATTTATACATCCGGTGAAAGCAGTGCACGGAGAGCTTGACTTCTTAAATTCGAGGCGCGTGAAGCTCGTTTATTGCGGTTTTCCTTGTTCCGCGGAAACCGATGCCGCAGCGGCATACTATATGCAGTAGCGCGAGGCATTTACGTCGATATGGTCACACCGCGCTCGTTCGTGTAACGCGCGCCGGCGAAAGAAATAAAATTTTGATTGTGGCTATAAAAATTTATCGCGGCTCGGGTGTATATAACACACACCGCGATGATAAAGTGTTTCGAACAGTGCATTGCACAAAACGTACAATACATGTATATATACTTCTTATTGTAAAACTTTTGCTTCTTTTTTTTCGCGATGGCTAATTAGAAAATCGGCAAGCGTATAAAATAAAGAAAGAAAGAATATGAGAAACGATCGGCAAAACGGGAGCCGTAAAAATTACACGCAATAGAGAGGCGCGCGCGCGCGCGCGCATTCTCTTTTCTGACCATATCGTAAAATTCGCGCTCTTAAGACACTTTTTCGCGCGACGAGCGCTGCACATCGACTCTGTGGGAAAGTTTCGATTCCGCAATCTCTCTCTCTCTCTCTTTCTCTCTCCCTGGCGAGATATTAAAAAAAAAACTTTGAGCGAGAAGGTTCACGGGGTAGTATAATATACGTACAGTATATTACTATACGGCTCGCATGATTTATAGATAATCGTCGGTGGCCAAAATCGTTTACGGTTATTGCACGATATACGTGTGTATATTATTATCCCACGCATTTATTTCGCGGTTCGCGCGCGCATAGTCGCAAGAAAGTAATCCAGAGCTCTTTGCGCGCGGCTGCAGCGCGGTATATATACGTTAATCAAAGAATAATGTATTTTTGTTAATAAGCTCGAGTACGATCGATATCTAGTCTCGAAAATTGTGCATCAATTTATACGATCCGCAGTATGTAATTTCAAAATTCAACTCGTACACGCGCGTTTAAATCTCTTTGGCGCAAACGTAAGCTCAATTACATTATGTCATGCATTCTATATAGCCTGCTTTAAAACGGTTGGAAAACTTTTCTTCGCAACAATAAAATAAAAAAAGACGATCAGATCGGACTGCTCAGCAGCCGAGAAAATTTCCTGCCGATATCGCACGTGTGTAAACGCTCTGTTAGTAAACAACTGCACCGGCCGTCTCTTTCTATGTATACCTCATCCTATATATACACCAGACACGCGAGCGCACAGCATACACCAGTCACCTTATATGCGGAAAAGAGGATCTCTCTCTCTCTCGCGTGTGGTGCGCCCGAGTTTTCTCGCCGCGAGAGAGAAAAGAATGAAAGAAAGAAAAACCGAGCTCTCGTGTATACACGCAGCAATAGTACGTAGTAGGAGCAGTAGTAAGGAGAGACGAAGTAGCGCATAGCGTAATCTGCAATTCCGCGCGCGCGCGCGATGCGCTCCTCCTTGCGTAACGAGAGAGAAGCCGTCGCCGTCGAACGAGGAGGACTCGCAACGTTCTTTTACACGCCTCTTCTTCTTCTCTCGTTGCAGCCGCGCGCGGCGTTATATGTAAATCGTCCTCCCCGCGCGCGAGAGAGGGAGAGAGAGCCTATTGGCGAAATCGGGACGATTATTTCGCGATCTATGCGCTGCAGAGTCGCGGATTTTTTCAACGCCTGTATAGCTTGTGCACGTGCGCATGTAAGTATGTATGTATGTGTATATACTCGTAAAAGTAAATTCTGGCTTGCGAATACGTAGGTTTAGACGAATCGTTAAGTTTCTGTGCGGTTGGCAAAAAAAATGTGATGTGTTTGTGTGTGCGATGTCTGGGAAAGCGTTTAGTTGGACGTGGAACACCGCGTGTATATATTCTTGATTTGATGGTAACATAGGCTTATTGATATTGTAAATACATGCCAGGCATCGCGAGTTTATAAGTTACCTTATTTTTATAGGGGAATATACAATCTTTAATTTGACTATTTTTAGTATCCAATTTAATTATCGCTCGCCTTCTTAATAACTTTGCTGTATTATTTCGCTGTATGTGTACTTTGATTTTTACGACTATACATGCAAACATGAGAAGTTGCAAAACGAATTCGAAGATTTCGCACTCAAAAGTAGATTTATTCTTTATAACTTTTAAGAATAACTATTGATACTTTAACGAAACGATTATCATCAACAGAATAAATCAGGTTGAATATCTATCCAGCAAAGAATCCGCAATTTGGCGCTAGTGCATTCTGCTATTTCGTTCCTGCACACAAAATACCCCCCTCTCTCTCTCGCGTATAGAAGAAAAAAAGAAAGCCTGCGCTTTTTATAACTCTCGCGTCGTCGCGTGCACTGTTTTTACATCTCTGGCTTTTACACACGCACACACACGCACGCACGCACGCGCATTACGCCAAAATAATAATTTCAGAGCAGCCGCTGTTTTTCAGAGATCGGATTACGTCGGCGGCGGCCTCTCGGCAATTTTTCCGCGAACTTAACGCGGGGAAATTGACTCTCCGCATATTGCATAATAATTATTTTGCGCAAGTCGGGCGAACGCATTTTTTACCGGGGGCGCAGTATGTATATTATACGCCATACACCACGTGTATGCACAGCTGGCGCGCGCGCGCGGCGAGAGGAAAAAAAAGGCATTAGAAATTTCCAAATTATCGCGCGCGCGCGCGATTGCTCCAGAAAATCCATTTCGCAAATCCGGAGCGCACACTACACGCGCGCGCGCGCGCCCGTGTAATTGCAAGCTCGCTCCCGTCCTGTACAGCAGCAGCGTCTTAATTAATGCCGCGGCTATCGCGATAGTCGTGCGCGCACACTGCTCGTAGCGTTTTCGTATACATATACATTATACACACGTATACACACACGCGGGCACACTTTTTTTTTCGGGAAACTCGCCTCGTCTCCCACCTCCTCGGGAAAAACGTGTCGCCGGCTGCTCGTCCCGGCTACCGTCCCATGTCGAGGCGGCTCCGGCTCGTCGCTCATCCGCCCGCGACGTGCGCCGCTGCGATCCGAGGAAACGGCCTGTTCTGCTCGCGCGCACGGAAAGTACGCCGCCGCGAGAAAGAAAGCGAGATCGGAGAGTAAAATCGAGCGCGAGAACACACACGTTCGCGGCCAGGCGCTGAAAGGCCGGTAGCGAGACTGTAGCCGCGGAGAGCGCGAGTGTGTCTTAGAGGCTCACGCGGCGACGACGAGAAAAAGTGAAAGATTCCGGGGTGGGGAGGTCGTCGTCGTCGTCGTCGTCGGGGAGTGGAGCGAGTCGCAGTGTGTAAGTGGCAGCCGCGCGAGATCGAGAAAATCGCTGTTTCGTCGAGGTTGCTATGCTTCTGTGTATAGACTAGTACGACGATAATCCGAGATTTTTCTAACGGATCGTTAAGATATGCTCGATCTCTCGTCGCGGCCGATTTAATCGGACGCCGTTATAACCAAGTTTATATGGAGAGGTTCGTTGACACGTGGAATGCCGCGAGTGGGATATTGACTTTTTTGACTATCGATCCGGTCGATCGTTAAGGAGTTTAATGTGGACGAGCGGAACGATGATGGCTTATTGATTTGACTTGCTGATGGGATATCGGGATAATTGACAGCAAAATAATTCTGATGTTTACTTGTAAACTGTGGTTTCAACATTTCAATGTTAAGCTTGAGATTTTTTCACGATTCGGCGGGCTCTTATCTATTATTCTTGTGTCTAACGAGAGGATTTAAATATCATTGCTGAACTTATATATCTGCTTCCTCTTGATCATTATACAAATACCTATAAAACAATATAAACTAAAGGCTATGTAGAGTTAGAACCGCCCAACAAAAAAGGCATATAGGTGTTTAAGGCTATCCACATATCGATAAGCCATAACTCTGTGGCAGGCGATTGATTACTTTCAATTTTTTTAATCCCAGAGCGGTCGCTCCTCTCACATTCGCGCTACTTCTTAATTCCACGGGCCGAGTCTCACGCCCGATCGTCGGGCCGATTTCCATACCGGAAAATCGATATATTCGCTCGTCAAATTCACTTCAACACATGCTTACGCTCGTGTCCCAACAGCAGTCGCCGCTGAACCCAATGTAGCCCTGGCCACCGCTGAAATTACCCTCGCGCGGCTGAGAACTCGCTCATCATCATCACCGTCTCTCGTCAGTCAGTAAAAGTGCAAGGCGAGCCGCGTTCCCTCTCGACGGGTCAAAAAAAAAAAAAAAAAAAAAACAGAAAATAAAAATCCAGAGCCGACCCTTTTGTTTGGCTGTAGATCCGGGGGCTTTAACAGTCTCTCTCTCTCCACCGCAGCGGTTCCTGGACGTGTCTCTCTCTCTCTCTCTCTTGCTCCCGCGGCTCTATACGAGTGGAAAGTGAAAGGATCGAACGCGTGTCGCGTCGCGCGCGCGCGCGAGAGCTGTTTTACGCGAGAGAGAGAGAGAGAGAGAGAGAGAGAGAGAAAGAGATAACGTAGCAAGGACGTCCAGTGAGCGCGCGACCGGCCAACTCGATGGTTACCGCCCTCGCGATATTGCTGCGCGCCCGAGAGACTTTTTCTCTTTCTCTCTCTATCTCTCTCTCTCTGCTCGAGAGCTGCACTTGGGCTTTGTACTTTGGATTTTGTGATTTTTTTTACGAGGCGAGCGCGCGCGCGCGCGCGGGGAGAATTTTTTAGTGGCTCTCGCGTTCGAGCGTATATATGTTGGGGAGAAAGGTTCTCTCTCTCCGGGAGTGTCTGTGCGTATTGTTATGTGTGGTATGAATTTTTTATTATCGGGCGCGTGCGTCAGGATTTTATTTCTGGTTATCCGCGGGAGGGTGAGGCGGATGCGTCGTGTTTATTGCGCTTTTGTGAAAGCTGATTGTTTCCTCGGTGATTAATGGATTTTTTCGCTTATTTTTCGAACGCACGCGCCGCAAGGTTAAAGTTGTTGGTTCGCGAGTTTTTAAAATCACTTGTGTACTTTCTCACTTCGCTCGAGTAAAATACTGTATTTCATTTGCGCACCTGAATTATATCTGCAATCTTTAATATAATGTTCCTTAAAATAATATCGCTAATCTTTAAAGAGTATCGTATGTCGTATACACAAGCTAAAAGCTTCTCGGCAAGTCCAAAGCCAAACAAAGAGAAAAGAAAACCATCTCAGAGAAGCAATTAACTTTCACAAAAAATTCAAATACGCATATCCGACCCTTAAAACTGTACCGCGCTGTATAATTTAGGAACGCTTGTGTACAGCCTGCCGAAACTCCAGTGAAGAGAGAAAAGAGCGGAGAAGCTCGATTGTACGCGCATCCGAGCGAAATTTGCATTTGAGATAGCCGAATTATGCCGCGCTCTCTTGCACGTTGAGAGCTCGTCGAATTCGTTCAGTGACTCGCGGCTCGGAGTATGCTTTTGTGTATTTCTGTCCGGCTCGGGCAAAACGAGCCGATTATGCGCGCTTCTTAGAAAGAGGCGCGAGCTTGCAACTTTTTGAATTTTTCTTTTGCCCACATTATATGGCATTCCGGCCCGATGTCGAGGAAAATTATACGTAGCTGCGCGGCTTTTGAGAGAGAGAAAAAAATCGCTTTTATACCATATATACATCGCGAGAGAGATAAAAAAGACGCGCGAATGCTCGTTCGAATCTCGACGCCGCAGATGAGAACGATGACCATTCACTTTTCGGCGCTTTAGTCCTCTTTTTTTTGTGGACGGACTGCAGCGGTTTCGAGGACGACCGAGAGCCGACTTTTTTCCTTCGCGGACCGTGCGTTCGGCACCTGCGCAACTCTTTGTCGTAGCGCGCGATACGCTTCCGAGATAAGGCGTTGCTTTTGAATGGGAAAATAATTACATTCAATTTGTGACGCTGTCCTTCGCTGTTATTCGCTCAACCCCTTGATTCGAGAGGTATCGCTTGACTCGAAGCTTCTTTTTTTACGAAGAAAAAAAAATACGGATAGAACATTAGACTCAAGCAAACGGAAATATTCGATGTCGTTTCTTATGCAGCTATTTATATATACGAAAGGATTCATCCTGAAGACTGGTCCTTTCATAATAGAATGGCATGTTCTCCGCAATTAGGATTCTTCGTATCCGCAAGAAAATTATTGCTCTCGTTCTCACGACAGTGCGTCTGTATGCGTGCGTTAAGGCAATTTGTTAACAGATCATGATTCATTCGTGAAATTCGCGCGAAAAAATCCTCACGACGTACGCACGCATCCTCGTAATTTCCGCATTGTAAACGGATGTAAGTACATCGACGACTCAGACGCTCGCGGACACGTTGCCGCTTTGAAATTCCCGCCGGAGCTTTCGCAATCGTTCAGCATGTGTGTGCGCGTGTGTATATAGATGTATGCAGCTATTTTCCAGCCGACGTGTATCGCAGATATATATCGCTTTATAAATATCTACGTAGCCGCGGATTTCACGCGTTTGCGTAAGGCGCGAATCGAGGGGGAAAAAAAAAATCTGCTCGTTTCCGAAATCGACGCGCCGCTTAGTGTTATAGCGATCGGACTCGTTAGCGCGCGTGCGCACGCTCGAGATGCCCACAGGGCAGAAATGGAGCAAGAAACGTGTACGTGACCGCGACGACTGATTTACTCATTGTATACGTCGGCCTCTGCGGCTGAGTGGGAGATCTTTCTCTTTTCGGGCCACGCCGAGTTTTCCATTTCTAGCTTCACGAGAGAGATAGAAAGAGAGAGAGAGAGAGAGGCTTGCGACACTGCGTTGTATACAGTGTGACCGTTAGATTTGAGAGGGTATCATGAGATTAAGAGTTCTGTTTTTTGTCCCAGGGTTATGTTAGAATTTTTAAGAATTTTCAGCTCGTCCGATGGCAAAAAGTTGGATAAGTCTGCAAATTTTCGTAAAAAACCCATTTTTATTTAATTTAAGAAAATTTACGACGTAAAGTTTGCTCGATTTACAATTAGTTGAAGACATGAAGGCTTATCAGTTGAATCTATTGTACGCTTTAAACTTTGGAGACTTTTATGAACGTAATAAATAGCTCCGAGAAAATTGAATATATTACTGTATTAACCTCGAAAAATGAGGCAAATCAGTTTCCAAGTAAAATTTTTTATAGGTCATTACGAGAAATAATGGAGTTGATAGTTAAGTCATTACATTCAAAGCAATTAGATTTTCGGAACCGACATTACTTGGTATATATTTCGTAAAGAAAAACTACCATTTTACAATGAATTGAAAATTAAAAAATTTCACACCGCAATGTATTACATCCAACGCAAGTAGAATCGATCATTCCCTGCGACCCTATGCGTCGCTAAATCTCAAATCTTCAATTTATCACGAATATCAGACTCGACTCCCAGCTCGCAAGCGCTGCCAAAGCCGTGAAAAAATTTTCCAAGAAAAATAGCAACAACCTTCCAATTCCCAGACACCATCGATCAAAAGCTCGCACATACGCGCGCCCGACAATAAATCCCAAGAGTAATTCTCGCGCGTAGCCGCGCATGACAAACGCGTATATAATATCCTCTCTCGATCGGGATAACTCGGCGTTCGTCATCCCCGCTGCAAAAATTCCCTCGACACCTCTCGCGTCGTCTCTCTATTCCAACTGTATTATTATATACCTTTTCTCTCCTCCTTATCTCGCGGAAAAAAGTCGAAGGAAAAGCTCGAGCGCAGTGTCGCCTCGCGCGCACGCACAGCGAGGAATGCAAAACGATTGGGTATTTCTCTCTCTCTCTCTCTCGCTCTTTCTCTCTCGGGCTCTCTTGGGTCCCTTGACTCCTGCGAGGACGTTGTCCCGCTGAGGTCATCACCTGCGAGTGTATATAGCGCGTCTCTCCTCTTACCCCGGGAGAGTCGCGGCTTCTATTTGCTCGGTTCTTCCACGCGGACACAGGCACAAATACACAAACACACACAAACACACACACACACACACACACATATTGGCGGTGTGGGCGTCTTAGCGAAATTTACATCCGAGACACGAGGACGCGACGAGTACGTAGTTTATGCACGAGGTCCTGTAGGAGGAGGTAATTAAAGGACTGGTAATTTGTTGGGGAGAGAAGGTAGAGAGAGAGAGAGAGGCCTTTACGACGCGGACTTTATGGCGCTTTAAAAATTTGAGGATTTTTCGAGGGGAATATATTCTACGTGGGTATATATTCATAATACGTGTGTACTCGGGTGTCTGAGTTATGATAATTAGCCTCGAGACGTATATTCTTTTTCGCTCTCTATAGTTGTTACGAGTTTTGTTCGGGGCCGAAAGTTGATATCGCTGCTTTTATTTTCTTTTTGTTTTGTACGAAGGTATGCCTTCCGCTCTGTATCGGCGTCTGACCGGACTCGGCACTTATCTACTTGCGACTTTTTCGAGCTTCGTACATTTCATCGTCGATTCCACAAAAGCCGATTCAATTGTATAATACATTAATCGAGGCGAGTGGTCGAGTCGAAAATCTATTCGATATCCGTTTCGTAAGTTGATCGAACCGATAAAACGAAATATATCTGATGAAACGATATTATTGTACGATTGAAGGATTTGCGGTGCGTTCCCTCTTTCTTCACTGCGAAGGGGATATAATTAGAGGTTTCGAACGAAATTTCGTTGTACAATTATATTATCTGTAAACCGTACGAGAACATTACCGGCCCAATCTCTGTATATCGGATGAGAAAATCCAATTGAATTTAGACATTATTCGCTCGAAACGAAAATCAATTGCTTCATTCCGTGTCTAAAAAATTGTATACTGTATACGCTTTAGAAAAATTCCTTACTGGACATACACACTCACACACAGACTACTACTACTACTATGCGGCTATTTGCGTAATAAAATGCTCGCCCATTCTCCCCCCTCCCCGCCCGTATAGCCCGTAGAGCATTGAAAAGCTCCTGTATACATACATTCTAAGCAAATCTCGTCGGCATTCGTGGAAGCAAATCCCTGCAAATCGTAATAGTGCAATGGCTGCTCGCGTTTGATGATTATACGTAATTGCTCGCCGAAGCTGCCTACACTTTGTAGTCGTCAATTATTCCAGTAGCTCTCCCCCTGCAGCGCCGAGTCGACGTCTATATATACGTAATGATATTGAAAGTTCGATTCCTCGAAACTCAAGGCGCATTTTGTTTTTGTCGGCTGCTCCCTGTTACCCTAAAGGCTTTGCATTTTAAATATCTCTCTTTGTGCTAAGGCGTACGGCGCAGGCCTTGAAATAGTGACATTTTCATTTTACCTTTTTTTTCTTACGATTCGACAACAGAAGGCTGCCTGAGGCGCAAATTCGTATATCTTAATCAGTTTAAAATATTAGCCACTTGAGTAGTTTGAAAAGTAAATTTTTGAAGCTATATTTATTGAATATATATTTATTCATGTAATACGTGTCAGGATTGTTCGCTAGAATTTGAAATATTTTTCGAAACGAAAATTTCCTATTTTGTAATATTTACACGTCAACTAGTAACTACCCTTAAAAATGACATCTAATGCAGTGCTCTAGTTTTTCTCTTATTAGACGACTTATTAGTGTTTTTTTCATCACTTTGCGATCATTACTACGGTCGTTAAAAATCTTTATAGCTTTGTAATAATTGTATATTTCTCATACTGACAGCTTTATTTAACTTTGGCAGTTGCACGCTTTTATTTCTAGTTTTACTTCTTCAATTCGAATGTAGGTGTATCATGCTGTTGCAAACACAAAGTGATGGTGATACTAAACATAAAAAATTTTATTTTCAACATCTCACTGCAAGGATGAATCTGTTATGGAAGCATCTCCTATATAATAATGTTATGAAACAGCATCATTATCAGTCACGAATAACTCGTGCATTAATAGATAATAAGTTACAAATTCTTAAATCTATTACATTGTATAAAATCATTAATATATTTTACTTAAGTATATCAATATAGATCACAATATTTATATTAGCTCTCTCTCTCTCTCCTTCTCGCTCTCGAAAAAAAAGACATCAACAATTAAAGCGTAAATATCCTTAAACAATAAAACTCCCGCATTGGAAAGTACATTAAAGAACGTCGAGCACGCGACGCGCGAGCGCCTAATGAAGCCACCCTTTGTTTGCCCAAGCATTCCACACACGCGCGCGCGCGCGCGCCGAGCGAGTCGCTCGAAACGATTTTCCTCCGCGGCAGATATATTTCAGGCATTGCATATTTCACCCTCTCCCCTGCCCCTCCCCCCTCACTCTCCTGCCTGGTTAACAACGTCTGCCAACCTGCATAGCCATTAATTCTCCTCCTTTTTCAAAACCATACATAACCCGCAGCGCTGATTTAGCCGACAATGCCGAGATAGCCTCTCCCACGTTAAGAGGCCGCTGTTATTATTTCAAGCGCGAAAAAAGTCCCGCGTGCATGCCCATATACCCTGCGCATGCAAAGAGCGTAACGAAGGTCGCGCCCGCGCGCATCTTATATATACGCGGCGAGAGGAGTAATTGAGATTTAAGAGGGCGCGCTCGTTTCGCGCGATGTTTATGCGCGCGTGCGCGCGTGAGGGAGAGCTTTCCCCCCCCCCCCCTCGCTCTCCCCCCGGGACGATCGGGTTTTCGAGACGCCCCGGGGGCTTTTTCCGCTATATGCGCGATATTGTATACTTGTATGTGTGTAAGAGCCTCGGGTACAAGGGAGAGCGATATCGAGGCTTTATTCTCTCGCAGCTCTAATGTGTAACGAGGTAATCTCGTGTAATCCCGGGCTGATTAATGCGCGCGCGATTTATGGAATTTCATTTGAATTTTAATCGGAGGCGAACGTCCACGACGCGCTCTGTACACGTATATACGAAGCTATAAGGGCTTTTTCGATCGGAGTGCTTCTATCTGAGCTGTACAAAGTGGGATGAAATTTATGCTCGAGAAACATTTTTTTGATACGAAGCACTTTTTATGTAGTCGAGTAGCCGCAAGTCTGCGTAAATGTATGTATGCCGGGAAGCGTATGAAAACGGGTTAGGGGTTTCGCAAAATTTATACAGCGGTGAATTTGCATTTCTTTGCTGTGTATATATGTTTTGGATTCGAGGCGAAGTCGACTTTATCGGAACAATCGATTGGATTCGAAAAAAAAAAAATTGAGAAATAAATATGCGGACGGCCGCGATGCGCATCTCATAAAAATGCGCGTCCCTTCAATTATTCGAATTCTTCCCTCGGTATATAGTCTATACGCTTTCAAAGACATTCCTTTAACTGCGCTGAAATAAAAGAAGCGCTCGCGACGTACGAAGCTTCGCGATCGATGCTTACGGGGAAATCCCAGTTTAAGAGGCTGTATGGGAACGATTTTGCGCTTGATTATTTGCAGACTGTTGCTTCTCGTTACAAAGCGTGCGGAAAAAAATAAATAATAGAAAACATCTTGAATCTTTAATTTGATATTTACACAATATTTTTTTATATATAGGTATATACTATAGCAACAGAGCTTATTTACTTATCAATTTTTTTTAAACTGCACGTTATTCAAATGGGATGCAGCAATGTGAACGAGATGTATTAAGTCGCTGGATATGAATGATGCGGATAAGAGATTCCAACGCGTGGATAGACGACAACGCAAAGGTCTTCCTTGTTCAGGCGTTCAACTCACCGAACGTTCTATTCAAATGCATAGATGCAACGTGTAGTTTTAAAAGGATATTTAAGTCGCTGTTTTTTCTTTAAATCGTGTGGATGTATTAATTTGGGTGCAAAAAGAAATGAATATAATTAAACCTATAATAATGTATTATTCTAAATTTTTATTTAATGCGAATAAACTTTTCAGATGCAAAGTGAACGTAAAAACTTCAAAAGATTGCCTGTTCAGACAAACTATTTTAATTGATACATCCCAATTAAGATTAAAAATAGTAACTAAGAAGAAAAATCACCTTCATTTCAACACGATTGGATCGTCAAAAGAGTTCAAAAAATATTTTAAAAATTCCCTATATAATTGCTTCAGTAATTTATAGTCGATGATTAATCTCATAATTTTAAATGCCCAAACGATAGAAAGATTTATTATCATTGCAATAATGATGCATAGCGAAAGGGGTTTCATGATGTATGTTATATAGTGTTTGCCGGTGGGATAACCAAATATACGCTCGGGGGATTTCCGTGTATTTTCTCTGTCGAATTTTGAAAGATTGCTTCTACGCAGAATTCGTATTTGGTCTTCTTTTTCTTTGTCCGCATATTCAAATTTTGAAATTTAAATACAAGGTAACCGTATTTAACTTATGTCCTATAATTACTAAAATATTTTTGTTTACATTCCTAATTTCAAAGAATTTGAAAATAAATTAAAATTTAAAATTTTCCGCTATAGAATTTGCAACTTGTAGTAATAAAGAAATAAAAAAGCTTGTCTTCCTCATATTTTATACGAGATTTTATACACGATCTATTATTTCAGAAATTAGTTTCAAATTTATAGCTCAGTGCCCGAAAGAAGTATTTTTGTCTTGTAATTTTTTGCACGTGATTTTTTACGTAATAAAATTGTGGACTTCCGCATATACCAATTTGAGACTGAAGTTTATTAAAAAAGTACGTGGTAAAAGTATGTAATAAAACTAATAGATAACATAGTCCCATGACCTATTTTTGGCGCGCTATTATTCTCAGAGTACTTTCAGTGATTATCCACTAGCTCTATCAACTGTTATATTTATTGTAAAAGACTGTAAGTTTATAGTTAATTTCAGAGTACCTAAATTGTTGAGTAATTTTAATTAGGGTATGTATATGTCTTTTTATTATATGCAGGTAATTTTCTCACATACTTTCGTGATAAACTGCAGTTTCAAATTAGTGCTCGCGGAAATATGTAATTTTATTACATAAAAAAGAATTACATACAAAAATTACAAAACAAAAGTACGCACTCATTTTCAGCAGTGATATAAAAACGTTAAGTAACGTGACTATTTTTCGGAATTACATATGTATTTCAAGTTTTTCCATTCGGGTGTCGAAATGTACAGCGACTTGAAACTTTGTTAACTAGTGAATTATTGTACTAAAGAAGAGGACGTACAATTTAATTTACTACAATTAACCGCATAAAACAAACAAGATTCTTTCGGCTCAAAACCGCGCGAAATTTGAATTTGCCCTCCTTCCTTTAAACCTGACACACTAAACCCAACCACTCCGGCATTCCAATCGCACCGCAAACACACCAACTCCTCCCAATCCCAACGCGTCATTCAAAATCCTAGCTCTAAATTCGAATCCGCAACGCATACACCGAGCAGAACGCAACCCGAAACCGCACAATATAATCTCTACCCCACAGCGGCTCCTGCTCACTTCGCACCCGTGTAATCCCGCAGAAAAGCAAAAGCCCAGTGGAAAAAAGAGCCCCGCCGCCGTTCTCATCAGCATACCCCCCCCCTCTCTACTTAGGCGGCAAAAACCACACCGCGCATATTATACACTCGCTCCTCCGAGAGAGCCAGGCGCGAAACGGCCTTGTCTCTCTCTCTCTCTCTCTCGAACATCCGCGATCCTCTCGTGCCGCGAGCGCGGCAGCGAAAGAGAAAAGTAAGCGGCTACTAGTGGCATTACACTGTACGTACGTATATATGTGTACGTGTATATACCCCGGCGATCGAGAGGAAGAGAGAGAAAGAGAAAGAGAGAGGTCTCGTTGCGAAAAACGGAAGCGAGATAGTCATCCCGCACGTGTGCGTGTGTAATACTTCGGAGGATCTCTCGCGGCTGCAACGAGGCGTACATATATATACGTATATATACTTATACACTGGAGGCTGTACAGCCTACTGTACGTGTACACACGTATATTATACGTATATGTATGTATATGCGAGACTCGGCTGCAGGATGTGCGATCGTTAACTTTCGCAAGAGCGAGAGAGGCGCACCTTGAATTAAAACGCGGTCTACAGCTATGTACACCTCTGTACGTATATATACGTACATGTATATATATGGGAAAATCCGCCAAAATAATTCAGATAATTGCAGCGGAAATCGACCGAAAAAAAACCTCGTGAGACTCGTCTGGGGCAGCGTTTTTCTTGTTCTACAGGACCCCCAGAACACGAAAAAAATAGTGTTCCCGCGAAATCGAAAAAGTGTTTTTGGGTATTTGGATGTTTACACAAAAATTTACAAAAAAAATTCGTTTTTTAAAGTGTTTTTATTTTCAATCCGAATTTAGAGGGAGAAGGAATTTTATTTTTACTGTCGCAAATATGCACAAAAGTTCATAAATTTTCTGAGCTTTTCAAATTAGTCAAGCTTTTTTGTCTATGATTTTTTTTAACAAAATGACGGCGGTTTTTGTGAAACAGCGTAATGTTAAACTTTGTTGTGAAAGTGATGTTAAACATGATTTTTTTTATCGAGAAATATCACCTTAACAAAAAAATGTTATAGAATAAAAAATGCTTAAAATTACTCAAAGAATACGTATGAATTTTTTCAAAGAAATTTGAACCATTTTTTATTTTTTCTAAAATTGTGCAATTTGGAAAAATTTAAAATTTACTCAAAATTTTTTGAAAAAATTCATACATATTCTTTGAGTAATTTTAAGCATTTTTTATTCTATAACATTTTTTTGTTAAGGTGATATTTCTCGAGAAAAAAAATCATGTTTAACATCACTTTCACAACAAAGTTTAACATTGCGCTGTTTCACAAAAACCGCCGTCATTTTGTTAAAAAAAATCATAGACAAAAAAGCTTGACTAATTTGAAAAGCTCAGAAAATTTGTGAACTTTTGTGCATATTTGCGACACTAAAAATAAAATTCCTTCTCCCTCTAAATTCGGATTGAAAATAAAAACACTTTAAAAAACGAATTTTTTTTGTAAATTTTTGTGTAAACATCGAAATACCCAAAAACACTTTTTCGATTTCGCGGGAACACTATTTTTTTCGTGTTCTAGGGGTCCTGTAGAACAAGAAAAACGCTGCCCCAGACGAGTCTCACGAGGTTTTTTTTCGGTCGATTTCCGCTGCAATTATCTGAATTATTTTGGCGGATTTTCCCATATACACGTACATACGTACAAACGACCTTTTTTCGCCCGACATTTTTGTCCCCCTTATCTTCTCCCCGCAGAGTGAGAGGGAAGAGGGGGGATGGAGGGATGGAGGGATTCGAGCCTCCCCGACTAATTGCATTACATTAATCTCGCGTTAACTCGTTGCGAAAGCCGTATTATACCCGATGCTCCCCTCTCGATGAAGTCTATATTTTTTTAACGACTCCCGTGCCCAGTATATAATGTACATCTCGTATATAATATACACAGGCGTACGTATAAATCTCCTTGCGAGCAAAATTTTCGCGTCATGTGCAGTGTGTGCGTGTGTGTGTGCGCGCAGGTAGAGCAGCTCCTTGGCTTAACGCAATTTACGCTCGTAAATCGCTTTCCCCGTCGCAGTATATATTACAAGGCGCGAATTATTTATAGTTTTCGATGCGGCGTTCGATTGTTTATCCGCTCCCGGTAAAAAGCGCGCACGCGCATTCCGCAGGCATAGCGCGTTTCAAAAGGCCTCTCTCTCTCTCTATAGACTATAGTCCGGCGCGCGCGCGCGCGCGAAATACAGCCCCGCTCGCTCTCCCGCCTGCGTCTGCACTCCGCAGTCTCCGTATAGAAAATAGAGTGGAGTGTCTAGAGCCGTGTGTCACAACGAGCATGTATACGACTCCCTATATACCCTGCAAGGCCATATTTTATTATTTTCTCTCTTTTGTGCTCCGTCGACTCGCTATGCGCTCTCTCGCGAGAGAGAGAGAGAGAGAGAGAGAGAGAAGTTGACTTACAATATGACTTGCGTTCCGCGAGCGTGAGCTACACCTCCGAACGCGCGTATATAGGTACAAGCGCGCAATATAATGCTTGTACAGAGAGCGACTGCATACAAGCTTCAAGCGATGTATGTCACCTTCCTCGATTCTTACCATCCTCCAGTTTGATAGCTACATCCGTTGCGACAGCCCTCCGCTGCGGACGAGTCCGAGTGTCGTATACATGTACGTACGTATAGGATATTATGTAGGAGAGGCCGCTGGCCCTGAACTTGTCGGATATATCTTGTCTACGTGTGTACGATGGATAGGATTTTTTCCTGATTTACGTGGCCTAAGCCGTTTATACGATGGGTTTATGGCTTTCTTTCCTGGTGTATTAATTTATACGCAATTTCTGGGCATGATTTATATACAAAAGAGCAAATAATAGTTGGAAAATACGTTTTATATAGTCGAATCGCGGCCCCGAAAGATAAGAATTGATGAGGTGTGGAAAATGTTCGTTTTTAGTGGTAAAAAAAGTTGACTTACAAATTTTCAATTTAAACTTTGGTCTCAGACACAAGTCTATATACTCTCGATCGAGAGCCTTGAACTTATAAACAAACTTTTAAACGCCGCGTATATAAATTGCGCGAACCCAATCCCCCCTCCCCGACTCCCAACAAAGTAATACCCACGCACCGCATTCACGAAAGTTTCACGCAAAACTATCAACGAACGAAATAGCTCCGCTGCCGCGCGGGAACAACGAAAATTCCAAGCCACGACTCCGACACGTTCCCGCCTCGCGTCATTTCGAAAGCAGAACACGCCGCGCGGCGAATTCTCTCACAGGCCGCCGCCGCCGCGGTGCAACACACAAATCGCACGACGACGAGATAGTCTCTAATCCACTGCAGCCGCGAGAAAATCCGTCTCGCCGCGCGGACGACTTCCGCTCGTGCGCTGAGCTCGAAAAGCATTCCCGCGAGAGGAAAGAGACCATCGACGCGTATATATATATATATATAGGTATATACGCGTTACGGCCGAGCGCGAAAATTGAAAAAAATGAAAAATAAAACGCACGTCCGGATTGCTATGTGTACCGACGGCGAGAGTGGAATTTTCGTTACGACACGCGCACTCGCCAGTCGCGCGTATCTCGCGGTCATTATTTTATCGGCTCTCGATGCGGCCTGTAGATATGATGCATACGTATATACATGTGCGTGTACTGCTCGCCAGGAGAAAGGAATAGCCGCGTATACATTATACGTATGAAAATACGACTCGATACTTATAACCGGTCGCCGTATCGGAGTGTCAGTGTCGGGAGAGGCGTGTGGGTGTGCGTTTTCTTCGCTCCTACATATGCGGCGGCCGCTACTACGCGCGGCTTATCGATCCTTACCGATCTTCCGCAGGGCGCCGTAATACGCGGCTTCGAGAATCGCCGGTTTGTACGGCGGCCTATCGCTCTATTACACGATATATTGTATTAGATGCTTCGCGTCGAAGAAAGTCGGGTATTTTTTACTATTGGGCGTCGTTGTGTCGTAACAGAGGATCGCGGGATTTTACCAGGATTTCATAAGGAGAGCCGAATAATAATCGCGTAACGATCGCTACGAATTCATATAGTTTCGGATTTAAATCCGAGGCGCCGTGTTGTTACGCGAAGTGATCGTGAAACGCCCCACTTCTGTACACATCGTCGATCGCTTCAGTAGCGCGAACGGGTCGAGGAATCTTTCCTGGTACAGACGTAGAACACATCGATCCTTATCGATGGGGATCGGTATTTTTCGACTTTATCGCTCTATTTGTTGCTCCGGCGCGAGTCCTGACTTTCTAGAGAGGCGACGTTATTGCCCGTTTAAAAAGGCTTTATGCGTCGTAAAGATTTTTATTTGGAAATCGCGTCCAGTTTTGGCGCTCGTTGAATATTATATGCGCAGCGCAGAGCGCGTAATTCCGACGAATGTCCGCGATTCGAACTTGAAAGCTCGCGACTCTGTAATTTATTCCGACAAACTGCATATTATTCGTTAATTTAAACACTTGAGATTTTTGTACTGTATAATGTCAAAAAATGGAAAATTAATAAATTTATTGGTTGCAAGTGATCATAAAAAGCATTTGTTTGACAAACCAGATGGTAATTTTATTTTTGAATACGTCACGGCTGCTACAAGAAAATTAGTTCTATTTTCATATAATTTGTATATAGATTAGTGTATACACTATCTATCATGAAGTTATCTTCGGTATGCACAAATATCTATTTTCATATGCTGTACCATATGGCGAAAATTTAATTTAAATACTCGAAACATGCGAAAGAAGGAAGTTTCAAGTAATTTCACTGCCGACCAAATCATCAGCGAAATATTTCCCCAACATTCTGGAAAATATCGCGAAAAATCTTTCACGATCACGCGCGTTCGGTATTCAAAATTCCGCGCGCAGCCGGAAATCCTTCGTGGAATCGTGTTATACACGAATCGCCCAAGAATTCAACGATCGATTCCCCGCGAGGCGCATGCAAAAAAACAGCTCTCTTGACCCCGCGTAAATCGGTCGCGGAGCTTAATAAAATCCCCGAACAAGAACCGATCGGCAATTCGAAAACTTTATCACCGCACGAGAGCTTTCCATAATAGTCACGCCCGTCGACGACTGCGTCTCTTTGTTCGACATTAGCCAAACCTCACTGGCCTGGTACGTACTGTATATACAAGAGACGAGGGAGAAAAAAGAAATTGCACGCGGCGGCCTCGTGCGGCAGCGCGCAGAGCGAATATAACTTTCACAAGTCAAGCGCCTGCTCGCTTTTATGCTACTTCGAAGCGCGAAACTATGCCGCGACGTAATTTGCCGCCTCTATACCGTGTGTTTGGCCCGATTTCCCTGTGCCGAGATCTCGGATGTTTTGAAGTTTCTTATATAAGTAGATCCGCGCGCACAATGTAGATATATATACATACATCGGCTTACTCGCGAGCTTCCTTACGACTCAAAAATCGCATAACGATCTCCCCTCGCGCGCGAGTTGGCCGATTTTTCGCGCTCGAAAATGCATCGGGTTCACTTTTTCTCCTCTCCCCCGAGCGATCCTATACATCACAAAGTTTTTTGTTTCTGCTTATACATAGTTATTTTCAAGTGGTTCGTCCTTCGGGACTTTTTTACGGGAGCCGGTGCGCGCGCGCGTCCTTCGGATTCTTCGAGCTTCTTTAAACTTGAAAATTAGAGCGGACTCGCGCGCGCAGAGCGAAATTAATGATTATCCTTCGATTTTTAATCGATAAATCTTTTACGAGTAGTTGACTGCGGCGCATTTACACCGCGCGTTGTAGTGAGAAATATATACAGATTACTTATATATATACGCGTGGAGTGCCCCGCGCGCGCGTAAAAAGAGAAGCGACCCAAATCTCCTTCGCGTAGTCTGTATATATATATGTACGTACTTTATTGCAGCGCAAAGAGAAATTTAGCACGTCCCGAAAACAACAAGTTAATGGTAACGTTAGTGTACATACTACACATTATCCGTTACCTTCGTGCCGTTATAGACAAAAGCGAGTCCATATACGTGTGCCAGACTTTGATGGCCGTTAAAATTTCTTACTTATATACATATGCGCGCTGCAGCGATCGACGTGTGCTTTCGAATCCGTCTGGTATTTTTAGAGCTCGTTGCTAATATACAATAAACGAGATAATTTTTCGCTGCGAAAGTGTATCACTGCAAAACGTCCGTTCATTATATTAGCGTATAATACTGCGCTCCGGAGAGAATATTGAAATCGTTATAAATTCTCCTTCAATAATTATAACGCGCACAGCGTGTACAGCGTATAAACATTGAACTATTGCATTTTGGCTGCCGTTTAATTGAGCTCGTTTCTTTATACATGTGCATTATACGTCTTTATAAATTTCAGCTCGATTATGACACAGCGCGCGCGCAGTGATTATACGGATTGCTCGCGTATACTCACCTTTTTTCCAGTGTATACTTTAATTACGGATATTGCGCGCAATTCAACTAACAGCCGTACGCTATACTATATACACTCGACGATAGGTGTACATAGATATAGATTTATAAAGTTCAACGTCGCGTTTATTTTGCCTCTTGATCGAAGAAAAAACATTAAGAGTCGAACTAGCGACGTGATTGGCGAAAACAATTCCGTTCCATATATATTTCGACGACTGTGCGTACACCATATATGCGAAAATATAATTAACCGTAGCATTTCACGAATCGTCAGCGTTGGGCCTATAGAAAAATCGGTCGTCGCACGGAACAAGATACACTTGCGCAATATAATCTGTACTCATGCACAATACGTGATACCCATTTTCTTATTCGACTTATTTGAATGTTTCTCCCGCGGCCAGCTATACATATAGCAATACACGTACGTACACCAGAGCCAGAATCGACACTCACTTTTAGGTCTCTCTCTACGGCGAGTCGATATATACACACGTAGGTATACATATATACATAACTACGCTTTATAACGTGACTGCAAGCCGGACAATGCGTGTGTGTAACGTTGCAGAATCGCGAAGGGGCGTGACTCACTCAACTCTCCGCGGAGAGTATAGTTGTTGTGGTCCAGAATTTCGCTTTCGTTGCAGCGCATACTTTGCTGGCGCGACTTTCTTTCGAATGTATAAGTACATAATGTGCCGCGAGAGAGGCGAGTGTCTTGCCGCTGTGTACAATAAAAATTACGCGTTATAACTGCTGTTTGCGCATATATCGCGGCGGCTTGCGACTCGCTGATTTACTTACTGCTGCGGGACGCGAATGTGCGCTTTTGGTCGCGACGCCGGGCAAATTAATGCAGTTTGGTGAAATAACGAGATTTATAACGAATGTATTAAACGACTTTTCGCTGTTTCAAGGTATAAAGTTTCTTACGCACGCGGGAATGTTCTGAATGTTTGTCAGTTTCGACTTAAAATACTTTTACGGTAAGTACACAGATAACATTTTTATTAGATGTGAAAATCAGTGATTCGAGGACATCGGCCATCTCGTCTAGTTTTTTCACTTTCAAGTGTTCTGGAATGCATTTCTCGCCTCGTCGAAACAATGCGAAAATTCGCAAGGAAACCAAAAATTTCAAACTGAATTTTGCAAAGCCGAAAATTTTCGGAAAATCGATGAAAATCAGTGCAGAATCGTTAAATCGATGCAAGCTCTCTCAGGTTTCCTAGACACGTCGAAATTGCCTTCGGAACCACTAATTAACGGCCAGCGTTATACTGCCCAGTGCGATTTCGGATCGAAAATGGAAGGTCTCTCTCCGCGATTATCATTCGAGCCTTTTATTTTTACGAAAGACCCGCGAGTGGAACACGCACAGGCCCAACGGGAGCGAGTACACTTACATCCGCGCGCGTATAGCAGCACTCCCCGGACGATTGAAAAAAAAAGCTTTAAAGTACAGGCGCGAGAGCGTTGCGCGCTATAGAGCTATTTTACAATTGAAAAATAAGTATTCGGTCGAATTTTCTTTTTAGCCATTAACATTTTACTATTCTCGGAACAATTATCCAGCGGGAGAGGAATGCGAGAGTATAATACAGTCATAAACAGTTCAGCTGCTATATGTATTCCTTTCACTAATAGGGTATAGATACGAATGCTAATGTCGAGTATGTATATATATATAGAGCGTAGGTAGACACACACGGCATATGCGCACAGCAAATAGCCGCGGCGAAATTCATTCGAATTTATCAAATCACAAACAGTATATACATACGTAAGTGCAATAAAGGATAAATTTTTATCGTTCGGCCCGTTTATATACCATTGTGCAGTGGTTTGCTTTCAGGAATTCCGCGTTGGAAAATAGATCTCCGCGCGCGCCGCGCGACTACTGACGCGGACTGCGTTTCGTCAGGTCGTAACCTTCACCCAACGAAATAATAGCCGCGTACAATATGAACATATACTCGAGACAACGCGTACACTACGAAACCGAGAAAATCATAGAGCAAACGCACGTGTGTAGGTACTGTGTATAAAGTAACTCCTTCGGCGCCACTTGGACGACTTGTGCAAGCTATATATCGATATTTGTCAATAATAATCCATGCATTATTCACGACTGTAATACAACCTATATCACAGCTGATTCCCGCATTATACGCACTGCGTATGAATAATTTTCTTTATGGTATGTGCCCTCGCGAATTCTATTGCAGACACTTCACATCGTGTTCGTTCGCGCGAAATTTTCAAGTATGCGAGAGTGCGCGCGATCCGTACGTGATAAAAGTCAGATATTGGGAAATTTATTTCCTGATGCCGCCGGGGAGATTTTTTATTCATTCGATTAATAACACGTCGAGAGGCTTTAACGACAACGTGATTCAGCGCGATGACTCATAAAATAGCTTTATTATAAAATGTAAGATATATATATATACCTGTAATACAGGCGCGTGAGAGTAGCCTCTCGTTCGGTAAAGGAAGTTTACGAAATTTATTATGGCCGCTAATTATTCAGTTTTACGCTGATGCGATTGCTAAATGTTTGCAATGCACCAGACTTATTTTCTCTATTGCAATGCACCGGCACACATTGGTTTTTTTTATATATACATTTTTTTTGTGCAGTACAGACTCCGCACATGTATATATAGAGTTAGAGAACTATTTCGCAATATTTTAGTGATATAGGAGTGTAGCCAAAGAGCGCGACTGAAAAAGCAAGTATAAATCACAGCACCGGCGAAAGTATACGGCTCTATTGTTTTGCTAAACGACTTTTTCGTATAGCGTGTCTCAAAATCGCATTAGCTTTAACACTATACGTTCTCGCGAACTGCGAAGATTATAATTTATCCTTAATTCGGTCTTGATTATTGGTTATAGGAAAAAAAAGCGCGGTTCTTATTTTCGGCCAACTATACACATTGTGGCGCGAAATTTAAATCTGACTCTCGATTCCGTCACCTCCGCAGTACACGCGCTCGACTTCAAACAGTAGCGAATTCACAATACCTGAAATAAATTACGCTCGACGCTCGTATATCCCCGCGAGCATCGATAAACGCGCACAAAAGAAGGAGATGAAGCAGGAGAAGAAGAAGAAAGAATTCAAACGCATCGTGCACGTAAAAATAGTACATTATGCTCGGCTGTACACCTACAACAAAGAATATATATAGCGGCAAGTTGCGCAAAGTGTATATAACGCCGGAGCGGCAACGAAATTACTGAATAAAACATCGCATCTGTCAAGGGTATGTATTTATATACTATATAAGTATATATGTGTATAGTTATATACACAGAGACGCTCGCACCGACAGAAGAGATGCAGAGGAGAATGCAGGCATCCGATCGTGATGCGCCGCTTATTGTCGCGAATTGAGTAAGCTTTTACAATTCGAGGATGAATTACGCTTTCGAGATGAACTTTTGGAATTTATTTATCAACGCAGTCGTTTGGCACTGCGGCTTCAAACGCTAAATTGTTCGCACAACAACTACAACTCGTCGCGTAATTAATTAGTTGATAATCTGCGCGCATCCCCTAAACCACATTTTGGCGCGAAATTTGAATTTTCGCACGACTGCGTAACTCGAAACTCCCCCTCGGGAAACAATCAGCGGGAATCTTCCTGCGTTACATCTTCGCCGTGTAAAAATAGCAGCTCACCGCAGAACCGAGATAGAGAGAGAGAGAGAATAAAACGAAAGAAAAAAAGGAAAACCTTAGCTACTCCAGCGCGGAAAAAGCGTGAGAGTCGCTCTCGCGCACTTTAATCATTCGGGGGCCGACGATAATTACGGCGAGGAGTACTATTCGCGCAAACGCTTTATTACAAAGACGACGCGGCCAAGTCGAATAGCTTCCTCGCGGTTAGCACAGTGAAAGTGACGAAGAACCGAGAGACGAGAGAATAATTGCGGCTAAACTAAGTGGATATAGACCTATATATGCGTGTGCCCATTGCACCTGATTTGATAACTTATTGTACTACTTCGATATCGGACGAGTATATATATACAAGCGAGTTACACACGCGCTTTTCTACGTCGATCTCTTTTTGCGAGGTTTCGGAAGTCGTTCGGGCGCCTGTTTCCCATCGGAGAAACGGCTACTTAGGACCTAAAAGTCCAAGTTTCTTTGGCGCGTAGTGCCCGCAAGAGAAGTTGAAAATAGGCGCCAGAGGCTGTTACAATTATGCTTCTCTCTCGCGTTGCGGTGTGTTTTGTCTGCGGAATGATCTGCGCAGGCGCAGTAGATCTACACGCCGAGATTTGAACTTTCTAACGTTTCTTCTTTACGAAAAACACAATGTCGTGCGCGCGCAAGTGTTTTGCGGAAGTGAAACAGAGAGTGTAATTGCTCGAGAGTCGAAGCATAAGTTTCGTGATTTATAAATGTTGCTAACGACGTGACGAGATGAAACTTATCAAATTAGAGGCGGAGAGAAAGTATGTACAATTGCTCGTTAAATCGGGGAGAAGCGGGACTAATCAGCTGTCGGCAGCCTGATGCTCTTTTTTTCTAACGTGGAGGGTCCAATTAACGCATCCGATTGCGAATATTATTGCGTAAACTTTTATGCAACAACTTGCGACGATCGATGTAAATACCGTTAAAGCAACTCCGCGCTAGTGCATGTATAAAGCGAATGTTTGCCGAATATGGCAATCGTGGAATATAAGGAGGCTCGCTCGTTTTGAATTTCCGTTTCAGTGTATGTATAACTTCGCTTATGATGTATATTGTATGGTAATGCTGGGGACAGCTGCACTTGAATTCGAATAAACCGATTGCAGTTATTCTCCGAAGGTGTATATGGATTTAAATATAGTTATTCATTTTCGAATTTCGCGCCAGAATCTATGGTGGTCGATTTAATTATTTAGATATATAATAATGGATACTCGCTGTCTTACTTTGCGTTTTTGCAAAATGCTCGAAACTTTATCGTAAATAGGAGACATTATACAAATAATACCACTTTTCGAGACGTTTGTACGAAAGTTTTAAACTTCGTAAAATATCGTATAATATACGGACCAACGTATAGCGAAGGTCAACAAACCCCTTCCGTAATTAAACGTTTTATTCTTTCTTACGAGCAAATATTATCAGTGCGAAAGAGTTTTGCAGACCTGCTCTATACTCACGGAGTTATGGGAGCCATATTCGCCCGCGAGCGAGTTGTAAACTCGCTATAACACAAATTTGTTATTTTACTATTTTGGAGATGAGTATTTTACACCTCTTTCGCGCAGCAAATTTACAACTCTCAGAAAACGGCTGCCATAGTTTCCAATTCTAGTAGCAGCGCAGATCCACAAAATTTTTTATTACACTCCAGCTGTTTTTTCGTGCCGCCTCATAACCGCAGCGGGAAATTCAAATTTTTCTATACGCGGCTTTTTTCCTCAGACGCAAGGAAGTTTTAAAGATACACAAACAATCCCTGATCGATGTATAAATAGAAGGTCTTCAATACCGATTATACTATACACGCCGTTTTTTTTTCTCGAGCTCTTTCGCGTACAATAATACTCGTATAAACACAACACAGAGAATCCCCATACACCTCTATATCGATAGCATTGTGTATTATACGTACTTTCGCGCGAGACTACGCATTGTCTCATTTCTTTCTCGAAGCGATGTCCCCCCCATTGTGCGCAGCAGCAGCAGCAGCAGCAGCATCGGCTCGTCTAATTACATCGGGATCGAATGAGAGAGAGAGAGAGAAAGAGAAACGTTTGATAGCTTTATTGTTCCGCCGCACAGTCGCGGGGCTCGCCGTAATTATCCGCGGTTAAACGCCGCGGGATTAGCGCGACTGTTTATATACACGACTACAGACAAGTGTTCTCGGGGTGTATGAAAAATATTATTGTGCAATGGATTTAGAGAAAACATTCCTAAGTGACTTTCTATATTTATATATATATATATTAGAGACGACGAGGTTTCGTGATATAACAGAGCTTTACTACTACTCTGCGATAAATTTTACTTTGAATTATCTTATGTCATCAATCTATTTTCGCGTAGCGAGAGATATGCGCGTGTATTATATATGCCGATCGAAAATCGCTGAGGACGCGATGAATCATCGAAGCCAGAGAGAGAGGAAGTAGCTTACACGCGTGAATTTCATGTAATACACTCGTACACGCAATAACTCTCGCAGGAATTTCTCCGATTACTCGCGCACCACACATATTATATCCTTGGCGTCGATCGATAATATCTGCGCGTGTATCGAAAAAATGCTTGAAACTGTATACCGTTCGCGTATTATATTATACACTTCCGGAAAAACCGTTACAGAATATCATTGCGCTCGTATGCGTATACAATGCGCGCATACCCACACACCTATATAGTTTTACACATACGTACACATATGACCAGTTCTCATATTTTCGGGGGTCCAGAAATCGAAAAATTTTTTTTTACACTAGAGGTTTCGGACCGATCAGACTTTCTTCTGTTAGCTGATAGATAGTCAAAAATGCAGAGGAACCTGAGAAACGTGGAACATTAGAATTTAACACGGGGAGGTATATGGAAAAAAACAAAATCGGCTATTTGGATTTTTATTTACTTTTTTTTGTCAGACGGACATAACTTTTGATCAGAGCATCGAATCTGAGCATATTTTTTTTTAAATTATAGCTATTTTGTTGTACTTTATTGTGGTGTAATTTGAAATTTTGTTTGTGCCTCGGAAACATTCGTAGTTGTCATTATTCCAGTATTTCGATGCATTAATTTTTTGTAAAAAAAAACGTAAAATGGCTCAGAAATATGGTTACTAGTAACTTTTCCCATGTTCCTTTGCACTTTTGACTATCTTTTTGGCTTACAGAAGAAAGTCTCGTCGGTCCGAAACCTCTAGCTTTAAAAATAAAATTTCGATTTCTGGACCCCCGAGAAGTGCATTTTTCCATGAGAGCTGGTCATATATACAGTATACGCGCAGACAAAAAAGTATAAAATCGTCGAGACAATTAGTACTCGACAATTGCTCTTCACAAATGCGCGCGTGCATTAATTTAATTAGCAATCGCGCGCGTCGCGTACAGATAAATCTTCGTAGTGTGCGTGAAGGAGTATAACGATTAGCCGCGGAGTGATTATACTCATTAAAGCTCTCTAAGCGCCGCGAGCGCGGAGATACACATATAAGCTGCCGCTTGCCGCGCGGCGGCGGCGGCGGCGTCTCTCTCCGCATAAGATTTATGGACGTTTTCAGCGACGATTAATGACCGCTACTCCACTACGTTCAGCCTCTCTCTCTCTCATCGTCGCTTAGATATGTAAGTACTCCTTGACGATCATCGGGAGAAAGATTCTATCGACGCGCCGGCAAAAAATGGGTCATCGTCTCCCGTTTTTCTACCATCTGGTGGCTCGGAGCGTATGTGTGTATATAACCGAGATTGTTGCGTAAAAATCGGCGGGAGATTTAAGTGCGATGTTATACAATGCGCGATATTCCGTATAGCGGGGTAGGTATATATAGAGCGGAGCGACCGCCTTTTTAGGGACACAATTAACGCGATATTGTGCGACGTTGTAGGAGAGTGAGAGAGAAAAGAAAAAAAAATTGGCTTTCCCACGGAAGAAAATCGGTACGCATACAGCGAAGGAGAGTAAGTATTATAGGTGATGTGGCGAGTGCGATTTTTTTTTCCACGCTCGAAGGCCGCTCTGATTAATCGGGATTTGTGCGCTTGCGCAAACGCCGATGTCTTTTCCGCTTCGCAATTCGTCGCTCATGTACCGGTGACGTGTTCCGAGGTATACGCGTAAACCTCGAATTCTAAAAGAAAAATGCAGTACGTCTTCTTTGGTCTAGAATTCGGAGAAATTTTTTTTGTCAGCTAGAGCTTTCCGCCGCGAACCGGTTGAACTTTCTTCTGTAAGTCAAAAGATGTGATGAAAAATGCCGAGGAACATGGAAAACATGGAATATAGAAATTTAACATGGGCTATTCGGGTTCTAATTATTATTATTATTATTAATTTTACGAACATAACTGTTAATCAAAGCATCAAATCTGGGCATTGTTTTTAAGTAAGCTCTTTTGTTGTACTTTATCATAGTGTAATTCGAAATTTTATTTATGTCTTGGGAACATTTGTATACTTCTTCATTCATTCATTCCATTATTCTTTTATTTATTCTCCTTTTTTCCTTTTTATTCTTTTTATTCCATTATTCTTTCTTCATTCGTTCCAGTATTTCATCGATTAATTTTTTGTAAAAAAGAAACGTGCTTTAAAAAATTTTTGAATTCTAGATTTGACTTCTCGATGTATGAGTGCATTTCAATTCTGTTTGCTAATTTTATTTAAAACTTTTATTAAAGGGGACTTAGCGCGGCGTAAGAATTTTCAGAACTTACTGGATGCGTAAACACTTGGATTAAGATATCACGTTTTTCTTCGTTCCGATATTTGTAGCTTCTTCTTTGCATAACAAGTACTCGGCTAATGCCAGATGTTTATTACCGATCTATTTAGATCTCTGTAAAGTACGCGATTATTTCGTCTTACGGCGAAACACCATTAAAACTGGAGTCGAGTAGTAAGATATCCAATTTTTTCGATTCCGAGGCTCTATCCGATAATACAATTGTTATTTTATAGATCTTGGACGACGTGCAATAATCTAGAAGAGATCGAGAATGGGGTGTTTTCAAATGCGAGGTAATTTTGTAAAATGACGATATTATTACATGCACACGATAACGAACTTTGTAATACTTTTCTTTTTACAAAAACACGTGGTAAACGACAAGCATTGGATGTGTTTTACACCCGTGAAATATTGCACACAGTATACCAGTAACGTAAGACGAATATTTCAAGTGGAGTTAGACAAAGGTAAGCGAATTCACTTACCTTTGTCTATATGCCAGTTTGAACAGTACATTTATAAACTCGAGTTTTGAATGTACTGTTGGTATATTAACACATCAAAAAGCTTGTTATGGGGCGAATTCACAAGTAATGCTTGGGGCAAATTTGTACACTCCACTAGTAAGCATTCCAGCTTTAAAATAAAATAGTGTGCCGTTATACAAGAGATATTCAGATAAAACTTTGGATCGTAACAGAAAAGGCATTAAAAGCTGTGAGGGCTATTAAAGTTTCAAAAAGACTATTTTGAATTTTGATGTGTATGTGAACAGTTATATTAAAGAAAAAAAATTTTATCATATTTTACAATGGTGCAATTCATAAATTTTTCGAATTATAGTCGAGTTAAAAAAAAAACTGTACCCGTAAAAAATAATAATAAAATAAAATTGCTCTTGAAAAGATATGCTATTTGATGTTGATTTTAATTTTGATTTTGATCCGCTAAGACCGAGTATTGAATCAATCGCGGAGCCATTGAAACTGTAAATAACAAAAGAAAAAAAGAAAGTTTGAATAGCAAGCCACTCCACCTCAAAGATCCTTGCACTATATATGTATTAGAAATACTCCAGGGACCGGTAAATCTCCTCAGCGAAATCCTTAGCATAAAATTTCTCCGGAAGAATGCATAGTCTCTATGTGTATAACATATGAAGGTCAGTCGAGAAGCTAATGCATATGCCGCATATATAGAGAAAGTGGGCAATGACAGTAGCGAGAAAAAAGCGTCGATTATCGCTATATAGTGTCGCACATTATATATATATACTGTACACGTCACGCGCCAAAGAAAGATTCGAAAATATCGAGGTTCACGAGGCGTGTAATCACGTAGCAAAAGAATACAGGAAAAGAAAAAACGAGAATCCGGATAGTGCTCCCGATGATCCGGCAGAAAATCAATACTTTCTTTCGTAAGTCCTTCGTGTTCCGCTACCGTTATGTCAGATATACGCGTGTGCGCGCATATTGCGTATACATAGTATATTTTTTTTTCTTCGAGTCAATGCACCGCCTCTTCCGTCTGTGCCCTTCTGTGTTATTATATGCAAGTGTGTGGGGGAGAGAGAGAGGCTAATTAAATTTGACGCTTTGATTGAGGGATGAGAAGTGTTATTAGAGTATTTATGGTGTTTAAGGGTTTTTTTCTGGAGTTTTTCTTAATCGGATTTTCGATAGCGAATCCATTAAGTTTCAAAGTTTAATGCAGATCGTAATAGTTTGTTTCGTAAGCATTGGAATGCAGCTGTTTAAATAATGACGTCGTCTCTACGCTAAAACCATTACGTAAAATAATGCACTTTTTTTCAATCACAATGCAGAGTAGATTAATTCGTGAACAGGCTACTACTCCGTCTATAAATTAAAATCTTGCATCAACATAATAATCTCTATGCATAACAGGTTTCTTTAAAAAAAATTACGCCTCCAACGGCTTAAGCGTAGTGTTTCAAAATTATTTTAAATTTTAACTTTTTGTAAAATTAAGAAAATTGAATATAATAGAGAATCATTAGTGCCAGTATGTGAAACATTCCACCTCAGCATGTATATACTACATAGACCTTTCTATACCGCAGCGAATTGCATACACTACTATATATCCTACACGAAAAAAAAAACTGTTGAAACGTGTAACGAGAAGACTATCCGCCAAAATGATGTCACATCCACGTCGAACACAGAGCGCATAATAACACACAAATCTAATCCAACTCGCTCGATCTATAACGTATATATTCCACGGAGGTACATAGACGCGTTATAGCTCCTTATTACGTGATTCGACGCTCGACGACGACTTGGCCTGCGCTGCGCTGGCGCAAGGATCGGGTTTTGTGAGTTTCGCGCTTTCACTTCGCGGCTGACGCCCGTTTCTGGGGCTATATATATATACGCCACGCTCTATTATATCCTACACACTCCACGTGTTGTATGGAGTGTACACGTCTCTGGCCTATAATGGCCAATGTATGTTGACTTGATGGACGTCGCGTTACATACCTGCGGACCTTCGAAACGGCCGTTCGCGCGGTTATAATAGAAGTTTTCGATACTCTTCGGCCTAATTATATATAGCGTGTATTGCGATGCTCGAATTATTGGTCGCGATTTGGGCGCGTGGGTGAGAGAGTGTCACTTTTAAGATTGATTGGTATCGATGAACGATTGCGCGCGGTCTCGAAATCGATCGGTCCAATTGCAGGCTCGTCGGCATGGAATGTCGTCTAATGGTTTCAATATTCATGTATTTATATTTATTAAATTCATGATTATCCTACTATAAAATATATTGAAAATTAAAAGTAAATTTTTTTTAAAGCACAAACAATAAACGACCATAAAAAATTAAGCAATCGGAGAACGTGGCCAGAGCTACATTCCATTGTCTGTATACGTAACCAAGAAGAGTGAAATAATTGCGGTTGAATTTAAAAAAACCTTTCAACGAGAATAAATAAAAGGAGCATTTACCATTTGTTTAAAAAATCGATCTATATACCCGAAAGCGATATTCTCCGGGCTTACGTTCATTCACCCAAGCCCTTCTACTCACAGTATATACATATATAGCTCTCGCGCGGCTATTTGGATTTCACATGCGGTTGCTTTATCATTTTCACCGCGAACTTTCTATACACCCGAGAGACTTTTGCTCCGCGCTGATATCGTTAAATTTCGCGCTCTATTACTGCCGCGCGCGCAATTGCACCTGCTCTCCTCCGTATAATACACACGTATACCTATATATATCATACCCGTGCAGTTTTCTTTTTGCTTCCTACTTTTACGATGCATTATACAGTTCCCCGTATTTACACTCGACGATCGCTGTCATTCGTACACGTATTATACCTATATATATATATATATATACACACTCAACGACGAGAGTAGAGCATCTGAAAATTAGCGACTATATATAATCACATCTCGGCTCGCGCGCCGCAATAGCCTACTGAACTGATTTTCAGCGGAGACAAGTGCAGCAAAATCGTCGAGCGGCCTCTTTCACGCTCGCGACGTCCAGTCGCTCCGCGCGCGACACAGCTTAAAAAAGGCTCGACGCGTATATGTGTAAGTAAGTATCGCGCGCCTAATGTAACGGTGAAATTTCCGACGGCCTCCTTACGTATGTATAACTCGAATATAAGAGAGGGAGAGCGGAATATACACTCGCACATATGGTGCACTGTATATACACAAGAGTCCGTCTCGCGGATATACGCGTGGCGCGCGCATAGCGCGAGGAAATTCTCCGGTTTCCCTTTTTTCACGCGCGATTACCCGCCCCTCCCCCTCCCCCTTGTTCGACCATATCCCCGGCTTTTTGCAATTTCTCTCATTTGCATCGCGCGGCCGGGTTCACGCTGTACGTATCCCGGCGTTTCCTCCATCGCGCTTTAAATATATACAAACAGACACACACTGTAGATATATCTACGACTGCCCACACAAACGTTTACGTCAGCTATATATGCAGCGGCAGAGTCGGCTTTGTTTTTCTCGCTCTTTACGAGTTCTTCGACACCTTTTGCGCAAAAGATCGTTAAGCCTCGCGAGCCGAGTCCGCAGCGGCGCTTATATCGCGTCTTCTCGTCGCTTCTGTTTGTACAGCGCGCGATGAGATGCGCGACGGCAGATGCGTATGTGTGCGTATATATATAGCACACACGCACACAATGCGTGCATTACGCGGGGGCCCCGCCAGTCGCTCGTCACGTGTGAAAATTTCTAAGCGATACCTCTTAACGAGCCTATATACTCGTCTCTCCCACATCTCTCTCTCTCTCTCTCTTTCGCTCTCTCGCTGCGGAACGCATAAATTCTCTCCTACTACGTGTACGCATTATACATAGATATATGGGTACACAGAATTTCCAGTTGATATCTATAGCTGCCGCCGCGTCGTGTAATTCCCGCGGGCCAAATTCAAAGGTCTCTTGCGCAATCGGCATACCGATATCCCGTCGAATCGGCCACCGACTTTTTCTCATACCAACTCTGCGTCGTCGTCGTCGTCGTTGTTGTTGGTCGCATATACCACCCACGAATTTACTATGCGTATACAACAACAATTCTGATCTTCAGTCTTCCGTTATTTAACGCCGCCGTCGCCTCCTAATATACGACACGCGTATACCACAGCCTATGCGGAAGCACTTTTCCATCTCGCACACAGTCCGGAGAAATAATTCATAAGCGGGCGCGTGTGTATACGGGGGCAGCGCGGCGAATCGCTAACGATTCCGCGCAACAGGTCCGCGGCTCTCAATGGAACGCGCAAACGCCAACCGGAGCAGACACTCGCCCTCGCGGTCTGCAATCCGCGAGAAGAAGAAGGAGGAGGAAGAAGAAGAAGAAGAAGAAGAAGAAGAGCAGAAGCCTCTCAACTCACCAGCTGGTCGTCCCGAGAACCTTCTCTCTCTCGCTCGCTCGCTCTCTCTCTCTCTCTCTCTCTCGCTCGGCGCAGTCCTGCTGTCTGTCGTCCCTCTGCAGCGCGGCGGAGCAGACGCCGTCAGCGAACCGATCTCATGGTGGTCCGCGAGCTCTCCGTCCTCGGCGACGTGTCCTCCTGCTGCTGCTGCTGCGGCCAACTCGCGGACGGACTTTAACGAACCGCGGCTGAGTTTAACGGACGGTTGTATAACGAAACGCGCGCGCGCGCGCGTGTGCGTGCGTGTGACTGTCTATAGAAATCGCTGTGTGCGTGTAGACGAGGAAGAGAGAGAGAGAGGCACGGACGCGCGCGCTCGCGCCGATCGGCCAGGTGAAAGCCGAGAAGAACGACTGAGGCGCGCGCGAGCGCGAGGAGAACGGCCCCGTGGACGAGCGAGGAGGTATAGCAGCAGCAGCAGGAGGAGGAGGAGGAGCCGCTGCTGCTGCTGCTCTCGCTGTGTCTCTCTTTCGCGCGGCGCGGTCTGAGTTGACTTTCACCGCGAGCGAGAATATACCGCCGTATAGCTCTATACTCGCGCTGTATGGTGGTGTGTGCGCTGTGTGTATAGAGGAGATCGAGAAAACGCGCGAGTCGCAGAATGCAGCGAGGATGCTGGGAGGGAAATTGCTGGGTCGCAGGGGGTGTGAGGACGAGGCGAGGGAGAGTGAAAAAAAAGTTGCCGAGTGGTCGTACACGGCGAGATTGGGTTGAATGGGCTGGATATTGAAAAGACGATTGGCCTTCATGAGAGACGTAAACGCTTCTATGGGCGCGCATAGCAGGAATTTAAAAGAATGAGAATTAATGGATTTTTAATATTTTTTTAAGATAACTTTTTTCTCGCATGCCTGATTTTACGGGCAATGCCTTTTTCGGGACTAATCATTGAAAAGCAAATTGTTTCAAACGCAAGATAAGATTGCTGTTTTAAATTATTGAATGCACGAATTTTCGTATCTTATATAGATTTTTCAAAGCCACTTTGAAAGCATAATGAGCTCAAGCGAAAAATAAAAGTCTTAAAAGTTTCTTGCAACATCGATCCTTCGCTTCGAAGTATCGTATTATCATTCGCGGTATGAATTGCGAAATGAAGGGATTTTAATTTGGATTCTCCGAAGATGTTTTGTGAATGCCAAAAATGTTTTGCATTCAAATTATCATTCCTTCATTCGTATCAAAAGTATGACGGGTGTATACAAAAAAAATTCTCATTTTGCCTCCATTGAAGCGCGTGTTCACTTGTTGGAATCACGCGGACGTCTGAAAAGGGTTGCAGAAGATATCTTACAATACAGATAATAATTTTCAATGTAATCGAATAGTTTATGTGTATTAATTTCAATAATTATTCTTTTCCTCTTAGACATTGTAACAAAAATTTACTATTTAATACCAGGATTAAGTTAATGCATGACAATCAAGTGGAGTTGAACTACTGAAATAATCAGTTGAACTGACTACAGCACTTGCATCACCGAATCATTGGCAATCAAACATTTTGTACTTTTCTAGTAGTATAATTAAGTGGTAACTTATTATGAATTTTCTCTTCCTACATTACAATCGTTGGTTTCTCTGTAGCTGTAGCCACCGAGAAATTACTGATCGAGGAAAGAATTATTAAATATTATTATTACGCTTTCAAGAAGACAAAATGTATCCACGTAACGACATTTCAATCACAGAGAAAAAAAAACACACTTTCGATATCAACACCTCACTGCCATAATTTCAAAAAGCCTCACTCTATAAAAGCTGTATTAGATACTTCTTAAAAACTCAACAAAGCAAATCCGCTTTCCGGAGCTTCGTGCGGTACCTAATGACACTCGTACTAGTAAATACTTTGCGTCACCACTGTTTGAAGTAAAAATAAAGAAGACCCTTCGCACCACTCGCTGAATCCTAAACAAAGCCGTGGACGTGCGACAAAAGCTGAGAAGCAAGTTCCGCGTCGAGTCGTTGACCCGACGATGCGTATATTACATATGCGCCGAGATGTCCCGCCAGAAAAAGCGGGGGACTGCAGTGTAGAGGAGCTTTTGTATTTACGAAAACGAAAATTCGAGCTCGGAGCCTGGCGCCTACACCCTCTGAATTTTCGAAGAGACGAAACGTGCGAATTCTTTTTCGAAGATGTGTATATCTTCGTTGATTTTATTTTACGGCGACAAGTCGTACACTTTGATACGTGTAAAAGCACGTGTAATAAAACTACGTGTTGGTGGTGTAGAAATTGTTTTACCATATATTGCAGGTATTTTTTGTTGCTCTGAAAAAAAGGAAAAAAAAAATTAAATGTGGGAACGTTCGACCAGCATTTAGTTTTTTCATCGACGCTTTACAAGCATTTGAAATTTTATGCGAGTTCTTGCGTTTTCTTTGAAACGACGACAGCAGAATACAACTAAACACTTTCTTATAAGTATAGCATTAACTTCAGGTACTATAAAGTACTGCAAGAGCAAATGCTTTTTTTGGTCTTTTGAACTATACATACGTTTCACTGCAAATATTTTGTTATAGAAGTGCATGTTGTACATGTACGCCATAATGTGTGTAACCGTTATGCCTACATTTGACTGTTGAATTTAACCCCCAGGGTAGAAATATTAATTTTTTATGAAAAGTATACTTATGTTCAAAGTGAAAATTTCCGCATATACTGTATACAATACGTAATTTAACTTTCCGAATTTTGTTAAATTTTTTTTTGCTAGATTTTAATAGGTAGGTGGAAATGAATGGAAAAATCTATCTCTCCACTATAAACGAAGTGGTTTTAAAAGTTTTTTTTCTGAATCGTTAAGTGGGAAAAATACTGGTATTAAACGTACTCAGCGAACGAGGATGCATAATTAAGCAGGTTTTTTTGAAATATGTATAAATGGTTGCATTTTACATAGTCGACATGTCGTTGCACTGGCATCTGTCTTAAAAGAATGATGTTAAAATGCTACCAATTTATTTATTCCTTGAATTCACTGTGTAAAAGAATGTTATGTCACTTTTTTTATTCAAATTATTGAGTATAGCAAATCGCCCACAATATAAGGTAAATGTGAGATATATGTCATGATTTTGGATTTTTTTTTGATTATTAACATTAATAAAAAAGGCAACTGATTACTTATTTATCAAGAAACCGGATACAAAAATGTTAAAACATGAATGTAAATTTATTAGACTTTCTGAGATTATGGAATTTCATCGGGTGACTTTATGAGATTTTATGAATCTAAAAGATTAAAATATGGTTTTTGATAGTTCTGAGCTGAGGAGGTATGAGCATTATGCATAGTGTATTATAAAAAGAATTTTCAAGAAAGAAGTTCTTAGTAGTTACAAGCATGATATAGTATCTCATGGATTCATTTTTTTCAATTTAATTAGATTTTACTAAATAGCTTATAATATATAATACAGTACACAGTCTATTTGTTTATTTCATAAATCTATAAAACTTGTCATCATTCTTTCTGTATATCACACAAAATCTTGCTCAAAAACACTCAGACATTTTTTAAACTATTTTCCTGCAATTGATTTTTCACACAGTAAAGTTACATGTTTTTTATTTATTTATGTCACACGTATTAATTCTTTCGGTTTTCTACAAAATAAAAAATGTCTTTCTATGTTTTGAATGATAAATATTATACATATCAATCTTAACTGTATGCACATTCAATTTCATTTAAATATTTGTTTTATAAATTTTATTTTATAAAGTGGTAAAATATTGTGTTATGAATTTGCAATTGATGATAAAACCTTGACATAACACAATATTAGTTACAGTCAATACAAAATTTAAAAACAATTATTTTTAACACAATTTGTTTGGTTAGTATTTCTGACACTAAACTTATTAAACACTTTATATCTTCATCACGAATGTTTACAGGTAATTACAAAGCTTTCATTACCACACATTTTCTTTACACATGGCTTAACTATTGATAACAGTATTTTACTATTAAAAAAGTTTATTACGGAATTGGAAGGGAACTCCATACTGCTCTGCATGAATTTTTAGTATTATATGTACAATTGATAACAATTAAAAGATGACATAAATAAACAAAATAAATAAGAACCTTAGGATTAGTTTTCATGTAAAATCATTTTTTTTTTTAGATTTTCTTCAATTAATTTGGGTTTACTTTGTATAAAAACGTTTAAACTAAAATATTAGTTAATCAGTATTTTCGTTTCATGGAAAAGACGAGATCCCTGTGATTGTTATCACAATTGTAATATCATGACATTATAAGCAAGCTCTAATAATACAATAGTTTGCTAAAATAAAAAATAATACTTTGAAGCTGAGTTGAAAATGCATTGAAAAAGAAATAATATCATAATAAAAATAGTTATGTTACAATTCTTAACATAAATATTAAGTACCGCAGATCTGCATAGTTAATTCACACTGTATGTACTTCGTAAAATAAATCGAGTTACAAAGAATATTTCACTCGTATAAAGATTAAGACGACTATTTATCTCGCACATTTGTGAGTAAAAAAATTGTTCACACGTGAGAGTCCGTGTCATTGTCATAGTTCAAAGTCACTTCAGGCGTTATTTCGATGTTCCTGGAGTGGTATCCGGTACCTGTTTTACCGAGACTTCGATTTTAGCAACGTATTACGTAATTTGCAGCTGCTACTCTGAAATGCTATTATGACTAACAATTACCAGAATTGCGTATTTTTAATATGAGTAATTTCATTTTCAAAAAGCAAAAATAAGGTTCGGTATGAAAATAATGTAAATGTGCTCCGAAAGAAGTTTGCGATAATCAGATTATTATGTCCTATACATGAAGTGTAAACGAATCTTCGATATCAATTTCAGAATAACAATAATTACGTAGGATGCTTTACAAATCGAAGGGTCGGTAAAATCGGACTTTGGCATTTACTTAGCTGTGCTATTGACGATCCTTGGAAAGATTGAGAGAGTCTCCGGAATCAATGGATTGCTGCTGCTTCTTTGTGCTCATGTCGATCATCGTACCGAAATCTGGCTTCGAACTGGACATAGACAGATCCTCCGTTCCGGAAAAGCTTCCCGAAGTGTCCATTGGTTCGACCGATGGTGCTTTCTTTTTTTCGCTCGTTGAATAATCTTCTGCGCTTGTGTTCGATCTGTTTGATTCTGCCTTTGGTGCGGGTGACGAGGCGTTTGGAGGCTTGAACGGAGCTGTGATGTCCGGGAAGTCGATCGATCTCCTGTCGTTGCTCTCAGAATGATCGGACGAAGGATTTTTACTGGGAGGTATGCCGGCAAGCATACTGGCAATGGTACGGCTATAGGCCGAGGAGGACATGGGTTTGGCGAGTTCGGAGAACGAGACACCGGTTAACTTTGCGAACTCTTCGGATATGTAGCTGGGCACCTTGGATAGATCTTGCAACTCGTTCAGTCTCGCAAGCTCCATCCAATCGAGTCGATCCTTAAAGTCCATCTTGGCGAGATCAGTTGGCGTATGATCGTAATCGTGTTTAGAATTTTTCGTGTTTTTCAACGAAACGGTCAGCTCGCCCGCTCGAAAAGTGGGAGTGCCATCCGGGGCGGTAATGAGTTGAGGTTTTGAAGATTGACTCGACTCTTTGTGATTGTTGCTCTCGGAGGAGCTCTCTGAACGCTGCTGCATCGCGTACGCTTTTTGCACAGCGGAAATCGAGTTTTCGGGCTTGAAATTCAGTGGCGTCAAAAAGACGTTGGCTGCTGGGGCTATTCCGGTGGCTTGAACTATAGGATCGTTTATCAGAGGGAACTTCATATTGGCAAAGGGAGATTCTGAGCCGTCGTCGAAGCCCGGAGCGATCATTTCCTTGATCAAATCCCAGTAGGAGCCATTTGACCGGTTGTTTCGACCTGGAAGCTTCGATGCCAGGGAATTCTGAAATTGGTGAAATCATTGAAATTAAATAGAAGTATTATTTGATAAATATATTTAGTGTTAACAATTTTTTTTTTAATTTATTACAGGATAGAATACCTTTAATCTTTCTAAGTAAGTCATGTTACCATTGAACTTTGAGGTGAAATCAATGCAACCTTCAAATTTGTAATATTCTATGCATTTTTTCTGAAACAAAAATAAAATAGTAAAAATAAAAAATTTAAATCAAAGTAATAATATTGAAACAAATATAAATTTTTGAATTATAAATGAAAAATGAGCAACTTACAATTTCTTCTAAAGCATCTTGTGAAATATATTGCTCTTGCGATAGAGTATAACTTAGGAGCATTGGCCTGGGATATTCATGAGGTCTGTTTTCAGGTGGAGGCATTGACCAGAAGACATTAAAATTTGACTCGTAGCAATTAGTATCCGTATTATAAGGAGCTAAAAAACAATAGATCATGTAATTTTAATACAAATTTTGAGCACAAATTTTATAAATTTGATTATTCCTTTACTTACAGCAAATTAATCCTACACAAGGAGTGTAACCATTATCACTGGGTCCTTTCATTTTAATTTCATAATCCAACTGAGCATCAACATCTCTGAGAGAAGGAGAAGCATGTGAACGAGGATGAGAGTGATACCAGCCAACTAAAGTCATTCTCTTCCATTCCATAGCTCGAGAGATTTCAGCTTCTACAGCTGCTGCTGCTGTTTTGTCCTTTCCAGCATAACGGCAAGGATATGCTCCAAGAATCGACAAATCTGTTTAAAAATATACACTTGTATTAAAAGACAAAATAATCCTATAAAGATACATAATTTAAAGATGTATTGTCTATTGTACTGTGTGCATTTATGTCCCAGTGGCCTCCCAAATATCCACAAACTTCTTTGTCAGTTAAATGGCAATGCAGGTCAACAAGAAGAGCAGCAGTGGCAGAAATAGTTACAAGGAAGGGTTGAATTTTGCCTAAGGTGCTAAATGATGTTAGCTCCACCATAGTGCTCATATCCCTGAAAAAAAACATTGAGTATAATCTTTGATTACACACATTCAATTTTGCTTTGCTTACATAGCTGGACTTCTGATTCCTAAATTAGCATGCTTCACTGGTACGCGAACAACTGGAAGTGGATTCTGATGGGTCGTCTCCTTTTTACATTCTTGTACTTCATCATTCGTCGAAGTAGTTGTAGTTGTACTGCTAGTAGTAGTTGTCGTTGTCGTAGCTGTAGTAGAAGCAGCAGCAGCAGTAGTAGTAGTAGTGGTTTCACCACTGGTTTCTCCTGCTTCCTTCTCCATAATAAATTTTTTCTACAAAAAAGTAAAAAAAGGGACACTGTTGAGTGTACGCGACAGGACTGCAGACAGTCGAGTGCAAAAAGAAAAAACGTAAATTATTGAATAAAAAGTTCACGACACGATGTAAATCACAGCAAAAAACGTAACTGAAGCTTCTCATAAATAATTTTATAGCACTTACACTCTTATTGAATAACGATGTGGTAACTAATCACTGAACATTACTTCATTGAAAAAACTTCACTCAGGCACCTATTATTTGCATATACGGCGAACAGTGACAGCAACGACGCTACTACTACTATGCATTAATTCATGAGCTCTCCCACAAACCTATACAATTACAGCTGGCAGGCTGGCTCTGCAGAGAATTGTGTAGCTGTAGCTCCGCGAGAGATCTCGCGGTCGCGGAGTGTCAGATTCTGCGTTCCGTCGTTCCGCGCGCCGCTTTTCTCGTGTTTGTTTACGAACGGTAGGAATCGCGTTGATCGACCGGTGGTACTGCAGGTAAGTTTTTTGATTTGAATTGAATTTTTGCTTGTACGAAGGAGATAGGCACGATAATTCAAAAGTTTTGTTTAAAAACTCGAAACAAAACTCAATGACGGATCGTGCGACATTCGAATCGAGTCTTCCATTTGACGAAAAAAGCATAATAACTTGTTTAGCATATTTACGCAATTTCCAAGTCAATGTTTAAAAACTCGCGACAAAATTGCGAAAGGCGCGCCCTCTGCGCGTACGTGTTTACCAGCTGATATAAAAACAGGTTAAGTTTCTCCCATCGTGTCGAGAGCCGCTACTTTTCAGTCCCACACTCCCGCAGTCCCAGGGCTGCACCCGCTGTGCGCCATGTCGCTTGCCTGATACTTATATACATATATATACATAAGTATACAGGCTGCGAGTTTCGCGTTTCCTTCCTCTCCACTCCACACTCCGCGACTCCGCGCGCCTGTGCTGCAGCCTCGCCGCCGCCGCCGCCGCCGCTGCTGCGAGAGAGAGAGAGAGAGAGAGCCGACGACCATCATCCGTGATCCGCACAGTGCGCGACGAGGAGGAGTACCAGGCGCAGGTATTGCAATATACCGAGACTCTCAGCAGCTGCAGCAGCCGGAGACCGCGGCGCCAACACCTGGGGGGGAGAGGGACACACACGCACGCAGCCCGAGAAAAGCGCTCTCGAGAGAGAGGAGACACGCGGCAGGAGAGAGCCACGCGCGCAACGAAGCCATCATCGGGGAGCTGCGAGAGAGAGAGAGAGAGAGGAGCAACGTCGCCACGAGGTTAGGTGCGTATCTCTCCAACTCCATAAATCTCCGTGCACCCACATTTTTCGGAGCAGCAGTGTGTGCAGCGTTTCATCCCCATCGGTAGCGCGAGTAGCCTGCGTTAGAGGTGCGGATTAAGGCTAGTTTTATCCCGTTGGTCCGCAACCTGTGGATACACACCCTTGCGGCAAGGGCGAGCAGTGCGCCCGTTAAGGTTAGACATAGAAGGTGCTGAGCGAGAGAGAGAGAGTGAGAGATCTCGCCTTTATATGCGCAGGTGTATACGTGTGTGCACGTCTACACATACGCGCTTGTTCTCCTCTCCTCTTTCGTCTCTCCCACGGTCCCTGGGAAAAATCTCTCTCTCTCTCCCTCGCTTATAAGAGCATACTTGCTCTCTCTCTCTCAAGAGAGGAGTGGAGGAGAGGCCGCAGCAGTAGCACGCCAGCCCTGTATAGCAGCTACACAGCGCGCAGCTCTCGTTTTTTTACAAGTGCCCGCACATTGTTATTTATACGATATCGCTCGCTGTTGTCTTGCCAATCACATGCTGGCGCTGCAGAGGCGGAGCTCCTGGAAAATCGGCCCGCACCGCGCTGCTGCTGCTGCTGCTGCTGCTACTGCTGCACCTCCGACGAGAGCTCGTGGCACGTTTCGTACGTGATTCCAGGGTGATTACATGTATGAGAGGAAAAATCTTCTATGTCTGCTCTCTCTGTGTCTGTGTGTGTGCGTGAATCTCGTGCCGTCGTGCGTCTTACATTGGCTTGTAATATATACGTATAGATATTATATAGATTTCCTGTTGGGGTTGTTGCTATACTGCTGCTGCTGGCCACTTCCGTCCGGAAGAGGAAATTCGGGCTGCGGGTGTGGCGCGGGCCGTCTTTAATAATGGGCTTCGCGCGGCTTTATTGTTCCCTTTTGCACAATCGCTTTTTCGGCTTTCTGCTCGGAAACTCCGAAGATACGTGTTAACGTGTGCGAAACCCGTCGGTCGCACTGATGCGCGTGTAACGTAGTCAGCCGTGTCAAGGTTATGCCAGACGATTTTTCTCATCCAACCGTGTGTTCTCTCACGCGATCAGCCGAGGGATTTTGATCGGTTAGCTGCGCCGTGAGAGTACGGGATTTTTCATTGATCGGGGAGGGGGCTTCGATTCGTCGAAAAGTGGCTTTTCAACGCGAGGTGATCGAGGAGATAGAGGTCAAAAGGTATATATGATTGTTGCGCGACGTTGTGTTTGTTTTGTTGCTGGATTTGTGTGCCTGTGTGTATGGGTGTTTGGAAATGTTTCTGGATCAGTATGTTGTGAGGATTTTATTGCTTGGAAACGGTTGAGGAGTTGCAGACCAAGATTTACACTCTCTCTGGAAAATCTGTCGTTGGAATTCTCTCCACCTTGGAATAAGATTCAAGAGCGAATGTACAGGATTATTAAACGTATTTGCAAATATGTGTTCAACTTTTTTTTCCAGTATACGCCAGTAATGTCTGTCCCTCCATCGTCGTCTAAGAGTACAGCTAGTGAAAAACCAGGTGGTACAAGTCCTAGCCCAATAGAAGGAGTCGAAGGTGTTCCAGGTCCTAGCACACTAGATCAGATCCCATTACCACAGAATGAAGAGTTGGATGATTACGGAGAAACGGCTGACGAGGAAGAGGAAGAAAGTACAGAGGAGGACTGTGAGGTGATTAGTAATTTTTTTACAGTGCTGTTGTTGTTTTCTCAGCAGTTTCTGACGAAATTTTTGAACATGTGGTGTAACATAACCTCCTGTCTTTACAGATCAGTGACTCGGGACTGTTTTGCGATGGAGAGGGTGATGAGGACATCGATGAGTCCGATTGCCAATCACTGGCTATGCAAAGGCAACCACAACTGCCACAACGTATCCAAAGTCCAAATTTGGAAACCTGCGTACCCTTGGATGTTGTATTACCTCCAAGGAAACGTAAAAGTGAGACTGAATCCAGCTTACCTTGTAAAAAACCCAACCCCGAAGATAAACCTACTGTGTAAGAGATTTTCTATACATTATTAACTTTTAAAAAAAAAACTACTAATTTTGCAGTAGTATACATATTTATTAATTAATAATTTGAGGAGGACATTAACCTTAAAATTATATATAGCATAGACGATGAAATGGATCAATTATTTATTATCTTATCGTCTTAATCTAGATGTAATTTAAATTTGTCTCCAAAGAAACTGATACTGTTGTTGTTCATCAAATTATGAAGCAATCGTGGTTTGAAAGTTGTTTTGGAACATTTGTTTCAGAAGTCTCAAGAGGCTCGATGAGAAAGTGAAACATGGCCGACCAGTCATACCAACAAAGGACAATCCTCCTCCAGAAATGAATGATTGGCTTTTGCAATTCCAGGTATGTAACTCATTTGTTTAATGCAGCTTTAGCAGTATTTATTTATAGTTGATCTTAATTCACAAGGTTATACACATTTACTGTTTACTCGACACTTTGAGTCTTTGAGAATTCAAAACAGATTATTCAATGCAAGCAGCATAATCATAAATATGTCAATGCAGCAGATTAGCGACTATTATATACAAAAGCGACAGTTATGTCAACCAAATTACTATAAATTGCTAAATCTAGTAGAAATCAAAGATTGCAAATCAACTTTTAACGCATAAACTTATACTAGTGTTATCCTTTAAATTTTCAGAGATGGTCCAACGCCGAACGAATGTTAGCAATAGACGAGCTGATCGAGCGATGTGAGCCAACGCAGGTTCGACATATGATGCAAGTGATCGAGCCGCAATTTCAACGTGACTTTATCTCACTTTTGCCAAAGGAGCTGGCCCTCTCGGTGCTGGCGTTCCTTGAGCCTCGCGACCTTCTTCGCGCTGCTCAAACCTGCCGGTCCTGGCGCTTCCTTGCCGACGATAATCTGCTTTGGAAAGAGAAATGTCGAGCAGCCGGTATAGACGACCTCAAGGACGTACCTAGGCGTAAAAATTCCAAGTGCGGAGGTAGTAACTGTGCAGCGTCTGGTGCTGCGGCTATGAATAGCGCGTCTCCCTGGAAGCAGGCATACATGAGGCAACACAACATCAAGATGAACTGGAGGACGAAGCCGATACGACCACCTAAAGTGCTCAAAGGACATGACGATCACGTTATCACGTGTCTGCAGTTCTCGGGCAATAGGATTGTCAGTGGATCGGATGATAATACTCTCAAGGTCTGGTCAGCTGTGACTGGTAAAGTGAGTATTGTCAAATGTTTACTTTCTTCCATTATCAAATAATCTTAGTTTGCTTTGTGATGTGCAAAGATCACATGGTGTTACGTACAAGATTCACTTTAAACTATAGTCAGAATACTTCATTTTATTAAAATACTACAAATTATTGAACTTAAATTTGTCTATTAACATTGACGTATGGAACATCTTGTATGGAAGCAAAACAATATTATTACAATTTTATTTTTATTAATTTTCGTAATCGATATAAATAAATATAACTAACACTATTTAGTTAAAAAATTTGAAATTTTTAATTTGTCGAGCATTGTTTCGTAATTCTTTGTAGTGTTTGAGAACGTTGTGTGGCCACACGGGTGGAGTCTGGTCATCGCAGATGTCGGGTACGACGGTAATAAGCGGTAGCACCGACCGCACCCTCAAGGTCTGGAACGCGGAGACGGGAGAGTGCATACACACACTTTTCGGACACACGTCGACAGTTCGATGCATGCATCTACATGGTAACAAAGTTGTCAGTGGAAGCAGAGACGCGACTCTCAGGGTTTGGCGGATAGACACTGGCGAGTGCCTGCACGTACTTGTTGGACATTTGGCTGCCGTCAGGTGCGTTCAATACGATGGAAAGCTCGTTGTAAGTGGCGCCTACGACTACATGGTTAAAGTTTGGAATCCTGAGAGGGAGGAGTGCCTACACACACTGCAGGGACATACTAACAGGGTCTACTCACTACAGGTTAGTGAACCCGTTAAACTGGTTCTGCGTTTGTTTTCACTTTGGAAATATATTTAAATGTTTACCTTGAGTGTCGATGACTGGTTTGCGTCAGATCCACGCACATTTCTTTGGTTTTAATTTTATTCGAATTTTCGAATTTCTCTGAAAAAATGTCTAGATTACTTGTAAATTATGTTCCACGCTACGAATTGAAATATTTTTTATGAAGGTTATATTTAAATATAAAGTCCTGAGGATATTATAACATTATTCTTGGTTTTGTATATTTTTAGTTTGATGGCGTGCACGTAGTAAGCGGTTCACTAGATACAAGTATCCGCGTGTGGGACGTGGAAACGGGCGCCTGCCGTCACACCCTCATGGGCCATCAGAGCCTAACCTCCGGAATGGAGTTGCGCAATAACATACTCGTATCGGGTAACGCTGATTCTACGGTCAAGGTCTGGGATATTGTTAGTGGACATTGCCTTCAGACTCTCTCTGGTCCAAACAAGCATCAATCAGCTGTCACCTGTCTCCAGTTTAATAGCCACTTTGTCATTACGTCGTCCGATGATGGCACTGTCAAACTGTGGGATGTTAAGACTGGTACGTACAGAGTTTCTTCACATATTTAGCTATCATTTTTTCCTCAGTTACTGTGCCAAAAGTACCAACTTTTCTTCCGCAAATCTATAGAGAAGTGCGTGATTTCGGCGCTAGTGTGAGGAAAAATAGTATACGTTCCACGGGAATGAATTCGGATGGTTCATATCTCGTTTTTACACAAATGTAAGACCGTTCAACTTTTTTCCTATATCAGTGTGTAATATACAAATGTGACAATTTTGTAAGTAATAAGATTTTTAAAGCAGTCTTTTATATTTTATTAATTGGACTCAAGTAGCAATTAACATGATGCAATGAGTAATCGTCTAGCGTCACATAAATCATCTGATCACATCAATAAATAAGTAAAATAATTCAATGACGAAATCTTAAATGAGATTACTTCACAGAAGTTGATGAGAAAGTTATGCAATGGATTTCTGATTTCAATAACTAGTTCAAAAAACCTACAATCAGTCACATAAAATAATACTCGCGTAAAAATATATAGCATAGACGACTTACATCAGAGTATATTGATTGGCAAAATTATTGTTTGCAGGTGAATTTATACGGAACCTCGTAGCTCTGGAAAGTGGGGGAAGTGGAGGAGTTGTATGGCGTATTCGGGCGAGTGATACGAAGCTCGTTTGTGCCGTAGGTAGTCGCAATGGCACCGAGGAGACAAAACTTCTCGTCCTCGACTTTGACGTGGAAGTCAAGTAAAACTGAGATGGTGGAACAGAGTAAAAGAAACCAGGCATATAAACATAAGTAAACCGCAAAAACAAAACATTTAAATGCTAACGATTATTAATTAATTATAAAAAGGAAAAGAAAAACTAAAAGGAAAAAATGAGTCGATTAAATTGAGGAGAGTATGAGTGAATGTGTGTGATAAATTGCTGCTGCTCGCCACACTCGAATCAAAACGGGACAGAACGCGGGGAAGGAGAAGAAAGAAGAGCGATTTTCCTCATGTGACTTCTGTAAATACTTTAACTTAGATAGCATAACCAATCTACTGTACAATGTTTCGTGTATGGCGTCGTGCGTGTGATTGTGAATTAAGACTGCTTGTGTGAAACTATGAGGAAAGAAGGCCAAGGGCCGACGGAAGATACCTGCATATATAAGTGGCAAACATAACACAATTGAATATAAATAATGATAAAATGAGTGACAGTCGGACTTGCGAGTAAAGTAAAGTTTTGCAAATCCGAGACATAAGTGGTACAGACATGTTGCAACTTCTGTCATTTTGAAGGAAGACCTATTTTTGTACATATTTATTATTTTATTCTTTTAAAGAGTTTGCTTTATATCAATTATTGATACTTGACCTATTTTATTCTTTGATATACTATTTTAAATATTATTAAAAACTACTTATTACAAAATGGTTGATTTATTGAACAACAACAACGATCGTACTTTATATACTGTATTTTACTTTCTCACTGTTTAATTGTATGATGATGGATCGACAGGTATTCGTTTCAAAATGATGCAAGATGCCAATGTCTGAGATTAGTGGAACAGTAAGTCGTGAAATAATTCTATTTTCTTGTTCCCACAACAAGCTATGTATCAGGTTTCTGTATTTACCATTTTATCTTGAGTTACTCGAATGTGTTCGAAAGTCCTATGATAAGTAATTACTAATTAATAACCCCATGAACTATTTTAAAAGCTTTGAGCTTTATATTTATATATAATGATTCAATTAAAACTCCTTTCCTTTTAAGTAGAGAATTTCCATAGCATAATTTGTACAGAATAAATTATAAATTAATTTGTGTTACTTTATCAATTTTAATGACTTGAACATATTTCGTTAGCTCACATGCGAATTATTGTGTAAATGATGGTATGTACTTTTTCCATGTAAAAGTACGCTCGATAAAGCTTCATTAATTTATGTTTGTGGTTATTGCTTAGGCTTTGCAAATTTGTTTTGAATTCGTTCGAAAATTTTTGGAAAAATGTATTAAAGGCTGTTAAACACTTCTAAAGTTAAATTTTGTTTTTTTTTTTGTTTTTTTTTTCTTTGACATCTGGTTTAAACTATAAGCATAATAAATTACGGGTGTTGAGCAGTCTTAATAAATATAAATCTACAAGAAATGCTTATATGAATGAAGGAAGAGATCTTTGAAATTTAAGAACTTATTTTTTACTTTGCGCTAAAAAAAATTGAAGAATCGTTAGAGGTAATGAAGCTCTCTGACGTTTTGTGGACTGATGTATTGGTATACAGAGGGCAATTTTTTCCTACAATGTGCCGAGGCAGTTCTCGTTTTTGGTAATTCATGCAAGCATTAAAGACTAAGCACGTGTGAAATTGTAAAAGTTTTTAAACCAAAAATGTTTGGTACAAAATGAAATAAGAATCAATATTATTATTGATATTGAACATCAATCTCGAGGTCAATGGTAATGTTTTTTTTATAAATTCGGTTTAGTCTTGCTTGCATAAATTATGTTTAAACAATGAGCTATATTTACCAAGATACTGTATCATACTTGAGAGCATTGAGTCTGAAAAAACTGAAATTAGATTGCATGGGTATATTGTGATGTTTATTATCAAATTTAGATTGTGTTAATTGAAAAAAATTTGTTCTGCGATAGCGTAAATGCATTAAAGACGTGTCACAGATGCGTGGCTTTACAGCCAATTTATGATTTCACTTTAACAACAAAAGTATCATTTCTGTTTAATGGCAACTTCATTATTGCGTTAGTTTAAGCAAAAATTATCATGCGTTTAGTTTCTCCGTGAAAATTGTTATCATTTTTTATCTGTATATTTAAAATCGTTGAAAAAATGGAACTTTTAATATGTAAAAATATCAGTAGGAAAAAATTGAAGTTCATTTTGTAAATAATCGAGTTTCTCGTAATAAATTTGATAGAAATTTTTCTGTAAGCTAAACAATTCGGTATTTTAGTACGTAAGCAAAAGACTTTGTCATACTTAACTTGCATTTAAACGAACAAAATTTGGTAAATTTGAGAGAAAATGAGAAATTTTCTCAACATCTACTATTGTGACACGTGGCAACTGTGTAATGTAATTTTTTTTATTTCTAAACAATTTTCAATTTCTGAAATTCATATTGCATTCAGTAAAGATCCATAATCAAGAAGAAAATATAATAGCGACAGGAGTGATACGAAAGACGAATACAAAAAATAATAAACATACCGAATGAACTGTTGAGTTAATATCAGCAATGAGAGAGTTGCGTATCGAAGCGATTATCATCGATTTTTTAAAACATCTGTAGAGATCTGGTTTGCCATAGTCCAGTAATAGTGAACGTGAAAGTTTATTTATTTTGTGCAATACAATACTGGAAGAAGCAGTAAGATTTTAACTGTATGAATATACTCATTGCTTCCTCTGATTAATGGATGAAGTTGTTCTGTTTAGTATAAGATACCTTATGAGCTTAATATCAAACTTTTTTTTATTGTAAGACAAAAAGTTAAAAAACTTGTCAGCATGTAAATTCTTTAAGGGATGGTACCTATTTTGAGTGCGTTGACTGCTATTGGACCCAGATCTTACAGGCTGTATTTTATTTGTATATTGCTCAATAGTTTGTATTATAAGAATGTGTTATCTGTTGTATCATTTTTTTTTATAAGAAATAGAAAATGTTGCTGCATTTTAAAAAAAATTATTATTTTTCTTTCAAGATACTCTCCTACCTGCTCCTACCCTAAAAAAATATTAACCTATTTAACTATCACGTTTCTACAGCTATTGAAAATGTACAATCTTGACAAGGTACATGTATAACACAGTTTTTTTCTTCTAAATCAGACTTTTGCACTAAATAGTTATTTCCACATCTACATTGGTAGGACAGAATGTCTTCATCTTCCGTTTTCTCCAATTCTGTAGGACTGACTTTAGCATATATAAGTGCTCCTTGAGCTTCTAAATCAGCTTGTCTGCATTTAGTATCATATTCCTTTTTCAAAACTGGATTACTTAAAACTTTCCAGGCTAGCTTAACATCTTGAAATGTTTCTGTGCTTTTTACTGAACCGGCACTTTTGTCTGGATGCGATTCTAATATTTTTTTGTGATAAGCTTGCTTTAATTCTTCTAATGATGAATCCATTGAGCAGTCAAGAATTTTATATAGATCCTTACTTGAATTATCATTGATGCCTAATATTACAAGATAATTAATTTTTTATTATTTCACTTTTTTGAGTAGAAATTTTATACGAACCTGACATTTTTTTGTTACTATGAAAAATGCTATAAATTAGATGCTATGGACTAAAGCTATAATAGTAATCATGGGACAATACAAAATTATTGTGTACAACGATAAACATTAACACATCAACTAAAAGTACTCGTTGCATATTTTTTCTGTGTCATAGTAAATTCAATTCAATCTTGTAAGTTGTAATTATGTTTATTGCTATATGATGCCGCCAGAAATCAGAATAAGCTTACACTAAACGAAAAAACTCCAAAATTCGTTTTGTAATGATTTTACTTTGCAACTTCTTGAAATACACCGAACACGTGTTCGACGATCGACGAACACAGCTATACTGGTCTATATTCATACAAGTGTTGTCGTCTGCCGTTTATTGTCTTCATGTCGAAAGTGAACCTAACCTCAAAAACATGACTGTATTGTGGTATTGTGCAGGATGCAACATAGACCTATCTATGCATAAATATTTTATTTTTTAAATTAGAAATAACAAAAACAATGGCAAAAGTTGTCAAGAAAAAAAAGATTTTGATGAGGGAGGATTTAGAACAACTTGAGAAAACTGTAAGTCAATTATTTACATCAACATTTAATATTTGCAGAGGTTTACTAAATAAACTTATAATTATATGGAATAATACATTCATACTTACTACAATTTATTTATTGTTTTGATAGGAATTGGTTGACAGAATATTACAGCTTGAAGCTCATAACTTACAATTAAAGCAAATTATAGAAAAAAAATTGGGCCCTACAGGGAAAGATAAAGATAACTCGTCAAATAAAAAATTTGACTTTACAAAGTAAGGCACATTATTTTTTAAAAATCAGATTTAAGTTCGCAACTAATATAATCACTTTTTTATCTGCAGACATCATAAGAGGCATATTTTGCTAAAGTTTTACTACTTGGGATGGGATTATCAAGGATTTGCTGCACAAGAAGATACAACAAGTACTATAGAATATTATCTATTTGCAGCATTAACTAAAAGCTGCTTAATAGAAAGTAGAGATACATCAAATTATCATCGTTGTGGCAGAACCGATAAAGGTGTGAGTGCATTTTCACAAGTCATTTCTTTGGATATTAGAAGTCGACTTGAAGTAAAAAAACAGGATAATTTGTCAGATGAATTACAATACTGTAAAATTTTGAATAGACTCCTTCCAAAGAATATTCGATGTACATCTTGGTCTCCTGCTCTAACTGAGATGTCTGCTAGATTCGACTGTAAATTTAGAAGTTACAAGTACTTTTTTCCAAGAGGGAATTTAAATATTGAAGCTATGGACAAGGCTGCAAAATTAACAATAGGCAGTCATGATTTTAGGAATTTGTGTAAAATGGATGTGGCAAATGGTGTTGTGAATTTTTTTAGAAATATTGTAAATGCTCAAGTTACTTGTATAACAAGAGAAAATCCAGAAAAAATATCAGGTAATGATATTCAGTATTTTCTCAAAGACATTAACGTTATTTTGTAAATTATTAATGTCTAAAATTTATACTGTTTTAGGGTATGATATGTGCGAACTGAGTATAAAGAGTAATGCTTTTTTGTGGCATCAAATTCGTTGTATAATGGGAATACTTTTTCTTGTTGGTCGCGAACAAGAGAAACCAGAAATTATTACCGAACTTTTAGATGTTGCTAAATGCCCGAGAAAACCTCAATACAATTTGGGACACTATGTTCCATTAAATCTTTTTTACTGTGAGTATAATGGTACAAATTGGCATATAGATAGAGAAGAGTTACAAAGGGTAATCAAAGATCTGCAAGAAGAATGGACATATACAGCAGTTAAGTAAGGACATAAAAGTTTATTAGAAAAAGGAGGCCTCAGGTATGAATAAAAGAAGTTTGTTATTACTACTCTGTTTTTTTCTAGATGTACCATGACAAGAAATATGCTCAAAGACTTAGAGTTATTCTTTGATGATGAAACTAGTCATTTGAATTATCAAAGCAATTGTCTGTTGCAAGGGGTCGAAGCTAAAGTTTATAAGCATCTGATGCAACGTGACACTTGTGGTAAGCAATTTATTTATCATAAGCCAAATAAGTTTTGTAGTACATTTAATTTGAAGTATAGATTTAAGGTCTATGAATAATTTAATGAAAAATGCTTACTAGTAAAATCATTTATAAAGCTTTCCTAAATCAAAATACATTCATTTAATAGTGCTTTACATTTTATGATGTAGTATTTTTTGTTTTCGCGACAAGATAGAAAAAGTTACAAAACAATTTCATTTTCCTTGTCTGAAGATCCCCACTCAGGCAATGTAGAGCCATATGAGGCTCGTATGAATATTTGAAAAGGTTGTAAAAAAAATTTTTCATTGTGAATAAAAAACATGAATAAAAAACTGCACCGAATATCACGTTAGAAAAATTTTCAACTCGAACAATATTTGAATACCTCAAAGTTATAGAATATCCCCAATATCAATGGATGAATTATTATTAAACAAAATAACAAAAGTCGAAAAAAATTCAGACAATTGCACAAATGATTTTTTTTCTAGAGAGTCTCGAGGATCGCATCGAACATTACACAAAAAAGCGAAGATTGGAAAAAACGAGTTGATAACAAAAAAGATTCGTCGCCGCAACAGGAGCCTTAGTTGCCAGACGGTCCAGCAAAAAAGGCACTAAAGCTCTCGTTTCGAAATGAGCGCGTAGAAAGCTGAGCTTCCTCAACTTTAAACGGGCTTTATCGTTTTCGATGCAAACGTTCTCCGCCTCCGTATGTGATGTTATGTAGAGGTGCGGCTTGCGAAAATTCGCGCGGCTCACGTTGGCGGGACGTGATTATCTGCGCGAAAAAGAGTTCAAGAGATTTTTCTTTTTACACGAAAAAGTTGCGAAAAATGAGAGTTTAAAAGACGTTTTTTACACTGTTTTGCCTGCGGTCGCTTAAAGGTGACTGTCTATAGGACTTGAAGATTAAGAATTTATTTTAGAGGGGACAAGAGAATTTTTATTAAGTTTTGTAATTATTATAAATATTGTAAATTCTCGAATAAATTTTTGTTTATTTTGGTATAATATCAATTTCGTTGTAACAAATACACACATACATAACAAATTTATTTGAAAAAGTAAGCTAAAATATTTAATTAAGCTTTTTTTTATTAAAAATAGCTAAAATGACGTTTATGTGTTGCAAATTTCGCATTCTTTTGTACACTTGACAAAAAAGCTTTTTCTTATTCTTCAGCTTCAGTTCTTTTAAAGATTGTGACAATTTGTCTATAAAAATTCTGAAACTTAAATTTTTTGTCAACTAAATAAGACTTGCTATTATCAATTGTAGCTTCTGATTGATCATTCGGTTTCTTTGTGTCAATAATAATCTATTTCGTGACCAACCACAGAAAACAAGTGAAAATTCCGTTCATATGCAATCAGACATATTTCACATCACAAAACATGTTAAAAACTTCGATACGTTTTAAGCAAAGAAATTGAAAGCTCAATTAATCTTTAGAAGGCATAACGCAATCATGTATTAAAGTCGCATTTTTGTACGTTTGTTTTCATTTTTATTCGCGGTCGACTTAACATTGTTTGATTTTACATATAATACTCGATGGAACAGGTTCAATAATTCATGCATACTAATGGAAAAATTCAAGATCAAGATTTTCCACGTTTTTGTTGTTGTCTATTAGCATGAGGTGCGTACGGATAAGTATGTACTGACGAATAGATTATTTGAATTATCTTGAGTACTGAAGTCTCTCAAGTGTTAAAGAAGACGTTATAAAATACTGTTATAAATAGTTGCAATTTATTGTTCGAGCACAAAAAATTACGTTTGAAAAATTGAATTCAATAAGACAAACGATATTGATTTTTGTTATAAAAGCATGTATGCACGATGAGCACATAATCACTTTTTACTTTTCTCAGTACGGCATAATCTTCAGATAATGACATTTTTTTAATACTCACAGCATCAGATAATTACATTGAATTGTTTGATAAAAAAAAGATCAACGTAGACATCGATATTCCGAATAACGTTCGAGAAAAAAAATTCGCCGCTGCTTTATTACGTGTCGTCAATCAAAGTTTTTTGAATTTCGTCTATCGAAAGCACGTATTCCAAGTCTTACATCCCGATCTCAACGCTATATAAGCATATTGTATACGTAATACACACACGCGCGTATATATGCAAACATAAGTCGTCGTAGTAATAATCTATCGCAGCTGACTGTATTTGCTTTGAAGCGAGAAAGAGACAGGAGCACCACGGTTTCGTCTGAGAAAAACAATGAGCGCGTACGCCTTGCTGGCGATAAGCCGTGGAAAATACGGTGTATCTTCGTATCGAGCGCCTTTGTGCGTGTAAGTACTTAATACATGTGATCGAGAAAGCGAATATCAAAGTTCACGAGCGACGAAAAATTTTGCGGATGATTAATAGAAGCTGCCCGCGTTTCGCGCTTTGTGTAACGCGAAAATCATTTTTCACTCGGTATATGGGGAGGAGGGAGGGGAAAGCCGATATGCTTCTCGCGTGCATTAGTTTCTTTGTACAAACGAAGGCGCGAATCTGCCCGGGAATACGTAATGCGCGCTTCGAGTCAAATGCCGACGAGCTTATTTATTTTATTCTTTCCTTATCTTGTTAAGTTCACTTAACTGACTCGAGACTCTTTCTTCCTGTGCTTTGCCTGCGATAATCGGTATAGCGATTTTTTTTTTAAATTTTTTTTTAGAAAGCTCGAACCGATAATTTTAATTAGCAGTTTCAATTAACATTTTTGGACTGCACGCATCCGCATGTACTTATATTTCATGACAGTAATCAATATTTTATATTCGAATGAGAAGTTGTCGATGAGCAAACTGTTAGTTATAGCTAATTAAATTGAAATTCGAAGGTATACTACTGTGTGCACACGGAGTATAATACTACATGAAAACTTGTTTTGCAACAAGGACATTTACTGGTAAAAAGTAAAAATAACAAGGACATCGCTGAATCATTTTATGGGGATTAAGAATTACTGGAGAAGCTATTTGTAAATGTTCTAAATGTTGTTTTAATGCGTTGAGCTTCAGTACTGTGCTAAATTAAATGAAGAAAATTGTTGCATTTTATATTTTAACTTCCTTTTGTTTTGTGTAAGTTATGTTTTAAAGTTTTGATAAACGTTTGTTAGAGATAAATTTCATAAGTTTAATAGCAATCATCCCCTGTTTTGGAAAATCTAAAAAATCTCGTCACGTCCGAAATTTATACTTTTAGTAGGATTTCATAAAAATTTTCGGTAGTAAATTGTCCCCTTTTAACAGGATATGTGCACATACGGGCAAGACTTTCTGATGACTTTTAATTACCTTTGAAGACGTATTATTGGAAAGTAATGCAGTTTTTAACTTAAGGGTCGTTGACCGTAACAAGGTTTTTTTTCATTTGTAGCAGACACGATTAGTCATTATACCTATATTTTCTTCCGACAAGAATATTATCGAAATCAATTGCAAGAATAAGTTTTTTTTTAAGTCAATGTAAAGTTCAATTAACTTTGTAGGCTTCAGTAAAAAGTGCACGGATCTTAAAAAGTATGCATTTGTAGGTGAACAGCTATCAATAAGATGAAGATTGTGATTACAATCGCATACTGCATGTATATTTCTTTTTGTATTTTGGTATAGAATATATTTTTATTTATTTGAAAAAATTGCTTATTTTCTAAATATTTGTGCGATACAGCAGAAAACAGTTAATTTCCTTCGAATATTATGAATGACACGTGCAGTTTTGAAGGCCTCGGTATCACTTGTTTTCGTAATCCCATTGAATGCATTAGAATGTTGTATGTAAATTCTACCCCCAATGTCCAGGCAATTATTATTCTTTGCATGCACGATTAAATTTTTGTGATTATGTAATATATACTATAGGACTTGAATTATAATTGTTAATTTAACGAATTATATATTCTGAAGTGGTTAAGTCATCACTACACTCTAAAGGCGAAAAACATTCATTTTCATAACAATTTTATTATATTTTCTCAACTCTAGGTACAAAAGTAGAAGCCACAAAATTTTTATTTTGTTATATAGGACTGTCGTAGCTACATCGACCTGGCTTTAAAAAAAAATATTTTTTTAATCGACACAAAAATTATAGAGTTCCACTTGGATGTATTATTTTTAATGCTAAAAAATAACGCTTATTTCATTTCTAGCTTACGTTCTACAATGTGAATTAACTGAATGTGAATCATGCCGTGCACGTGCTGTCCAATAAACTCAATTAATTCGCAGTCAACGATATATAAAGATGAATAATCTACAAGAACTCCTGAATGCAAATGACGCACAATGACGGCGCCTTTTTCTCGATTCCTAACTATTTTCTGCAGTATCATCTCTAGAAAATAATTAAATTTTGGGCAGATACTTTGCCGTGTCATCTTCTCGCCGGATTTCTCCTCTTCCTTTCGTTAATGAAAAAAGAAACCGGTTCAATTAACTTTGGACGCTTATTATTTTTAAAACGAAAATTTATCATGATGATTGAATGACAATTAAAAATGGAGTTAAATTAGAATGTATAACAATATAAAAATAAAAGTATATAACGTTGTGTGATTGTCCTTTTTTTACAAATTTATATATAATGACAGTTTGAATAAATATCTATAGTTAATTTTGGTTTGTTATATCATAACACAAAATTTGTATTTAATTGACTTTCAATACTAAACTAATAAAAAAACTATATAACTTGTAAAAGTATATATAGAATTAATTATGTGTATGTGTATATATATATATATATATATTATTTACAAATTAGAAATTTTATTTAAACAATGTAAATAAATAAAATGTATTTTCATCATATAAAATGTTAATATAATGACTTACATAAGTATAAGAATTAATATCATAGATATAAGTATTCATAAGATTTCAAATGATGAAAATGTATAAAATTTGGTGCAGCAAAATTCTTCGCAGTATTCGATATTGTATCAATATATCAATATTATAGGCAGCATATTTTTTTAAATTTTCTACCTCGTTCAATTTGTGAATTTAATTGATAAAAATTCAGTTGTACATACGTACAAAAAATTTTTGTATCGGCAGCCTATCTAACGTTTGATTTATGCGTAGCCTAATTTGACACTAATAAGGGGAGATTTTTGTTCAGAAAGATATGCAAGTCATCGTATGAACATAATGAGAAAGGATTTTTTAATATTTTTTGGCCGTGTTTTTCACGGGAATACAAGGAAATTAAGTCTCTTACAGCATTCGATTCCCCCGGACCAGATTTCAAGATCACTTTTCTCGTGGTCTTCCTGTATCGATATTATATGCAAACATTTTTTTTTACCTTGTTTTTTTACGTAAATACATAAGCAGTCTCTCACAGTATCTGATTCCTCTGGACCACATCTCAAGATCACTTCGCATCGTCTTTCTACTTCGATAATATACGCAGATGCGGAGATATTTTTGAAAATTTTTGGCGCAGTTTTACATAAATATAAGCAAAGTCTCGCAGTATTGGATCTTTCCGGAGAACATCCTAAAATCACTTCTCATCGTCTTCCTGTTTTGATAATACAAGTATGCATAGACATTTTATGTAGCATAAGCGGTTAAGTTACTATATACCATGTACCTTAAAAGTAAAAAACATTAACTTTTAATTTAACTAATTTAAAAAATAATCGAATTGGACAACTTGTTTGATACCGAAAGAAACGTTGGTCCAAGGCGAATCGATATCCTATATCTAACTTTTGTTATCTATAAAATAATTTAATTGTAAACTAGGGTTGTTGTTCAGAAAAAATGAAAGTCACTGGTATATGAACTTTTAATGCAGCAAGGATGATAATATTATGTTGATTTAAAAAAATGTTGATTTGCCGTTTAAAAATAGGAGACAGTGATCTGAAAATATTAGCAAAAAAATTCGATTAACTTACGTCACTCGATCTCTCAATTTTAATTTATTTACATGACGTAGTGCGTATCAACGATCTTTAATTTTACTAATCGTGATAGAACAGTAATATTTTTGGATAATATATCTTTCCTCTAGTCATCGTGCAATTTTCTATTGAAGAGGAATATACTATTGAATTTTTCGAAAACTAATTTATTTATAAGAATTCATTTTATGTCTACAAAATTTTATGTCTACATAATGCGTCTATATATCTGTGGCTTGCAGGAAGAACCACTTAAGTGAGATTTTGCGAAAAATTTTTTTATGTCGAATTCGAGGTGCTCTTAGTACCCTTTTTCATTGTACAATAGTAGGATTTCCGAAATGCACAAATATTTTAAATGCCAGCCGATTGCATAATCACTTAACTGCGTCTCTCGTAAAAATGTTACCGCAGAACCACTTAAGTGCACTCTTTTTTTTTATTTTTGTGCGAGATACACCGTGTGGAGTAGATTAAAGCGGTATAATATATATCTAATTACTTATACCCATGTATTCATCGGTTTTTTTTTAATTTAAAAAAAATTTTTTAACGTTTTTAAATTTTTCAAAAATTGTCAATTTGCAAAAACAAAAAAATTATGGAATTACTCTGATAAAATTCATACGTATTCCTTAGCCGATTCTAAGAACTTATTACTCTTGAAAATTTTTTCCAAAAGTTTGTGGTTCTGAATAAAAAATTCGTAAAAGTCTTCGTAAAAAATTTTCAATTATAATATGCGCCAGTTTGACCACACCGAGGTTCAAAATCAATCCCCAAATCACGTATCTTTTAGGTTTGGACATTTATCCCATTGGTTAGAGGGGTTCCAGATACATTGCAAAAGAAAATGTTCTTGAAATCTAGAATTAAAACAAAAAATTGTGGAAAAACCATGCTTTTTTCCTTTAAACCGTATTTCTCATAGTTAATAACAATTTTCGAAAATTTTAATTATACCATTGGAAAGGGCATGAGTTAAACTTTAAAAATATGCCCCGTCCGAATTTTTTAAATCGCAAATTTCATTAGTTACGAGCCCTGAAAGAAAGTGACCGCATAACCACTTATCTGCAAAGTTCCCGCAGAACCACTTAACTCGAGTAATTTGTTTAGCTTGCGCATCGAGAATGAAACTATTTACAAATGTAAGACAACGGTTGTATTCGTATTAGATATCTAATCAAATGAGCCAATACTTAGATCTTTTCTCTGACATTTCGATCTTCCGTATTATTCCAAACATTGAAATCGCTTTTTCTCGAAAACACGAAAATGTCACTTAAGTGGTTCTTCCTGTAAGCCACAGATATAATAAAGTTAATTCTAGAGTAATGCGTGCACTTTACAATAAAATCCTGTGGTGAATAATATAATACGTAATATATAAAATATTATACTTATATAGAATTAACGAAACTTTTATTTGTTTCGAATATTACGTGTATGTCGATCTCTATATGTATATCTATCTAAACAAACAGCTAATACATCTAAATCTCAAATAATAAGCAAAGATTTGAGACTGCAAATGAACATTTCACTTCATCGTATTGCTCTCATTACATCTCGCTAAACAATAGCTACGACTCTTTCCTTGAACTTTGTGAACGTAGTGATGAGATATGAAATAGCAGAATTCTCGTGTCAACTATGCCAACACTGCATCTAAGCGACAAAGTGTCGATATTTTTGTATTTATAAAGCGCCTTCATTTTTTTGCGAATCGGTAGAAAATGGCGGGAAAAGTTTGAAATTCAAAATTTTGTCTACCCAGAAAATACAAAAAAGCTCGTCGGCCGAGCGTCCAGGTATATAAACAAATTGTTTTTCTTAAAATCATTCTAGCGATTTCAATGACGAGTTGCGCATACATCATCGCGTACTTACGCGAATTCGGTATGTGGCGATGATAAAACAATAACATGCGCGTTACAATCGCTGTGCGAAAATTGATTGCAGCTCGTATGCATCATAGTGAAGTGGGTCACAAAGTAACTCTGGAGTTTGCGCTGCTGATTCTCAGAATAAAGAAATTGTTGAATATTTCTTACGGAAATCCTGATAATGTAGTTAAAACATAACTGGCGATCGACACGCGCATGTTTGGAATTTTACGGAAAAAACTCGCGCGCTATACATACACATATTTTGTTCTTTTTCCGATGATAGGTGAAAGTCAAATACCCGCGCGATAAGCAGTTTTTAATATAGAAGTAGCTCGATATTGACTAATCCGAGATTCTTCAATTTAGAAGCGTTTAAGCAACAGTCGACTATCGATAAATCTCTCGCTGTTATCGCTCATCTCTCCCGCCACGCGTGTATGTATCACACGCGAGCGAATATAATTAAGTGAAACATCGCGATTGAAATGTAATCGTGAACACAATCAAGAATATTATTTCGAATTGTCAATCCGCAAACGCAGTGTGGAGCCGCGTCACCGTTTGCGAAAATTGAAAAGTATTTTGCAAGAAGAATAAATTAATTTTATTTTCCGCATAATTCTTTCCTTTACGCCTCAATTTCACGAACTCGTATACAATGAATTGTCGAATATAATGAATATAAAAAAAATCGGGTGGACATATCCTACTGCAGTACAATATGTCAGTAATGCACGTCAAGCATTTGTTTACATCGCCAAACTCGATCTGTATCGCGAGTTCGTGAAGTCGCTATAGCACACGTACTACGTGTGTATACATATATATACACAAACGTATTATATAATATTATACTAATTATTTTCTACGATTATATATATATATGATCGTAGAAAATCGCAATGACGCGCTTCGCTCTCTGTTGACAAATTCGCCGGTGCGGCGCGGGAATAAAAACGGGGAAAGCGTGTGCGCGGCAGCGGCGCGCAGTTCTTTGAAAGCGCGAGCGAATCGAATTTTTAAAAAGCTCGCGCGCGCGGCTCTCGCACGCGATAAAGTGCGCGAGGAACTTGCGGGACGACGGGGCAAAGTCCATTTCGAAAGAAGCGAGACAAAAAGCCAATAAATATATATACGTATATGCATCCGAGCCAAAGTGTATTACACGCGCTGCGCTCTGGCTCTGAGCGACGGTTTTTTTTTTCGAGAGAGAGAGGTGGGAGGAAAATGAGCCGGCGAGAGATAAAAAGTGACAAAAACTTTGCGGCGCTCGATAAAGCCGGCGACTGTATATACTTATTGAACAAGATGTATAATAATCGAGAAAAGCTGGTGCGGAGGACGCCGCAGCTGAGTATATATATGTAGGAAAGTGTAATTAGGGGCTGTGCAATAAATGTCCGAGTTGAAGTATGGACTGTCTTTTCAGTATTTTATCGATAATACAGTTGAGTATAAATTGTGATGTATATATATCGGCGTTTAATGATATTCTTACGCTTATGTACGAGCAGTGCATGTGAAGCGCATATAATTATAGTCGTTACGTAGTCAAATTATTCCAGTGTATATTAGAAAGCGCATGTATACGACGAGATCCACGAGGAAAACGCTCTTGTTACTCGAGTTTAGAATCGCTAAAAGCTATCTTTTTATATAGTGTACATTTTGTTCTGTTGGGCCGAAAGACTTGCTTGTTTATTTTTTTTCTGGACAGTTATAATTTTTTGTTGCGATATTGTTTTTTGTAAATTATCCAAATGAGCACTTGCGATGATCTTCTGCAGTTAATGTTATGAAACTGTATTAAATACAACAAACTTCGTGTAAAAAAATAAATAAATAAATTGAGTAAAAAAGATCAGTGCTTGCTTAATTAAAAATTTTGAAAACTATTACAAGAATTACAAGATATTACAAGATATTTTTTCAAAGATTTGGAGAAACACGTATGTGTAAATCCTGAAATGTTTTAATTAGGAGTTGAAAAATTTCGAATGGCTGTTTTAATTTTTTGCGTTTAAACTGTTTTCTTGTCTGTCTTGTTTTATTAGATGCACGAAAAATACAGAGATTGTGCGCTTGTCAGAAAATCGCTTACTTTGACGCAATTTCTTTTGAAGATTGAAACTGATTGTGTCTGCTTTTATATCATTAGTCTTTTGTCATGCAAATGTGACATTTCACAATTAGAACTATGTTTTTCAAATATTTCGATTAGCTCATGCAACATGACAAAGTGATAATTCTTAATAAATGAAAATACAGGAAGACAAAAATACAGATTAAATTGAACGCAAACTATGTATCATTAATTGTTTTCGAAAATACTTACGAAATTTTAATAATTATTAGAGAAAAAAGGCAAATAACTATTAAAAAGTCCGAAATTTTTTTCGCGGATATTGTCGTATACAAGCATGTCGATCGAAGCACGTGTCGAAGAAATGATTTCTAGCTAATCACCTCACATTGTTTCTACTTTGAACGCTCTTTTTTTTGCACTATTTTTTTCAAGCGTATTATAAATAATCGAAATATTCGCAAGCAGTTGAAGGGGATAAGGAGAAAAAGAAATTGCAATCCACCGCAAGAAAGAATTCAAAACAAACTTTCAAACTTGTTTATCCATTAATCATATGACATCTAACAGATAATATTCAAATCACTAAATACTCTCCGTCGAGTTACTGACCTGTTCTAAGTCGCACGATCGTACTACCACAAAAAAAATTGGCAAACGCTACGATTAAATCTCATCCCATATACGGGGGGGGGGGGGTATAGTTCATTTCGCACTAGCATAACAGCCGTTTCACTTCAGCTACTGTTACTATTATTTTCATTCGCAAATAGCAGAATATAAAAGTTTCCGCGTACGTACACTGTATCTCCGCAGCAGTACCAATAATTGCTTGTGCACACTTCAACTGCAGTATATAATTCTTATCGAGAGACTTCATTTATCATCCCCAAGTTGAAATTACGTAAGTAGCACACAGCGAAGCACATCCGTCCACCTCCGTGCCGCGAAACTATATACATTATACATATTATATATATGTATTCACAAAACAATAAACTCATCGATCCCACTATGCCTTCTCTCCAATCGCGCATCACGCCCCAAGTCCATGCAAGCTTCCTCGCTCGTGCACGCTTTATCCGCTCGCTATGTAATATAGCGTCGTAGATGTGCCGTCGAAGAAAAAAAGCTCAATCGCAAGCTCTCTCTCTCTCTCTCTCTCTCTCTCTCTCTCTCTCTCACTCGCTCGCGATACAGGCGAGTATATGTCTCTGGCTTACAGGAAGAACCACTTAAGTGACTTTTTCGTGTTTTCGAGAAAAAGCGATTTCAATGTTTGGAGTAATACGTAAGATCGAAATATCAGAGAAAAGATCTAAGTATTGGCTCGTTTCATTAGGTATCTAATACGTATACAACCGTAGTATTACATTTGTAAATAGTTTCTTTCTCGACGCGCAAGCTAAACAAATTACTCGAGTCAAGTGGTTCTGCGGGAGCTTTGCAGATAAGTGCTCATTGCGGTCACTCTCTTTGATAGCTCGTAGCTAATGCAATTTGCGATTAAAAAAATTCGGGCGGGGCATATTTTTTAAGTTTAACTCATGCTCTTTCTAATGGTGGAATTAAAATTTTCGAAAATTGTTATTAACAATGAGAAAAACGGTTAAAAGGAAAAAAGCATGGTTTTTCCACAATTTTTTTTTTAAATTTGAGATTTCTAGAACGTTTTCATTTGCAATGTATCTGGAACCCCTCTAACCAATGGAATAAATGTCCAAATCTAAAGGTACGTGATTTGGAGGTTGATTTTGAACCTCGGTGTGGTCAAACTGACGCATATTATAATTGAAAATTTTTTACGAAGACTTTTACGAATTTTATTTAGAAACCACGCACTTTTGGAACAAATTTGGAAGAGTAATAAGATCTTAGAATCAGCTAAGGAATACGTACGAATTTTATCAGAGCGATACCAGTAATTTTTTTGTTTTTGCAAATTGACAATTTTTGAAAAATTTAAAAACATTAAAAAATTTTTTTGAAATTTAAAATAACCGACGAATATATCGGTATAGGTAATTAGATATATATTATACAGCTTTAATGTACTCCACATGGTGTATCTCGCACATAAATAAAAAAAAACGAGTGCACTTAAACGGTCTGCGGTAACATTTTTACGAGAGACGCATCGGCTGGCATTTAAAATATTTGTGCATTTCGGAAACCCTACTACTGTACAATGAAAAAGGGTATTAAGAGCACCTCGAATTCGACACAAAAAAATTTTTCACAAAATGTCACTTAAGTGGTTCTTCCTGCAAGCCACAGATATATACATACATACGAGTATATAGTAGGCGTTCTCGCGGAGAGCGGCGCGTATACTCACGCACACACACATGTTTATACATACATATGTATATCTATATAAAATAAAGGAAAGAAAGGAGAGCGTCGGGAGAGCGAGTGAGTAAGTGCGTGGATAAGTGCGCGCGGCAAAAGCGACAAAGGCTCATCGCGCGCGCCGCAGTCGCCAGCGCGCAGTTCGACACCGCAGCCGGAATCGCTCGGACGCGAGAGAGTCTCGCTTTTATATATATATATAAGTATATATACTTACATTGCGCGCACGCTGCTGCTGCAACGCACAGTGCGATCCCGTATATATATATATTATATATATATTATATAGTATTCTTCCCGATCCCTCGGCACTTCGAGAGAGGGATAATTTCGTCCGTTTGCGGACGATCCCCGTCGCGGCGTCGAGGATAAAGAGGCCCGACGAATTTGAATATAGTGAAGTTTCGATTGTGTTGTTCCGCCGGTGAGTAGAGTGCATGCGTTCGATTCTTTTATATATATATGTAAGCTTACGAATGGAAGAATGGATTTTTGCGTTAGTTAGTCGGAGATATATGTATACAGCATCAGTCGAACCGATACAGAAAAAAAAGGTCGCCGGGTTTTATTTCGAGCTGTCTGCAGAAAACCGGCAGATCGATGGGACGAGGCGGCTCGTCGCGGACGACGACGACAACAACGCTCAGAGTCAATCAATCGATTTAGCTGGAAATAAAAACGTTGTAAAGCAGTGGCTATATCTTTCTGTCTGTTTCTCGCTCCGATGTAGCCTTTTGCAGACTTTCGCTCGGTATACATACAAGTATAAAAATTTGTCGACGTCTATTATAGTTTTCGCTGCAGTGTGTCGGTCTCGTACACGTACGCATGGCAGAAGTCTCGATCGAGCGAGACAAAGACCCGAGCTTTTCAGCCTCGTACCGATTTTTCACGATCGAGGCTGCGAGAGAAGCGCCAAAAATCAGCGATAGACCGCGTCGATAGTCAATAACTTCAATAAGGGCTTTTTTTGGATGGATTTTTTGGTGGATTCGCGAGAATCGTGAATTCGTACCGCGGAGACAGCAGATTTGCATAGAAAATTTGACGCAAAGGATTCATGGATATAGACACGAATGATTTACGGTAAGCAGTTGACGCGTTAATGGCTTAAACAAATTTTGTGACGCTCGTCGCAAAAAAGAAGAAGCTCATAGATGTAATTACTCGTTAATCATTTGCCGTGTCTAGCAAACGTATTGTTAGAAAAAACACTGACGTTGCTTTATACCCATAGTTTATCGCTTACGTTTAGAACAATCGGGTCGTTATTGTTAAGGTGTATATCAAAAGCACAGACTCAAGCGTAATTCAATTTGATGTCCGTCGTGAGTTACCTGTAACAGGTACCCATAGTACAACCGCATCGAGACCTTTTTATCGCCCGCCACGTATTATGGCGCGAAGTTTGAATTTTCAAATTCCGCACTTCGTACACCGGCGTATACCGATATTACCGCGGGGGTCCCGTCGACGCGCGCACTCAATCGAACTCGACCATTTCGATCCATTTCAAGCGCGCTCAATCCGAGAATTCCTCTCGGTCTCGAGTCTCGCGAGACGACCGGCAAGTGCGTATAATAAAACAGGGCAGTAGCCAAGAATATATAGGAGAAAGTCGCCGCCGCCGCTGTTGCAGCCGTTTTTTATAGCCTGTATAGGAGCGACACCGATCAGGTTTTGCAGTTCACGGCGACGCGAGTTCTCTCTTCCGAGAACGCGGCGCGGCGGGACTGTCGGAATTTTCGGACACTTAGATTCCGAGGACGCGCGAGATCGAGCCGGGCGATACACATTTTTTTTCTCGGCCCGCCTCGCGAACGAAATCGGATCGATCGTTTGTAGCTTATCGAGTAATACACTAATAACGTGTAATCGGATCGATGATCTCTTCTTGTCGTAATATCGATGAATTGACGGATGCGCGCATTTCAAGGTTCACTTTCGCGTAACGTGTGTATATATACATGACGAGAGACGAGAGGCAGAAGTGCGTAACTCGGGCGACCGCTTTGGAAATCAAGCCTAACTCGGCGATCGGTTGGAAAATCGTACCTAACGCGGCGATCGCTTCGGGAAACACGTGGCTGGGAGGAAATTGGAGGAAAATTCACTGCTTCTGAGTTTGGTATAGTTATATAGCGAAGCAGCGAGCGTCGAGTTAGGTATGCTTTCGAAAATGGATAGCGATTACTTCATTAGGCGCTTCAACTTCGTATGTAGATCTTGACTGTCGATACGTTTGGATTTGATGTGTGTATAAGACTTGAAGGAAAGCAGATGGTAGAATTTCATTCGAATTTTTCACACGGCGTCCAATGCAGTTGAGAAAAGCTGTAAATAATTTTATTACGTTTTATACCATAGAAATTCTTATTATTATTAGGTATATAGGTATTCAATTGTCACATAACAGGGATAGTTGCAAATAACACCAAAAATACAACACCAAGTTGTGTTTTTATTTTATGCATTGTTAAAATCAATACAAGGTAAATAATAATATTGGCGCTCGTTTTATTATCTCCTTGGTACAATCGATACAGTGACCATCGAACATAGCTAACAAACAATTCTTAATAAGTCCTTTTATCCGTATATGCTTTTATTACGGTATGACTTGATGTCATATGCAAAATTGACATGATTGAATAATGCTCAAAATAACAGGCCTTAAAATTAAACACACAAAGTACACGATTGTTTAAATTTCTGACATTCGTACTGAACTTGAAGTATAGAAGCGTTTCACGCGCTAAAACTTTACGAGTCTACCGGAGAAAACGCGTGAAAGTGATTTTTTTAAAAGATGCGAACCGGAAAAAGTTTTTCATTCCCACATTGTATTTGCTGTCTATTGTTTATACAAGCGCAGAAGGAAGTATCTACATTGGCATTATACTGCGCGCGTGTAATCTTTTATGCAGATTCTAAATGTAAGCTTTGTAATTTCAGAATTTGGTTGCGACGATTGATTATCTTGTATACTGGTATTTTTTTTTCGCTGCGACGATAATTGATGTTAATCAGCAGTTTCAAGTTCATCTGCTTATAGATTTCTTGCCTTTTGCCGCGCTTTTGCGTATAAGGATCAGTCAAGACTTGTTATTCTTTTATCGGGTATATATCGCGGAGTTCGATATCGAACGTTAATAATTAGAGTATAATTACTGAGTTGGGTTATATATATATATTCGATGTATTGAAAAAACGATAAATACATGTCACACGATTACTGCAAGTACCTTGAGAAGCGAAGCTTAAAAGTTCAATAATCGTCGATAGTCGCACGCGACGCGTAGAACAGTCTCTCAAGGCCTGCGTATGTACAATAAAGAGCGTTTCATCAACGCGATAATTTGGTTTTCATATCCTAGCTAAAAATATTGACAAAAGAGACGCTGTGCGCTCGACGCCGATTGTGCAAGTATTGCCACGAAATTCGTGAAAAAAAAATCAATCTTCATGAAAACGAGGAGAAAATGTTTGTAAAATTAAAAATTTTCCCGGGTATACCGGTACACGACGTCGATTCGCGAGATCTTGCGAAATCGCGAACTGACCGCTAGAAATTCGATAAGTTAAATAATCCGAAGAAAGTTATATGCAAATGCTCGCCCCCGCTAATGAGTGAAATCGGCGTTAACTAAGCCAATGTGGAAAGTACACACACACACACACACGTATAAATATGTATGTGTGTGTGTGTCACATACAATAATAAGTAACCGCGTGAAACCGCGAGTAGCTTAAAAATTAATTTCCGTGAACGTCTGTTGTGCGCGCACGTGCGTGGAAAATTTCGATGAAAACTCGCGGTGATGCGCGTCTCCGAGAAAAACGAATCGCGTAACCGGTTGTGCATAACGATAGAATTAGAAAAAAAAGCATGAAGAAACAGAGAATAATTGTTTATTTCGAGTGAAAATTCAATTTCCACCGGTCAATCAATTTCGCACTTTATATACGAACGAGACCGATCGATATGCTTCCCCGATCGATTGTATAATCGTAGCGTTTCGCCATATATCTCGGTGCCGACGCATATATGTATATATATAGCATTACATACCCACATTGTAGGAGGTCGAATTTCGTCGAAGTTCCTTTGTTTCGGTTTATCGCGATAGATTAGATTTGGGGTATCTTCTTGATTCATCCGGAGAGATATTGGGACGAATAAAAAAGAAAAAAAAGAAGAAAGGAAGAAAAAGAAACGAACGTCGAAACGAGCGGAGAAATGGATTGAACGTGTAATTGGGGACGATAAAAATGCATTGAATCAAAGATGTGACTGTCTTTGATGCGATTATGACGTTCGCAAATTCTAATGGATTTTTAGAGAAGGTTCCTTTTTTTATCGAAGCTTTTATTGATTGATTTTTATTGATAGAGCGCGGAATTGCGTCATTTACGCAATATTCGCATCTATGATTAATTTTCCGATTCGCAGAGAAGAAAAACATGGAATTTTCTTTAACCCTGAAAACGACTAACGGGGGGAAAGTGACAAAAATCTCGTCGACGGAGATTATTGAATCGCGGATAGTTGACACTTGCATCATCGATTACGTTATTTCAACAATCTCGTCAGTGACTTATCGAAATGCAGATATTTAATTTCTAATAACAAAAAAAAATAATTTTCAGCATTGAACAAATTTCCATTCACGTTAACTCTCTGCTGTTTCTTTACTACGGGACACCGTTTGTTGTTTGGTGCACATCGCGATGTACGTATGTTTCTTCGTATGAATCATAATGCAAATCGTTATGCAAATTGGCTAAAATGCAATAATAGGAATATATAGCTAAGATTCTATGTAGAATATCGGTAGTCTTCCATGATATGCTCGGAATATGCGTAATAGTCTGGAGTTTATTTAGCCGTGGGAATGAGTTTACGCCTTTTACTTGCATTTTTGTTGGACTTTTCGCAATGTTTCATCGGAAAATCCACCGGAAGGTGTTCGGAGTTCGGAGTTTGAAAACTCGTTTCATTGGGAGCGTTTGAATGGTACTTTCAGGAATTTCTTAATCTTTATACTTTCATCGAATTTATATTACTGTAATTACCAATATTGCGTACACTTTTCCTGAACTAATTACACTTGATATAATCGTTTTTTGAGTAATTTATAATATCACGATTTAATAAACCATTGCCATTGAATTGTGAAATAATTGTAAACAATTGTTCTTTCGAACAGATGCAAGTTTTTTGTTTAATTTGGAAAAAACAATTTTCACCTATACTTCAACATCATTGTTTTGGAAGAAAAGGTTCTATTTCTAGAGTTAAAAAAATACTTAATATAAATAGTAGTAAAAAAACTATCTGAAAAATTACATAAAAATTGGCAAATATTGTCACACAATTATTTAATACAATAATTTCAGTGTCGCGCCATACAAAGCATAACCGGTCAATTAATCTGAACAATTGCCAAGTTCTTCATTGTTTCAAAAAAGAAAGAAAAATTGAGCAAAACTTTTGCTTGATCACTAATATAAATAAGATAAGGCTCTTCCGCTTCAAATTCACAAAACTGTAGTAAAAATAACAACACGCATTGTATTTTTTGGAGAACCGTTTACAAACTCTCCCTTCAAAAAAAAAAAAAAAAAAATCGAGAGCGAAAATTTCGCACTGTCAGAAAAAGAAACTCTCGAACGAGAATCGTTAATAACAGTTTCGAGTCCGTATACATCCCAAAAACTGTTCGCAGCGAAAGTGACGGGTTCTTGTAGTTTGTAGCATCTGTTTTTAAACACATGTTACACGTACAGTGTACGGATTTTATCGAAATAAAACTTTTCTCTTGAAAAATCGCAGTTTCTAATTGAAAGGTGTTTATGGTACAAAAAAAAGATGCGGACAGAGAGAAAGCGGATTTGAAAAAAAATACAGCATATATTATTATACGTGCAATTACAACAAGTTACACTAATTTTTTCAATACACATTGTTCTCACAGTAGATGAAAATTCCGAAATATGTTGTGACTTCAAAATCAATTGCCGAATGACTGTATTTAACAACTTCTAAAAATCGTAACTCAACTCCATGAAACCTTCTACTTTTTACATTTTCCTTTCACTAAAAAAATGTCCACGCAGTCGGATCAAAATTTCCCAAATCCACAGTTCTTCAATTAGAATTTCAAATTCTGCACGTATAGGTCTCGTCCATTTGCGCAATGGAATTTTCGATCTCGAAGCCTATTTAATTGCGCGTATTATCAGACAGCCGAATTAAAGCGCGTAAAAAGAAACGAAAACCAATTATACACCGTAGGTATGTAGCTGCGCGAATTTTCGACCCCCCGACGGGAACTAATAACTACGCTTCGCTGCGGTGAAAGCGCGTCGAGCGTTTTGGTTTTGACATTTGTACTTATGTCTTATGTGTGCACTAAGTGACCGTTACACAACGCGAGCGAACCGATTGCATACATATATATATATATATTGCCGCCGACTCTCCGTATATCTTTTTCCTCGTGCGTGGAGGGTTTTTTTTGTCAAAACGAGCGATGTTTCTTCGGCAAATTCACCACGAGAGCGAGAAGTCGAGAGGAGAAAGCGGATCGTAGGAGTTGTAGAAATGTGGGAATGAAATTTTATGAATATACACTGAGGATGTTGAATTCTTTTGTTTCGAATATTCAAATTTCGCGCCATTGTAATAGAACCAATGCGTCACTGCGTTTTCAGGGGCTTCGAGACGCGGCGGGTATACCTCTTGTTCCATTGAGGAAGAAATTCAATCGCAAAGCGTATAATGCAATAATTATTGCAGTTTGCATCTGGTTAGCGTGAATAATTAGTTAGAAAACGGGTATGATCTCCGCGGGGAATTTTAAACGAGCCGCGCTCAGCATCGAGCTTTTTGCCTATTTCACTTGTGCGTCTCTTTCCTCGTTATAAGCGACGCTAAAAAAATCATTGCGCGTACAATGCATTAAGCAAGATCCGCTTTTGTATTTCTGGCGAAACGAGACGATTCTGCGTGTATACTTATATATATACCTATATAGCAGGTGCGTAAGTAAGTACACGCGAGAGAGTTTACACAAAGGCCGAATTGAATGACATTTCTTTTATTCATTCTTCTCTTTCACTATGCGAAACGAGACTCTCGTATACCTGAACCTGTAGCTGTAGACGACTACATAGTTCTGTCTATACGTATTATGCACACAAGGACAACGTAAAGTCGCTGATAATGTAAGCAAGCAATTTTTTTTCTTTTATTTTTGCAGATTTAATCCTCACGTTCCGTATGCTACAAGTTTATTTACATTTGCATAATCGTATATGTGTATTCGTCGTAGCATCCAGAACCTGTTATTCCATATATACATATATACAAGCGATTTCTCGCAAATTAATATTCAAAACATCCGCACAGTGTATACGAATATATCCCTATATTACAAGCCGTCGATTTGGAAATCTCGACAATGCAGAACAAAAGTCCAGTGAATTACCGATACGCAATTTATTGCTCGAGAAATTTGCATCTTCTTTCTGCCGCAAGACTCGCGCGCGCGCTTATCACCATCTCTTAGAGCTTTTCCTTGTATGCATGTCCGTGAATAACGTCGATATTGTCAGTAGCGGCGACAAGAGTGAAATTAATGACGGCGCATTAGTTGCACAAATATATACCAGTGGAATAGTGTGTAGCGCGTGTGTATATAGGCGTAATATGCGATTCTTTTTTGCTTTCGCGCGACTCATCACAACACGACGCGCAGAGTCGGATAGGGGAACGCGACGCGCTTGCGTATATTATAACGGTGGTATATACATAGATGCAAAACGCGAAAATTCATCGAGAGAGATTCGACTTGTGTATAGGAGTCAAGGCTCGCAGCAACATTTTTTTCTCGGGTTAACGTCGCACACGGTGTACTAATTTTCTTGTGCGCTTATTCGAGAGGATAATATAGGTCAAATTGCACAATTTGCGATGGGATACTTATGCGAAGAATAATTGGGTCTAGCCGTGTAGACTGATGAGTATATACAATGTATAGTGTTTTACGATACTCCCGAGGAATATGCCCTAAAAATATGCAATGTAACGCAACGTTACAATAAATTACAAGAGCATAGCAGCGATAGAGGCGTGAAATACGGGAAAAATAATAGCTATATACGCGCCTCGGTGCGGTGCGTACTTATAGACACAATAGAATTGTAGGCGTTTCAGTAAATATGTGACTCATGTGCAGTACATACGGACTTTGACCGGACCGCGTTAATACTTGCGCGCGCAACGCGGCCTTTATCGCCGCGGGCTTTATTGGAGCTACTGCATGCACAGCAGTGTACTCGGCGAGATGCGCGGACACGATTTTTTTTCTTTCCGCGCAACAGAAGATTACGAGAATCTTTTGTTCTACAGAACAGAGCGAGAAAGTACGATGACCCAATTACTGACCGTGACTCGAATATTATACGTTAGAGGGGGTCGACGCGTGCGTGTGTATAACACTATGTAATGCACGTGTATAATGTATATATATATATATATGCGCGAGTGTGTTTAGTGTTCTTTCGCTGCTCATTTTTGAGTGCACTGTCACGACTTTGACACGCTTTGTACTTGTTACATTTTGCGCTAATTTACGTAGACGCTGTTGAAATTGGCTTCAATTTTCATGCGAGTTTCCGAGTATATGTACTCTGCTCTGGCGGAATTCAAATTTCGCGCCACTTATTTTTGCGGTGAACGAAAAATATAACGATGATTTAGGTTTGTAGCAAAGGATTCGAGTGAAATTGAAATGAGCCACACGAGAATGTTTGTGTCCTCTATTGTACGTGATTATATCTGCTATTTTTCAAAGTTTTCAATTGGTATTAGTAATACTTCCGTGAGACGAGTTCGAGTAAAAAAAGCTATATTATAATTAACGCATTAATTATCCTAATGACAGTGTTTTTTATTTAAATTTCAATTACGAAATAATGCAATACGAAACAATCAAATTGAAATCCTTGCATTTACACGAAAATTACATGTATTTAAAATGATTTCTGAAAGTTATCAATTCATTTCGCCCGTGTACTTTTTTGAAATCTTATAGGCAGTGAAAAATGAACAAGCTAATTAGTTGTTTTTTCAACGGTCACTTATGTTTTATAACGCGAGATTTGAATTTTTAATTGACTCGAACTATACTTTTATTTAAATTTTCGCCTACCATTTCGAGTCGTTATTACCAATAACATCGAGCGATAGAGGCAAATCGAATTAAGTTTGATCTAAAATTCAGCAAATAAGGAATGAAGTTTAATTCTAATAATTTTAAAATTTTCACGAGAATGCCCGTGCCTATTTGGGTAATTATAAACACGCTAGAAAATTCAAATTGACGTGACAATCAATGCGTAAATGCATAATCAATTTTATTGCCAGAAGACCTTGATAGTTTCTAGCAACAAAATATTGTGTAAATGATTATTGAGAGAAATATGTGTCACTAGATATGCGGGTGATGTTTTCATCTCAAGTTTTTGTGCAATAACTGCGGATCGATGACGTTTTCCATGCTAATTTTTACCGCGATGACGATAAATACCACCAGTATAAAAATCAGATTAAAAAACATCCTAAAAAGTGATATAATCTTCACGCTTTACGTGATTTTAGCAATCACATATAGAAGGACGTGAAATGATTTCAAGTGCCCCCAAAACATTCCGTAGAACTTTATGGAACGTCGATTAATTTTAGAACGATCTTGAACATAATATCAAATTGTACAATTAAGTTTTTTTTTAAATACTTAGATAACAATTACGTATTAAACTATACCTATATACTGATAGTCAAACTTGACAAATAGCACGTACATTCGTCTGTTCAAATATATAGTTCGCTATGTGCAATGTTTAATGGACTCTGCAGTTTCTAAGTCTTCCATCAAAGAGAAAAAAATGTGTTATTATCGGCAACAATGATCTATGAATATGTGTAGTGTTCAATCAGTAGCGCAATAACAATCGTTTTATTTTTTTTTTGCACGACCAAAACCACAACTAGAAAAAAGAATAACGAAAAGAAAAATAATTAACGTTTTTTGATCGTTAAAACACTGAATATACTAAGGTCGCGTTTACAGACATCTAAAGTCAGATTTTACTTTGGTATTTTCGCGCTAATCGCATACTTCGGCTTAACAATTCAATTGGCATGTTTAAACCTTTGGACTCCGTGATAAGCAATAACTCATCGACTTTATTTTATTCGAGAGATCGAGAGTAGCAGTAAATGTTGTATATAGTATAATATTTGGTGGATAGTACGATAGCGGCGGTATAAACATTTGTATACAAACTAATTAGCGACGAGGCGCCACTAAACGATAACTTTTTACATTTTCATATTGCGGATAAATTGTAGTTACTTTATCGCGTAGCGAAACGTTGATTGAAAGAAGGAACAAAGAGCTTGAATTTAAAAGCAATCTTTTGGCTGATAAAAATAATCTTCGATTTTTCGTTCAAATCATATATTCGTTGTTATCGTAATTTTTAACAGTATAATTTTCAATCTGATGTTTTTTTCATAGAATTAGTCTTAATTGATTGTCATTCTCTAGGCACAATCAAATTCTCTCAATTATGTTTATAATTGCCTATTTTTAATTATATTTTAATTTAATTGGTTTGAGATGTAAATATATACTCAAAATAGTTATAATATTATCTTTCCGATCTTATCGATTTGGGCCCAGCGATTAAGCAAATATTATTCGCTCAAACCTTGTAGAAGTGAATAATTTAAGTCCTTTACTATTCAGCGAACGTGGAATCCAATTTTTCAAATGCCTTTCAAAAGTATTATTTAAAGTATTAATAAAATATTTTTTTTTAATGTCCATCTATCTCTCGGTGCTAAAAAGACAACGCGATCAATACCGATCAAATCGACCGAATTCCTCGGAAACTCTAAATTTCCCCCACAGCACATCCTAACGTTCATTATTTTATTATTATAGTATTCCAATAATAAAAATAATAATCTAATCTCTTCCTCGCGTTCGTCCGAAACAGGCATCGGACAATCAGGGGTGGAGTACTCAAGTCGATCGGCGAATCCGCGAGCGCAAATACCACGATGGAGGTCCTTATGCATGAGGCAAGCAGCCAAAACGGCAATTCGCCGGCGGCTGTTCACGAGACCAACGGAAACGGACACAAACAGCAGCAGCAGCAACACCAATTACCCCAGTACATAGCGATACCAGCCGCTTGCGCGACTAAGGGGTCGTCGACCTCGATCGGCTTCGAGAGCATCGGGAAGAACAGCTTCGTGGACAACAAATCCGAGGAGACCATGGACATCGCCTTCGAAAACATCACCTACAACGTCTGTCTGGGAATGAGGAAAGGTTAGTTGTTTTGGATCGGCGACGTGCGCGTGAAATAGGAATATCGAGTCTCGAGCAAGTATTACGTTCAGATGACGCTTTCGATAGTGACTCTGCAGTGCTTCCAAGTGATTGCTTTTTCAATTAGTCGATTCTAACACTTCGTCGAAGGTCAGCAGCTCGCGCCGATGAAACGTTACAGACACGCATCTTTTGAAATTAGCTTTTGAAAAAATTTTGAAAAGTACCGATCATCGCGACGAGGATGCATTGAACAAGCTTGCAAAACGACTTTTATCTTACACCTTTAATTAACGCGTTTGCTTTGCCGGTCTGGGTGGTCAACTTGGTGGCAATTAACATCATTGTGTGCTAGACAGTCGATGTAACGGCAATAATAAGGCAACCTTGTTGCTGTTGCGACATCGTCATCAAAACTTTGTTTACACTTGACTTGATGGTCTCGAACTTGAGTTCAATCCCGTGTCAATCGAATATTCATCATCTGTGCGATCGTAGCGAATTTTAAATAGCTACTTATCCGAAGTGATCTTAAAATTGCATACTAAACGTGTTTATACACATCCAATGAACGCAATATACAACTATACTATTTACCGATTTGTTGCCATTGAAAATAATAAATTTTAATGCAAATCGCTCGGATTCAGAATCTGCGCCGCAAGCCAATCGTAAAACTGAATATGCCCCCTCGATTTTACAGGTACGAAGGAGATCCTCCACAATCTGAACGGTCGTCTACCAGCCAAGCAATTGGTCGCCTTGATGGGGCCATCGGGCGCCGGCAAATCCACCCTTTTGGACGTACTCTCTGGCTTTCGCATAACCGGCGTCCAAGGCAGCGTCTACGTGAACGGTCGAGACCGTGACTTGGACGCCTTTCGAAGGCGAGTCATTAAAATACTTCCTCTAGTCACTGACCCCGTCTCAAATGAATATCCTGTCTATACTACTAATTTGTGAGAGTTTAGAATCACGTGGATTTTATTTTTGTAATATCAGTCGTTTGTGGGACTTTAACACAATTTTTTGTGTTAAAGTCCCACAACTAATTTTTTGTACTTCCGATTCAATTACCGAGTTTGCGGCTACGTTCTTTTTATCGGTAGAGAAAATAAACATTGTGTAATACACATCGTACGCACAATATAGTCACGCATAATTGTTCATAAAATGTTAGAAATATTGACATTTAATAGTTCACGTAGCGTATTGCTTGGCATAAATTTGCACTTATGTTGAATCGTTAAATTAGCGAGAGTGTCAACGGATGATGTGAAACTGAAAAACAGCAAACCTCTGGTTTCCGCGTGCGGAATGTAACATTGCATTAGTAATGCATAGAAAATTTTGCTGCTTTGTCAATACGTACCTTTTTTATTCGAGGATATACCTTACTTACTGAAATATAAAAACTTGCCTTCGTCTATGACACTATAATTTTCCACAGTAGGATAATCTTAACGATTAGATCATAATCAAAAATATAATAAGAGCTTTTTTTATTTTTTATTGTATGATGTAACCACAATATTTTGATACACCTATGACGAATTAAGACTACAAAATAATTTGATTTTACATCCCTAGTGTAGAAACTTAACGGTAAATTAGCTAATTTCGTTATAAATTAGCTAACTTATCGTTAAGTTTCTGCCAGGGCTGGATATCTAACAAATACCGTTTTTATACCAGAAAATTTTGTTTATATTTTTGCCCAGAAAATCATGTAGAATGCTTACCAATTTTCAGCAGGTATTCGCGTGGCTGCATAACTCAATCGATTATATTTCTCAATTGATCCGTTGCAGGTCCAGCGCTTACATCACCCAGGACGACCGACTGCAGCCGTTGCTGACTGTAATGGAAAACATGCGCGTCGCTGCCGATCTGAAACTCGGCACCGAAACCACCAGAGACGAGAAAGAGACGATCGTGAGTAAAGTGCTTGTTTTCGAAAGCGATGATAAATTACTTGTATTAATGTTTGTTACCGCCTGGACAATTAAGACAAAAGAATATTCAAGATCTTCCTCGTAATTGTTTGGTTTATCGTTGTCGAGGGATGAGTTTAAGCAATTCCGATGCGTCGCGATGATGAAACACGCCGTCGCTATTTCTCTTTGTGTTCTTTTCGAGAAAATCGAGAAGATTACTGCGAATCCAGGCTTTGACTAACTCTTGCAATGCAATCAGTGAAATGACGCACAAATAAGTGCTAATTGTAATCTGTGTATGTACGGTCGATTCAATAATTAGGTGGGATCCCAATGAGGCTGGTATCATAATCGTCCAATTATTATTGATATCGGCAGTACTTTGAAGATACTTTTGGGATTTAAGTATGCGACTTTTGTGATTTCCATAAAAAACGCGGCGGCACGTTGATGTTTGGAATGGATAGAAAATTTATTCATTAGGTCGAGTTCAACATTTATCTTTTATTTTTATTCTTAATAAGCCTTATGGAGGAGAACTGAGTTCTCGAGTCAGTCACTCAGTCTGCATTCAGTCTGCATTCAATAAAAAATGATCGATTGACTCAATGTAATGAATATATTTTTTATTTATTCTATATTAATTTCGATTAATAGAAGCTTCTCAATTTTAACATTAATGACTGCATCGCATTAGAAAAACAATAACAGCATTGACAAGTATGAAATTTAGGTAATAAGTACACATACATCAGCACTATAATCCAATCACATAGATTACAGATTTTAGGATGCTTTGAAAGTTTTTAAATTTTAAGTCACATATTTATAGACAACACGTATTTACTGAATTTTAATTCTGTTCAATAGCATCAAATAAATGAAAAAAAGCCAGATTTGAAAAAATTTTATTGAAAGTCTGTGCTTTACAGGTAAAAATCTGTACACAGCAATCTTATTTTCTCATGTATTTCTATTTTCTAATAAGGTTTTAGCTTATCATCCAATAATTTAACGTCTAAAAATAATTAATTTAAAATTAATAATTAATTAATTTTAAAATAATTAATTTTATTAGTTTTAATGTAAAACAATGTAAGAGTCTACGATACGATAAAATTTTAATTGTTATATTTAACAAAAAATCTGAAGAAAAAGGTGTAATATATACAAAAAAAATTAGAATTTATTGAATTCATAATTGACAATTAGTAATGGAAACTGTTGACTCAAAAACAACAGGAATAGTAGAACATGCTATCACGATCTCAATTTTGAAAGTCGATAAATTTAGATCGTTATGAAATTTTAAGATTTTAACAATAGATATAATGCATACTCAACTATTTTCAGATCGAGGATATCCTGACGACCCTTGGATTGGAAAAACACATGAATACGTCGACGGGTCGACTCAGTGGAGGTCAAAAGAAACGTCTCAGCATAGCATTGGAACTTGTCAATCATCCGACGGTCCTGTTCCTTGACGAGCCTACCACGTGAGTACAGATTTAAGCACAAAATTCATTAATAAATATAAAAGTGTAAGAGTATACTCTTTTTTCAATATGGACAGCAAGAAATCTGTTAATTGAGTATTAGCTTATATGCATGAAAAATAATAAAAGCTGTATACTAAACGCTCGAGATCTATAAAATTTCCATATACAATCAAATCCTGTTTCATGATTCATCAAAATCAACTGTATCATATCGAGTACACACATTAGTCACTACATTATAAAAGAAGCTTTAAATAATTTATAGTGGACTGGACAGCTCATCGTGTACGCAAGTCTGCAACCTACTGAAGCTTCTGGCGCGTCAAGGAAGGACGATAATTTGCACGATCCATCAGCCCAGTGCCTCGATTTTCCAGCTTTTCGACCAGGCAAGTATTGTGTTGAAGCTGCAGATAAAAAAGGACTCGTCTTAAAAACTTTTAATAAAAAAAACTTGCTTATAAAACTATTCATAGAAAATTTGCACGCGATAATATAGGCACGACTTGATCGTTTTTCGAGCCTGCTTCGGAAATGCATATATTTTCTTGAAAATGTGTCAAAGCTAATTTTCTGTATCAAAGCGTTTCGAAAACGTGATAAACTTATGCACGCGCGTGCCCATGCAATGGCGATGACGTTGGCAAGGCGCTGATAAGATGCCGCACACAATTATACAATATGTTATTAATAAACGGGAAATCAAAACTGATGCTGATAAAATTTATTTTGCCACTAAATTTCGAGCTCACACGTGCCGTTAAATTCAATAATATCGAGCTGAAATCAATTTGCAACAATTTTCATACTTAGTATTTTTGGAAAAAAAACTTGTTCTGTTATTTCTGTGCGTTAGTTAGAGGAATGTGTGTGAAGAACTTGCCGATTTGAATTTTTCAAATTAATTCGAGGAAAGAATAGTGATTAATGAGCTTTCATTGATCTATGACATTGATTTATTACAGGTATATGTCTTGGCTAAAGGTGAATGTCTTTATCAAGGAGCAACGAGTAATCTCATACCATATCTGGAGAGCGTCAAGCTTCCATGTCCCATGTACCACAATCCAGCGGATTACGGTAAGAGAATTTTAACGCATAAGGCTTTCCAAACTATCGAGATTCCCGCACTGACTATTCCTTCTGATTTCACAGTTATCGAGCTGGCCTGTGGCGAGTACGGCGAGGACAAAATCCAAACGCTCGTTCAAGGAACGGAAAATGGCAGGAGTCTCAAGTGGTTTGAAAATCCCGCCGCTCTTCTCGACAATAAAACACTCAGAAGTGAGTTTTCTCAACGTTTTTATGTATCGAGTATCAAGCAAGTTTTAGTTACAGATCATTTCTCGATATTTCAGATGCAAGACTTGTCAACAGGGAACTTGTCAAGAAGAATTCACATCGACGCGTTCAAGCCACATCTCCAGCCCATCAAATTAAGGTCCTAATGCGTCGAGGCTGGCTCAAAGTCAAACGAGATTCCGTAAGTTTGATTGCAGTTATCGCATTTCATACAGTTCCGTGCATCGCGTTAGTGGGTCATCAACCTCATTCCACAACTTTTCTTTTGTCTCTCGCTTCTATAGACACTGACGCATCTCCGGTTAATGGTGAACGTATGCACGGGTTTGATGCTGGGCTCATTATTTATCTCAGCGGGAAATGACGCTACCAGAATTATCGAAAATTACAATCTTCTATTCGGTTGTCTCCTTCACCACATGATGACCACTATGATGTTGACCGTGTTGACGTGTAAGTATTTGAGCGATAGTTCAAAGAAAAGATTCTTTTTTATCGAGTCACCAAATCGATTATGTAAACGTATACCAAACTAACGATAAATGTATCAACATTTCAGTCCCGTCGGAGATGAGTATCCTACAGAAGGAACACTTTAACAGGTGGTACAGCTTGAAAACGTACTACACGTCGATAACGATAATCGACATTCCTGTTACGTTTCTGTGCTGCTTCCTCTTTTCGCTGATAGTGTATTTCATGTCTGACCAGCCACCAGATGCTATCAGATTCTCCATGTTCTTCAGCATCAGTCTTATGGTGGTCTTCGTCGCCCAGAGTTTCGGATTCATGATCGGCGCCTGCTTCGATGTTGTGGTAAGCCTAAAACTATACTTTTTATACTAGACCGTATAAAAAGCCTCAAGTGACTTTTCATGCAACGTCCATGTTGTAGTGAACGTGTAGCAATTATTTGAAAACTACTACAGGAAATATTTATAAAAATTATTGCTTAGCTTGTCGTAATCACGTGATGATCTCGTGACAACCAAGTGGATACTATGCAGATATCACATGAAAACCACTTGAGACATTTTATGTTCGGATTCTAGAATGTAATTTCCCAGAATATGACCAATCATCGCGTTAACATAAAGTGTGATATGTTGATGTTAACAATCAATTCTTTGTTAAGATATATGGTTATCTGAAGGCTGCGGATCAGCTTGTGCTGATACAGCAAAATTATTGGCGCTTTTATCAATGAAACAGATCCCTGGAAGTAACGTTAATAATGCGTTGATTGATTGATTGATTGTTGTTTACTTTTCAAATTAGAAAAGTCTTATTGACGTTGCTGCACTGCTAAAGATGAACACTTGATTTTTTTTACACAAAAGAAGCTAATATTTATTCTTAATAATTGAAAGTATCATGATCGTTATTATGTGTAGACACAAACACGTTATTACTTCATCAATGATGATGAAAATGATTTCAATGCGCATTCAATCGAGTTTATCAAGGCGCGCGATAGCGCCACGATGGCATGTATACATAGTTCACTATAATTTCAGAATGGAACGTTCTTGGCACCCACGTTATCGGTGCCGATGATGATGTTTGCCGGTTTTGGAGTTTCCCTTCGTGATCTTCCTATATACCTGAAATGGGGAACGTACATCAGCTATCTGAGATACGGCCTCGAAGGGTAAGTACACTTTTACCAATTAGTTTCTACATCCCTAAAACTAAATGGTTGTCGAGAGAACGAATAACTCACTCTCAGGGATTTATACGAAGCTTATTTCGATGCTGAATAACAAAAATTTTATTTTAAAGGTACGTGAACGCGATCTACGGAAGAGACAGACCGCCGCTCGACTGCCACAACGACACCGAGGATCCTCCCCTGGATTTCTGCTACTACAAAAAACCGAGCAAGTTCCTCAACGAAGTGATAGCAATGGAACCGGATCAATTCTGGTACGACTTGTCAGCGCTCATCGCTATCGTCTTTCTCATGAGGATCGTGGCCTTTTACCTTCTTCGCTGGAAGCTCATGGCTTCGAGATAAATCGGCTGTGCCATCATTTTCGAGAAGAGATTTGCTCAACTGGAGTCTTCCAAAGAGGTCGCTGATTGCGGTTTGCTTGCTTCGTGAGCAAGTAATCGTGTAGCGTGCGACGAGACCGCGAAGATTTGTTCATATATGCTGAGAGAGATATTTTGAACCTAGTGCCAGGTAGCGCTGATGTAGCTCGATAACGCGAAACTTCACTATAGTTCCTATATGAGCAATGCCAATTCTGAGTGAGAATGTATACGACGAAGCATTTGCACTTGCGACGAGTTCTTTGTTTTGAAATGAAAGTTCATTGAAATACATTTGAAAATCTCACGTTAGGATTGATGGAATCAATTTGTAAATCAATTTATTTATTTTTTCAATCGACTAGTCAGTAATATGCACTTTTTGGGAATAAGAAAAATTACTCGTTGGACTTGGTTCAGAATATTCCGTCTCAGCGTGTAGCATTTTTACAATCTAGTGGTAATTAAACATTGGTGTTGATTATAGTGACGCAAGTAAAATGCAATTAGTTTTAATAAGTGCGATGGTCTTCCTTTGATCTAATAAGTGAAGGGGAAGACACCTGCGAACGTAATTTTTATGGTATTGTATAGAGAGTATCGAGCGAATGATCTCGCTCAAAATGTTCGTTAGAATGAATTTTGCAAGAAGGGCTTTCGAACGTGAAAATTTTTGCGTTTGAAAAAAAACAAACAAATACTGCTATAAATACTCGGTAGAATCGTAGATTTTGTCAATTACAACGACCTCGAGTCCTTGCCCAGTTTGTGTACTACTGTTACTTTTGTAGCGAATGTGTCAATGAAATGATATAAGAGACGATGGCTGCATTTGACGTATGCGTCTCGTTGTTTTGTTATTCCTTTTGTTAGGACTGAATGTAAATTTTCTTAAATGCCGTTAAGACGATTTTTTTATTTATTGTTTATTCACTGGTTGAACGCGTGCTTCGTTTCATCGACCAGTAATTCTTGTAACTACATACACACAAACATATGCCATTGTATACATGTACGTTTCGAACAAATATATAATACTTGTCTTAATGAGATAAGAAATACATCTAAAAATATACAACAATTTGTGTGATAGTAAATTCTTCTGTGTTGTTTATAGTTTTCCTCTTCTTATCAACCATAAATTACAAATATATTAACAAGAATAGTTAATGATCTCTTTGTTCAATGGATTTGGCTCTTACGGTCTACTGCTAGTCCAAAAATGCCTAGTTTTAAAATTTAAAAAAAAGTCGAACTTTGAAGTACTGAAACTTGGCAATTTTTATACAGGAAACAAAGCTAATATTTACAATTGATAAAAAACAAGCGATGATTTTTTTCTAGGCGTAATTGAAATCTTGTACGAAATCTCATCTTAATCGCGTAACTTTTCTTCTAATTTTGAAAACAACTTATTTCGGAATTTTCAAAAAATTGCCTTTTCAAAAAAATTTGAAGCTCTATTATAAATTATAAACGGATACACATTTGAATAACGTAAATCAATTTGTTTTATAGCATTATTTTAATCTGCAATTTAAAATTAGAAAATGACTTTGGAATAGCGAGAAAATCGATCGCTTTTATCTCATGCTGGTTGAACAAAATGAAAATAAATTTTTGTTAGCATAACATGTGCCATGCCATAAATTCGACCAATTTTAGAAAATTATTTTTGCCTTGAAATGTATTTAAACAAAATGTTGGTTTTCTATACTCAGTAAATACATACAGTTTTCTGTAATAGTTTAAGATACAATGATGAAATAGTTCGTTTAATATATACAATATTATATATATGCTGTTTATATATTATGAGTCACTTTTTCGTATTTTGGAAAAATCGAGATTTTATTGATTGTTAAATTTTTGTCTAGGTAGTTATTTGCAGGTATATTGAATATTATATAATAAGTAAAAAATAATAAATGAAAATTTTTAGTCGCTTAAAAAATAAATGAAGATAAATGGTATGATAATACGACGGGTATGGATAAATGGTAAAACATTGGAAATGTATTATGTACAGAATATTGTATAAGTATTAAGTATATGGGGGATTCCATGTGAATTCGAAAAAAATTAATTTTTTATACGAAAAATATATGGATGTTGTTCTGTAGAGTGTTAAAATATCTCATGAATTTTTCCAGATCAAGTACCGACAAGTTACAGAGGGTAAAAGTTCATGAAATTCGTATTTTTTCCATTTTTTACCAATTTTCATCAATTCATAGCTTTTCAGGGATGCATTTTTCAACAAAAGAGCATACAGAACTCTTTTTTGTAAATTTTGTCTATTTTATAACAAAAATACTTTTAAAGTCATATATATATATATATATATATGTGTGTTATCATTTTCTTACAACAAATTTAATCTCTTAAATCAATGAAACTGAGATTTTGATCCACAATTAAACAAAAATATATTTGAGATTTTAATCCAAATTTAAACAGTAAAAATTGTGGCATTCACATCGATTTTTAGCTCAAAAAGAAAGTAATATTACGAAAAATACCAAGAATACTTTTTTTCTTAGAATTTCTTTTTCTATTTAATTTTTTTCGATTGGAAATCCAAAATTTTTTTTTCAAAATTCATATTTTGTTTTTTTAAATGATTTTAATCTTTGAGACCCACTTTGAAAATTTGCTTGCAATTTTGGACTATAAAAAGGTTCTTTCATGAATTTTTTGGTTGTCCAACTCTGGATCAAAATCTTAGTTTCACTGATTTAAGAGATTAAATTTGATGTAAGAAAATGATAACACACACACATATATATGACTTTAAAAATATTTTTATTATAAAATAGACAACATTTACAAAAAAAAAAAAAAACGTTCCGTATGCGTTTTTGTTGAAAAATACATCCCTGAAGAGCTATAAATTAATGAAAATTGGCAAAAACTGGAAAAAACACGAATTTCGTGAAGTTTGACCGTCTGTAACTCGGAGGTACTTGATGGAAAAAATCTGAATAAATTCATGAGATATTTTAATACTCTATAGAGCAACATCCATATATTTTTGGATAGATAAAAAATAATTTTTTTCGATTTCACATGGAATCACCCATACATATATGCATATAGATTTTCCAAGAAATTATGTGTTAGTTTGTGGTTTTAAACCGTAGCAGAATCTATTATTAAAATTAAAAGGATTTCATAACGTATGATTAAAATGTATTTTAACATTATACTTCGCACCATTGTATACTTCAGTATTTTATATGACTGTGCGGTTATTTTCACGGAAAGCGATGTTTTTAACTACATTTTCAATTACATAACAAAGCAATGTCATGTATAATCCAATACTGATAACTAAATCGCCCAATTTCGAATTTGTTTGCCAAAAAAAAAAGATAAATATACTACCGTCAGTCATTATAAATACTGAAAAGTTTGGTATCACTTCGAAAAATTAAAATATTCAAATTGTTAAAAAATGGATAAAACAGTAAACTCAGCAAAACTCTTTGCAAATAATTCTTTCAAGCAATGATAATAATCGCGTGAATACAACAGACAATCTACAAAAGTGCAATGAATCACTGGGATTGTTGACAGATAACATAAATCGACCGAAACGTCTGTTGTTTATTATTGACGGAGAAATCCGCGAAGAGTACAATACATTTTTTAAACAATTATGGAAGTTCAACATCTTAAACGTTTTTATAATTCATATAATAAAACCAAAAAGACTTCGTGAAACCAAAGAAAATTCTTTCAACATCGATGTACATCAGTATAATCCATTTAATGATATTTACAAAATCGTACCACTTTCAGACGAAATCGTTCTATTTACCGAATATGTATGGATATAAGTAGTGCTTTGGTTTTCTTAATGAAAAAAGTAAAGTCATAGTGGACGAACAATACACCGGAGACAACATTTGGGATACCATAGATGGTCAAGACGCCATGATGATAAAAACTGTTGGGAACTATTGAAATATTATTTTATTGCTAAAGATGATACAGAACTTTGATCAGGAACTTTGAAGCTGTATCCAAATTTGAGGAAATTTAATGTTACCGAAGATTTCCTTAGAAGCGCATTGAATAAGGAAAATATTGATTTTGTAATGAACCAGTATTTGAAAATAGGACCCGATAGAAAAAGTCTTAGAACTACCAGTGTTACACACATGTGCAGCTTAAATGCAATAGTTAAACAATATGGAAAGACAGAAATCGTATTCTTCAATAAAGTCATTTTAGTAGTTATATTACTCACACTCGTGATAACTGTTTTCTCTGCTATTTTACACAAATTTTGGAAAATTTCCAATAACGTTTACATTTTGATATACAGAGAAAGTTTTGTAGACATTTCTAACGCGATTGAAAGTGTTTGCTTTATTATAATGCAAATAGTATCTATTAGGTTTTCCGTAATTATACTTGAGAAATTCATACAGGTGATGTACTTTCGAACGGTGTATTTTGAATTAAATACTTTGAAGGACATAATACATCACAAGCTTATATATTAGGGGGGGGGGGATACCCCTCCTTTGCTCGTTTCGCTCGCCAACCCCCCAGTTTTTAATTAATATGGAAATTACTAATATGGAAAGGAATAAATTTCTATTCGTATTCGAAATTTGTTATAGCTATAGCCTTGTGCATAGCAACCGCATCAACAACAACTTAGTAACAGATTTTTGTAGTTACATTGTTTGTCCTGCGTCGCGTTATTTCATAATTACAAATTATGATTCAAAAGTGGCGAATATCTGCAGTGTAAATGTGTTTTGAAACAACTACCATAAGTTGAATTATTCTCCAATGCTACATCGCATACATCTATCTACCTATACACCTTCGCCTATAACCCTATCGCCGATGCCTCTGTGAAAGACTATCATACTTACACCATCATTATTAGAAGTTAAGTAATCAAAGTTATTAGGTTCTTGCCAAAGCCCAGATGTCTAGGGTTCAAGCCTGACTCTCGACGATTTTGCGGATTAACTTTTCACCTCTTTGTTTACATATTTATATAAGGACTTGAAAAGGCTGATGTAAAAATAAAAAAAAATTATCAGATTTGGAGGTTATGTTTGGGTATCGCGAGCGTGTCGCGAGCCAGCAGAACGAGGCGTAGTTCCGCGCGCACGCGCAGATGCGTTTACATGATATACACTCATCTGTGCTTTCTATTTTGCATCGCGAGTTCTTAACTCTATAATTCGCGAACAGAACTCGGTAACTATTAGCGTATTGGCTAGTCCGACTCGCCAATTTTTTACCAGGGTATTTACAATAGTCAATATTTATAATCAAATATTATATATATAATAATATTATAATATAAAATTTTTTCTTATAAGAAAGCCTATTGAACTGTATTTAAGTACAAATCTCGAACTTGACCGTTTGTAAGCGTAGCGAATTTCACTCTTAATATAATGTTTGAACCACAAAAAAAATCTTAGGAGATGGCAATTGCCTAATTCGTTCTTTTTCTTATTTTTTGTTTAGGGCCAAAATTGTAAAATATGTTTTTAAAAACTGGAACTGTTTTGAACCATTCAATAAAAATACTTATGAATTGTACATGTCAATGAATGGTACTTATGGCAGTGAAGTAGAAATCATAGCATTTGTTCATATATATTCGGTTTGCGTTTGAGTGTCAAGGGCAAACTTATAAATCCCTTTATTAGAGGTCAGATAATTTAAGTAACAATAAAAATAAATTGAATTTAGTTTTATCCGGTTCCATAGACGCAAGACATTTCAAAGTTACTGTAATTTAAATTTCTGAGATACTTATAAAAAAAGTCTTATAAAAATTGTTATGATAAAAATTGCAGTTTCATGGCACCCCCTACCAGGCCTCACCTTAGTGGCGCCCTCTAGCGGGCGTCACCTCAGTGGCGCCCTCTAGCGGACATCCCCCCAGTGGCGCCCCCTAGCGAGCGTCCCCTCAGTAACGATCCCTCAGTGGCGCTCCCTCAATGGGGGAAATATATCTCTTTTAGGTTAAAATTACGTAAAAAGAGAGACAATTCTCCATTGAGGGGGCGCCAATTGAAAGGGAGCTCACATCTGACATCGCGGCGGCGATATCATTTTGTTAATATAGAGAGATATTCCGAAAAGAATTATATAAAAACTAATAAAAAAAACTATAGCCTAATACTCGTTTTTAGCGATTTTTCAAAGTTACCGTGCATTTAATGTATCCGTATAATGGAGTCTGACTAGAATGTATTCTATCACCTTATTAACACAAGAGGTTTTTTAGAAAAAAAAAGAAACAAACAAAATTGGCTCAATCGTTGCCAATTTCTACAAGATAATTGAAGCTCTATCTATTTGTTGTTAAAAGTGCATATAAAAATCAGTAAAACACACTTGCATTTGAAAGATAAGTAATCTATAATAAACGATAAAAGATTGCCTTTTCTGTCATTCAAGGCAAGTACTTTCCAACAATTCCAAAAATGGCACATTACATATTTTTCAATGATAAAATTGTAAGGCTCTCCTGGAAGCGGTCGTGTCTAAAAAGTCAGTTAAATATTTAAATACCTAAAAATTCTATAGAGTTGTAGAATAGACTAATTTATGACACTTACACTTGCTGTAGAAAGTCTACGTTTTTCAATAACACATTATCAATAATAAATGCATAAATATTTACAAACAGAACGAAAGAAACTAAATGCAGGTGTTCAGCGCTAATGTTTGCACTGTGAGTAACAAATACTTCAGTTTTTGCAAAAAGAACGAAACGATACAGTTGCTAATCGCATATATTCAGTTACATTTCAAGCTCTGTATAACTCATGGAGAAAATGTTCTTTCATATCTTTTTTATTACCATTATATTTCTTAATATCTCTTGTCACAGTGTAAATACTTTAAAGCAAGACGATTTTATTAATTATTTTGAAAGTTATATGACGACGCAAACTGTCATACACCGCCCAATACTCATAACTAAATGTCCCAACAATCTCTCATCAACTTCTTATTTCTTGGTAAAAAAAATCGCAGCAACCTTACCGACAGTCACATTAGATGTCGAAGAATTCCAGAAAAATATTAAAATGTGGATTCGAGAAAAAACTCAACAAGACAGTTTACATATAATCATATCAAGCAGCAATAGTTGCATAAACGTAATTTATAATCTTTTCGAGTTTAGCAAATTACTAAGTTTGTTAACAAGTAAAACCACTCGACCCGAGCATTTAATATTTATCGTTGATGGCGAAACCTGTGAGAAATACAATAAATTTTTGAAAACTTTATGGACTTTCAATATCTTAAACGTTGTTATAATTGATATAATAGAATCGAAAGTGACTAAAAAATTTGACAAAAATGAAGATCTTTTTTTAAATATTCGTATACATCAGTACAACCCATTTAATAATACTTATGAAGTTAAACCATTTTCAAACGAAACCGTTTTGTTCACTCAAAAATTACAAAATATGTATGGTCATAAGTTGGAATTTGGCTTCATGAATGACAAACATAAAGTCATGATAAATAAAAAATATGCTGGAAATGATGTATGGCAAGCCATTGATGGTGAAGACGTCAGTGTCGTAAGAACCATAGCAGATTATTCAAATTTTTCTTTATCCCCAAAGTTTATTTCCAATGGACAATTCGATCACTATTCTAATCTGAAAAAATTCAATATAACTGGAGAAGATATAATAACTGCGTTATACGAGAGTAAAGTTGATCTCTTACTAAACCATTACTTGTACGTAGGATTGAATCCAAGGTCAGTGAAAATTACTGATCTTCCATATGTGGTCAGCGTAAATGCTCTAGTTAAACAATATGGAAAAACGGAGGTCATATTTATTGATAAAGTCATCATAGTTAGTATTCTGATTATGTTGCTAGCAATATTATTTTCAGCAGTTATACAGAAATTTTTTTCAAATAACATTTGGAGTACTTACAGCATCATTCACATTTTAATTTTTGGAAAAAGTTTTGCCACCATTCCTACTAATGCAACTGAAAGAATTTTTTTCATTCTAACGATCTTAGTGTCTTCCGGACTTTCCGTAGTTATATTACAAAAATTTATACAACTAAGGTACACTCAAACAGTATATCTCAAATTATATTGGTTAAATGACATAGTACATCACAAGCTCATCCCATACATCCCGTTTAAAACATTAATCTATATGAACCAAAGCTTATACAATAACCCTACATTTCAAGCAATATTTCATATGCAATCTGCTAACAAAAGCGAAAACTTCAATTGCGAACAGGCCTTAATTAAAAATAGAGACGAAGTGAAGGGTTGTATGGTATACGTCGACGACGGAAAATTACTTAGTGAAATTCACTCGTCAGGTACAAATGGTTGGATTCTAACTATGGTTGATCAGCCTATTATGTATGGATACCCAGCTTTTTGGTTGCAAAGAACTTCTCCATATGTACCTAGATTTAATGTGATGATTCGGAGATTTATTGAAAGTGGACTCTTGAAAAGGTGGGCGTATATCAGTTCATTGCTCTATATAAAGAGAAACCAAATTTTGTTCAGTAATGATAGTTGGAGCCAATACAACACAAAACAGAAAGCAAAAGTATTTATTCCAGTAGAACATATATCTATTGTAAGAAAATTAGTTATTATTGTTCTGGGAGGTAATGCTGCGTCTATCATTATATTAATCTTAGAGCTTTGGCGCAGCTATTTCAAAACAAGAAAAGGAGCATAAATCCATATTTGCATTTTGTGTGCAGGTAATTTTATATAGGTTTAATTGTTGACACAGATAACTCCGTGATAGAAATGCAAATACCAATGGTCTGTAAACTAGGAAATGGCTACAAGAATATCACAGGTATAAAAGCATGTTAGACAACAAAGACGTTTGTTTTTATCTATCTCATATTGTCTTTGCTAATGTCTAACTGCGCCTCCTTTCATTCTTGATGCAGCAAACAAAGTTAAAATCGATATTATTTTACATCAAAATCAATTGATCCGCGTTGAAAAGTGTGCATGTAATTTTCTATCAATAAACAAAAGAATAGTCCTAGTCAATAATTTTACTGTTCTGTTAAGTTATATTCACCCACAGACCTGCTAATCTAGATATCGTGATTCTATTTTCGACATTTTATAAATTTTTTTCCGTATGAAATGTTGAAAATGCATGCAACGTTATTAAAATTGTAATCGCAGTCAGTAGGTAGAGAAGGGGTTACACTTCCCGAAATTACTTTATAATTTTTTGGAGAATAACGGTTTAATTTTGGAAATTTTACAATGTATCTGATTTAAATTCATTGGTTTGTAATTATATTTGAAGAACAATTTACTCTATACCCGATTGAAAGCTATCATTTTATAGAATCGTATGATATTATCATATGATAAACATTTTCATAATATCATGTGGTAATATCATATGATATGTCCAAATTGATCATGTAATATATAATAGGATCGTATCACATTATGGAAAATCGGAATTTTAAAATTAATGAAAGTTCATTATTTCATTTATCTATTGCCTTCTTTGACCTTATCATCTGCATGGTACTTCCATAAATGGCAACAGAACAATGAAATAATGGATTGTAATTAATTTTAAAATTCCGATTTTTCATGATCTGGTAGAATCTCGCTAGATTATATGATCAATTTAAACATGTCACCTGATATTACCGCATTATATTATGAGTACATTTATCATGTGACGTAAAATAAATCAGTAATTCAAGGTTTTTATTTGTGTTACTGGTCTGATCTACTTTGGTAATTTGATAAACGTTCATAATTGTATGAAAAGTAATCGTATTATCCCTAAATTTGCTTCTAATGAAGAGGCATATGGTGATTTGTGCAAAATGTTTTTTAACTTATCTCGAAGAAATCAGACTTGTCTCCACTAGATCTATTACTATAAATAATTTCCTAAATGTTCATGTCAATTGGTATTATTGTTTCTGAGAAAATTTTGAATTACGAAAAGAAAGTAAAACAGGTAACTTCTTTTTTGTTGAAATGGCGTCACCTTGAAGTTTAAGAGATTATTAGTGAACGTCGAATGCATAGCTTAATGATTTTAATATCTGTTGGATATTCTGCGGTTGCAATGCAGAAATTCATAAAAATTAACTACTTTCAAACGGTATACCATAAATTAGATTCTTTAAAAGATATGATTCATCATAATACCTCATTCCATTTATCCATTCGCAATATATAAATCTTTTGATTAAATGGTATCCCGATAATGTCAATCTATAAACCATATTTCACAAGCGATCTGGTAACAGAAGCATCAACTTTGATTGCGTGCTAGCCTTGGTTAGACAAAGTGATGAAGTGAAGGGTTGTATGTTGTCTCGTGCTTCTGGACTGATGCTCAGCAAAAGTCATTCTACGGGTAGATATAGCTGGATCTGGACCATAGCTAAAGAGCCTGTCCTTATTGGATATTCAACATTTTTGTTTGAAAGAGTATCACCATTTATTTTTTTTATTTACCATTTATTTATTTATTTTTTTACACATAGATTCAGCGGTTGCTTCCGTGATGTTTTGAAGGTGGATTGCACGACATGTGGAAGTACATGAATCTAATACTGTACGTCAAGCAAAATCCCATGTATTTTGGCAACAATATTTTGATCGAACTATTAACATTCAAATCGAAAATAGAAATTGTTATGAAAAAAGCGTTATCTCTATCGTAAACAAGGTAGTGACCATTAGTCTGGGAGGAGAAATCGTGTCTATCATCATAATAATTCTGGAGATTTGGTGGATACATTATTAACGTTAAGGATGAAACTATACCAATATTATTTGACTTGTGAATTTTTAAAACAACTATTCATTCCATTATAGAATAATGAATTTTTTTGTTTTGCGTTGCCAAGCAACTTTCATTATCGAATTTCAATTACTACTATTTGTCATTACTATAAATTGTATTTTCTTGTACGCATTAGTCCTTATTAAATAAATTTACTTAATCTCAAGCTCATATTTTATTTACAAAGTTATTTCAATCTTATTAAAGCAAAACAGATCATTTTGTTTTAATAATTAGTTAATAATTTCATATGTCCTTTGCGGTACATTATGCTGCAAAAATATAAAGAAAATTTTAGTTTAAGTTTAACAAAGCTTAAGTTAATTATCATATCTATTCTTCTATTATTCATTAAGTGACTACCATAAATTGTAAAAGTATTGATTCTTCGAACAAGGGATACATAGGATATAAATACATAGACATACAAATTAAGTTAATATTAAAAAAAATTAGAAAAAATTGTTTGAAAAAATTAAAAAATATATTAATAAAGAAGTACTTCACTTAAGTTTTAGTGCAAGTTTCGGGGAGTAAAATGACATGTTAAAAGTTTCATTGCTGTCGCTCATTTCGTGATAGATTAAAAATATAAAATCAATAATTTGCAGTGTTCAAACCCTTTAATTGAAGATATGAATGAGTGGTTTAAAATAAAAAATAATTCATAATGATTACATAAATAGAAAATTTTTTATATCTTTACAAATAAAATTTCTTATTTTAAGTCGTTAATTCAGATATAATCCCATACTGTTTAAACAATATCCATTAAAACTCAATTGGTGAATTGGTTCCTTATTACAAAATAGTAAAAAAAATATTTGTGCTGTACGAAGTGACATTCAGCCTTACTCTTGTACTATCCCAGAAAATTGTAGTAGAAGGAAGAATTTAGTAACTTATCTAAGACGGTACTTTTATCTAAAATACTAAAAATAATCGTTAAAATGGATCATTATACATAAAAGCATATTAAGCAATTCATTTTGCTTTCGGAAAAATATGACTGTATTAGAAAGTACATTTTACAAAAAAGTATAAATAAGACAATCGGAGCAAAACCTTGAAATTATGTGAGCAAAGAGCGCGTTTTACAACTTATCTAAAACGCTAGTTCGTTTATCTAAACATAACTTAAATATTTATGGGAACGAACTATTGGATCAGTAATCGATAATTTGTGTAGAAATAGATATCCACAGGCACAGCGCTTACAATAGGTTGTGGTTCGATAGTTCAACAAAATTTGACGTTAGAATTGATAAGACTACTTACGAAAAGAATGACTTGGAACTGCATCTTTCTCACAATTACATTACTTGTAATTTCTTGTCATGGTATAAAAATCATTAAGGAAAATGATATTGTTAATCACATTATAAACTTTATATCAAAACAAAAACCCACACTGAATGCAATAATTATAAGCAAATGTTCTAAATCTTTTTCATCCGTAACGTACAGGTTGAGCAAAAAAATTATGGGAATGTTACCATCAAATACATTGTTTATTCAAGAATTGCATAGTCATTATGAAAATCTGAAAATTAAAAATATTAAGGGATGGTTAATGCAAACTACTCAACGAGAAGCTTTGCAAATAATTTTTGTAAGTAACGATGATAGACATCAGGTGAATGCAACACACAATCTTCAAAAGTGTAGTGAATTACTAGGATTTCTAACAAACAAAACTTTTCGACCGAACCGTCTGTTATTTATCGTCGATGGAGAAACCAGTGAGCAGTATAATTCATTATTTAAACTTTTATGGACATTTAACATCTTAAATGTTGCTGTGATTGATATAATAAAACCAAAATTAGCGAAAAATTTTTATAAAAATAATAAGCTTTCTTTTGTTATTCGATTACATCAGTACAATCCATTCAATCATACCTATAAAATTACACCATTTTCAAATAAAAGTGTTCTATTTCCAAACAAGCTGCAAAATATGTATGGGCACAAATTAGCCGTTGCTTTCAATAAGGTGATTAATACAATTATAATAAACAAAGAATACACTGGAGATGACATATGGCATACCGTCAGCGGTATGGACGTAAATATCGTAAAAACAGTTTCAGACTATTCAAATTTTAGTTTATCGCTCAAATTAGTACAGACAGGAATTATATCTAAATATCCGAATCTGAAGAAATTTAATGTAACCGAAGGTGATGTAATGGATTCTGTAAGGAATGAAAAAACTGATTTTGTATTGAACCGTTTTTTGTATGCAGGAATAAACAAAGATCTACAGCATACTACATGTTTGTACATAGACAGTCTTAATGCTCTAGTGAAGCAATATGGAAAAACGGAGATTATATTCACAGATGAACTAATCCAAGAAACTGCCCTAATTCTATTCATGATAACATTTTTCTCCACTGTTTTATTCATCATTTATCCAAACAAGTACTGGGAAACGTGCAATACCATTCACATGTTACTTTTCGGAAGAAGTTTTGCAATGATTCCTACTAATGCAATCGCAAGGATTTTTTTTCTTTTAATGCTCTTAGTATCAGCCCAATTTTCTGTAGTTATACTGGAAAAGTTTATACAAATGAACTACGTTGAGACAATGTATTTAAAATTAGAATTTTTAAGGGACATAATTAATCACAAACTTATCCCATTTATTCAACCCAAACATTTAATATTTTTGAAGAATTATTATGCCGCCGATGATTCTATTCAAGCCATAGTTCACATGCAGTCTATAAACAAGAGTGAACTTTTTAATTGTGAATTGGCTTTGGTACAAGATACCGATAAAGTGAAGGGTTGCATGGTACCTTTTGACGATGGAGTGAGACTTAGCCAGAGTCACTCCTCAGGTAGCAATGGCTGGATCCTCACTATGGTCAATCAGCCTATTGTTTTGGGATATCAGGTTTTTCTGTTTAAAACAGCATCACCATTTTTACCTAGATTCAATGAAATCCTCCGGCGATCCTTTGAAGGCGGATTGCTCAGTAGGTGGAAAGATTACGACTCAGTACTCCAGGTAAAGGAAAATAAGGCCTTGTATAGTAATGGTACTTTAAACAAGCTGCTCTCGTTGCAATCGGCAAAACTGAAAAATGAAAATTTTGTTCAAGAGCGCATTTCTATCGCATGGAAATTAGGAACCATTAGTCTGGGAGGTACTGTCACGTCAATCATTATATTTTTTTTAGAGATTTGGTGGAAATATTGTGAGGTAATAAAGTCGACGTAAATTCATATTTGTATTTTATATACAATTAATAAATATTATTATTTTCATTTCTTAATGAGAATATTCTATATTTAACAATACCTCACAATGTATAAGATCCTATAATTTTATTATTTTTTTTACATAACCCTACAAACCTAAACCTATAGCATTGGGTGGCATAAATCTGTACTTATGCCACAACTATCGATGGCATGAGCAGTTCATTATGTCACCATGTTAATGACACTCACTAAGCTCGTGCGCCAACCTCACGATGCCAGCGCTTAAGAAATGAAATTAGTTAGGATAGCAAGTAAGCACAATATATGTCCAAATCTTTTAAATATATATCGAGTTATAGGCTAGTAAAAAACGCACATCTTCCAAACACTTTTATAGCACAGAATGATCCAAATTCGCACTTAAGTTATACTTATATCATTATTTTATTTGCTGCGCCCTAACTTCACAGGTAAATTCGTGCATTGTTAGACGTTTCTTATTAGAAACTGGTTCAAAAAAATGTTTGTGTTGCACGAAGTAACCATTCAGTCTTACTGGTGTACTATCCCAGTGAATTGTAATAGAAGGAACAATTTAGTAATTTAGCTAAAAAGCTACTTATCTAAAATGCCAAAAAGAATTCTTAAAATAGATCATTATGTAACAAACACAAATACAGAAATAACAAGATATTAAACAAACCATTTTGCCTTCGGAAACATATCAATATGTTAGTAGGTATATTTCACAAGAAAGTATAAATAACACAATAGGAGAAAAGTGTTGGAATTATGTTACTTTGCCATTCAAAAACTTAACAGCATTTGACATCGAGAATTGAAAAAGTCTTGTTTATAATTTTCGACAAAAATGTCTTTCAATGCTTCTCTACAGTCATTGCATTCCTAGTTATTTTTTGTTCCGATATAAAATTATAATTTATTATTAATTGCATTGTAAGAAATAATCATAAGTAAACATTCTTATTATTTCTCAGCCAAATCTTTATTACTGACTAAAATAATCTCCACAGGATTACTAATTTTTGAAAAAAGTTTTGCAACAATTTCTGCTAATACTATCGCAAAAATTTTTTGAAGGCACTATCTTATCATTGTGAGCGAAAAAAGCTTTTTGTAACTTCTCTAAAACGCTAGTTCGTTTATCTAAACGTAACTTAAATATTTATGGGAAAGAACTATTGTATCAGTAATCGATAATTTGTGTAGAAGTAGATATCCACAGGCACAGCGCTTACAATAGGTTGTGGTTCGATAGTTCAACAAAATTTGACGTTAGAATTGATAAGACTACTTACGAAAAAAATGACTTGGAACTGCATCTTTCTCACAATTACATTACTTGTAATTTCTTGTCGTGGTATAAAAATTATTAAGGAAAATGATATTGTTAATCACATTATAAACTTTATTTCAAAACAAAAACCCACACTGAATGCAATAATTATAAGTAAATGTTCCAAATCTTTTTCATCCGTAACGTATAGGTTGAGCAAAAAAATTATGGGAATGTTACCATCAAATACATTGTTTATTCAAGAATTGCATAATCATTCTGAAAATCTGAAAATAAATGTAATGAATTACTAGGATTTTTAAAAAATAAAACTATTCGACCGAATGGTCTGTTGTTTATTGTCGACGGAGAAACCCGTGAAGAATATAATTCATTATTTAAACTTTTATGGACATTTAACATCTTAAATGTGGCTGTGATTGATATAATAAAACCAAAATTAGCGAAAAATTTTTATAAAAATAACAAGCTTTTTTTGGTTATTCGATTACATCAGTACAATCTATTCAATCATACCTATAAAATGACATGTTACTTTTCGGAAGAAGTTTTGCAAGGATTTTTTTTCTTTTAATGCTCTTAGTATCAGCCCAATTTTATGTAGTTATACTGGAAAAGTTTATACAAATGAACTACTTTGAGACAATGTATATAAAATTAGAATCTTTAAGGGACATAATTAATCACAAACTTATCCCATTTATTAAACCAAAACATTTAATATTTTTGAAGAATTATTATGATTCTATTCGAGCCATAGTTCACATGCATTCTAAAAACAAGAGTGATCTTTTTGATTGTGAATTGGCTTTGGTAGAAAATACTGATAAATTAAAGGGTTGCTTGGTAACTTTCGATGATGGAGTGAGACTTAGCCAAAGTCACTCCTCAGGTAGCAACGGCCGGACCCTCACTATGGTCAATCAGCCTATTAATTCTGGATATTCGGCTTTTCTCTTTAAAATAGCATCACCATTTTTACCTAGATTCAATGAAATCCTTCGGCGATATTTTGAAGGTGGATTACTCAGCAGATGGAAATACTGCACCACAGTACTCCGCGTAAAGGGAAACAAAGGCTTGTATAGTAATGATACTGTAAACAAGCTGTTCTCGTTGCAACCGAAAAATCAATTTTTTGTTCCAAAATGCATTTCTATCGCATCGAAATTAGGAACCATTATTCTGGGAGGTAGTGTTACATCAATCATTACATTTATTTAAGAGATTTGGTGGAAATATTGTGATGTAATAAATTCGACATAGATCGATATTTGTATTTCATATTCAGTAAATAAATTTCATTAATTTTATGCCGTACAAATCTCTATGTCATATCCGATATATATAGTAAACGAGAAAGATTGGACCGACCTTTGTGCAAATGGTTTGTCTAAACGAAATAACGAAAGGCCTTGAAAAAATTACTGCGCCTTGAAAATTATAATGCAGATCGTGATAAAGCGAGCTTACTCTCGTACTCTCTAAAATAATTTGAGCGACATTTTCACTATTTGAATGATTGAACTGTTTATTACTTTCAGAATAGTGAAATTTTTACTATTGAATAAACGAAATCAAAGTTTGGTTTATTGCAAACTTGTGACTCACTATTTAAAAAGTGAAAAATTTCATGATATTAATTTCACTTTTCAAAATAGTTAATGTTCAATAATTTGAAAGTAAACCAGTGGCTTAAATAATTAGTGAATAATGATATTACAAAGAAAGATGTTTTGCGAGCTTGTATTTCATCGCGTCATGCAGTTTGTTCCTTCTCTGGTTGTTGATGATGTTCGCGCCGGCGCAGAGACCGTAGTCTTCGATTAAAAAATTTGCTAAAAAAATAAATTTACCATATTAAATATTGTCATTTTCTATAATTTTTAGCTCGGAAATGAATCAAAATTATGAATAATGTCAAGAATACTTTTATCCTCAGAATCTCGTTTATAATTTAAATGTATTTTTTATCCAAGGCGTATATGCTATTTTTAAAAATTTCAATGACCTAATTGATTTTTTGAGGTGAGAAAAAGGTCGAGTGCCATTGAAATATCTGTGAAAGACTTATGTTATATAAAAATCTCAGCAAATTTCCTAACAAAAGTGTTCTATACATTTTTGTTGAAAACCGCTTCCCTGAGGAGCTATAAATTAATGAAAATAGTAGCTTAGAAGTAAGTGATGGAAAAAATCCGAAAAAATTCTCATACTCATGAGCCACCATAGAGGTTTCAAAAATATTTTTTTGGGGGGAGTAGTCCAAAAATCGATCATGCTTATCCTTGACTTAAGTTGTCGATTATTTCACCGTGAATATCAAATTTGCTACGCTCCTGCCCTAACTTCACAGGTGAACTAATCAACTGCTTATATCACGAATAATCGTGACAGCTGAATTAGCGATGATGTGCTAAAAATTCCTTTTACGCTAAAAATTCCACGATCTATAATTCGCAAATTCACCTTCGTAGTCTGCGACGATCATCTTTCTACCCTTTTCTTATCGAGTTTTCTGCGTTTTTCTTAATTTAGACTCGTTCAACTACGCATCTGTACCGAATTCACGCAAGTGTTTGATTTCCGGATTCTGATCAAACCATTTCTGAAACGGAAGTTTTGTTTCCCATCTAGCTGTGGGATTTGCTTCAGCCTATACTTCTTGATTGGCATGGTCCTTGTGCTTTCGCTGAGAAAATAATTATACAATTAAAAAAAAAATTATATTATTACTTTCAGTGAACTGATGATTATTAATTACGGTCTAAATCGAGCGGGATGCTTGGGGCCAATCCTCTTGAAACAAGATAGTATTTCTGAGCGTATTAAATTAAATATCAATAGTTTTGCGGTGTAATAAAATAATGAAAAATATGTTTCAAGAAATTCCATGCAGCAAATATCTATGCAGGGTTTTGCAGTACGTTAAATGTACTTATGTAGGATCATTCAATGTATTGTGTTGAATTATATTTGTGGAGAGTTTGCCCGGTGTCAATTAAAGGATCGATATTTAAAATTTTATTTTATTGCCTTAGGAAAAATATAAATGCGCAAATAGATTGTACTTAAAAGTATTTTTACACAGGCGTAGCGTTTAAATTATGCTAGTTTGCTATTCGAAAGCTTAACAGAATTTGTTACGGAAATTTATAAAACTTTATTTAAACTCGTACTTATATTGATCTCAAATATCAATATTTAGAAATTGAAAGTACAGGCACGAAATTGCACGTAATATAAGTAATACGCCAGTATATTTCAAAAGGACATATATCTGCATAGTTGTATGCTATAATTGAAATAATTTACCCTAAAAGACCTTCAAAAAAGTAGTCTGAGTAAGTATTTCTTTCTATGTTAGATTCATCAGTACAATCCATTTACAGATATTTATCAAATTAAACCACTTTCAAAAGTGTAAAGAATCGATTTTATTTTACTATCGATGAATGGATAAAATTGACACGATGTTAATGTAAGAATTCATATATTTAATAATTCTTCTTGATAGAATATCGTGCCTGTTTATGTGTCCATTTTCGAATTTTGCCCATGAGAAATACCTATACTCGATACATTCACCTAGTGTTTACCAAACACCTCACCACCTTACAACTGTAATGAGCCGACTCCGCGTTCGTCCGGTCCTGAAGCAGGAATTATGAAACATGGCATCGCGCGGGCAATTCAAAACTCGCGACCAAGTATTAATCTTTTCTTTGCTCAAGCGAAGTGGGGAGGCGACTCAGTGGCGTCATTGAATTACCTAGAACTATTATTGTAATATAATTAAGATACTCACCTGTCTCTAACGCAAGTAAGTTAAGCCGCCGTTGATAGAAAATGTCCGGATAACAAAAATCTCGATTACCGCAGGGTATAGGGAATATGCGTCACAATCTATTCACTTCCGGCTTAGCCCTGGATTAGTAGTTCGCCGAATTTCACATGCGTTAATCGCCTTAATCCTCTCAAGAGGAAGGATTCTAATTATATAAAAGAAAAACCGCTCTCGAGTCAAGCTCAGTCTGTTCTTAGCTGCCTTGAAGCGCGGAGCTATACTATTAAACGCGATTTCTACTACCAGATCTTTTCTTTTATGCTGCTTATCCATCCTGATCCCTTGCACTCAGTGCTTTATCAATAAACGAACCTAGGATCAAGAAGATGACCCTACATTAAACACCATCGGTCTAGTTGGCGAGCGCTACTACAGGCCAGCATCGACCTAGGTCATAAAATTTTGATGATAGCGGTGTGATTCGTCGAAGGGATTCAGGAACGCTTGAAGATACTGGTATTCGACTCCATGAGAATCCTGGACAACTACCCCGATTGCTACGCACAGCCAGCGTACGTGTTTTCTTCGAGGGTTTTGAGCTGCGATTTCCCTCGGTTCCAAACGTACATACCGAAACTGGTGCCAAAGAAGAGTCCGCAGTATTGGAAGAAAATCCTCAATTGGCAACCGAAACAACCACTGACAACGACACAGCATCTCCTGTCGACAAGGACGAGTACTCGCTCATTCCTGCAACCGGACGACCAGTCCAGTACTTTTCCTCTCCAACGAAGGGACCTGGTATTTACCCGCAGCTATCTCCCATTCGACAATGGAGGACATAACTACAATGATATCGACTGGCACGTTTTATACAACCCCCGCCACGTACTATGTGGTTGAAAACGTTCCAAGCCCCTGGGCAATGAAAACAGAAATCCTGCAAGTAACGCCACCAACAGGAGTACCCGGTTAACCAGTGTGGGTCACCCCATCGGGACCTCCACCGACCTATACCAAATGGCAATAACCGCCGCCTATAGCATGCCGCCTCTGTCGCCAGCATCCGTCGTCCTGATAACGCCCGCGACCTCGACGCTGCTAGCCCCCACGTCACCACTGCCAATAACATATACTCTGCCGCTAACCACGATATCAGCCCCGAGTGACAACCCCACGCCACCGCCATCGCCACCGCCATCGCTACCGCCACCGACACCGACACCGACACCGGTCCCGTGGACATCGGCTAATATAGCGACCCAGGTATTCCTATCAATGACATTGCCAGCAGATGCCAGTGAAGCAGCCTCGACCATTGAAACTGTGCGCACACTCTAGTCCGGTAACCGATTAGCCCAGGCTAACCTATGCACTTCTGTAAATGCTCTGCCTCGGCCTCTCGACCCGATGAACAGACTACGAGTCCCGAGCCAGTCAAGAGATTGGCTATGCCTGAGGATAGCGCTTCACGGGCAGTTGTACATCATGCGCTCCCTGTTCCCGGAGACCCAACACATTCTGTTTGAGCCTCGCGCCCCTCTTCGACTAAGCACGCGCACGCCACCGAGAGGACACTTAGGGAAACTTCCCTCTCTACGACACGGGACCCCAGCGACGCGCTTTCCCCGGCTGTCCCAGTCGTGTGCCAACATAAAACGTGTCAACACCATGTCAATACTTCAGTGCATTTGAATAAACCAGCATCTCCCGATACACCACGCCTATTTCTTAACTCCCGCACAAACGTTGGTCCAATCGAGCCGGATTCGTGAAGTATTAACCAGATCGGAAGGAAGACGATATGAACGGAGAAGGTAAATATTAGTGCTGAAAATTAGTGCTGCGTCAAAAAGTGCGCGCTTCATGAAGTAATAAGCACGCACTCGTGCACGCGGCATAAAAGGTGTACCGTCGCGATATATCGAACAACAGCGGGAACGGTCGCGAGGAAGCCCGCAACGAACCCACGCCGAGAAAAACCATGGCGGAAAAGCGCCCGTTCTCCCCATCGGAACAACTCCAACGTTGTCGATCGGAGGTGATGGCCGAAAAGCGGACGCTGCCCCCTCCTCTTCCTCAGTCCTCAACGCGCGCGGGCCCGACGATGCCGAGCGCCCCGAGCGGCGGACTTCGGCCGCGCGCCACCCTGCTCTTTTGCTCTCCCCCTCTCTCTCACTCACTATCTCTCCCTCTCTCTCCTCCCTTTCACAGGCCGACGACTCCGAGCGGCCCAGCGGCGGACTTCGGCCGCTCTCCGCATCCGCGCCACCCCGCTCTCGCTCGCTCTCTCTTCCTCTCTCCTCCCTTTCAAAGGCTGATGACTCCAAACGGCTCGAGCGGCGAGCTTCGGCAGTCCCCGAATGCATGTGCCACCCTAATCTCGTGCGCGCTGTGCTCTCTCTCTCTCGGCTCCGCTCTGTCACATGAGCAGCCAACTGCACGCGGCCAGGAGAAACGGCTTCGCTCTGTCACATGAGCAGCTAACTGCACGCGGCCAGGAGAAACGGCTTCGCTCTGTCACATGAGCAGTTAACTGCGTGCGGCCAGGAGAAACGGCTTCGCTCTGTCACATGAGCAGCCCTCGGAATATTGTGATTTTATGTTCGCAGGAACAGCCAAACAACCCATCTCACACGAGCAGCCAGGCTGCATGTGGTTCGGACGGCTTCGCTCTGTTACACGAGAAGCCTAACCGCATGCGGCTAATGGACTCGGCTTCGCTCTGTTACACGAGCAGCCCGTACAGTTCGGACGGCTTTGCTCTGTCACGGCGGCCGAACCGCATGCGGCTTATGGACGCGGCTTCGCTCTGGTACACGAGCAGCCCGTACAGTTCGGACGGCTTCGCTCTGTTACACGAGCAGCCCCTCGGAAATTTGTGATTTTATGTTCGCAGGAACAGCACTACTCATCTCACAACAAGATTTCCTCGTCGTCCTCAAGCAGTGGGCCCAGAAGATCCTGGATCGCCTGCAGACTCAGTGGACTGGAGGCCTGGCCGCCAGCCACCTCGAGATGCTCGATGACTACTGGACGGATTTTCTGCAGAATCATGTGACGCTGCTGCAACCTCCCAACATCCAGGACACCGACTACTGCCAAGGAAGCGAGCACTTAGAGGCGTAGAGCATCTACGCCTCAGCAAAAGGCTGACTCTACGATGTGCTGCAGATCGCTTCATTTCCTGCAAAGGTAGCAGAGCAGGAGGACGAAGACGGTGGATGTGCGCGCCGCCTTCCTCAACAGCGGCAGTGCAGATGTGCGCGCCGCCACCCTCAACAGCGGCAGTGAGAATGTGTGTGCCGCCTTCCTGAACAACAGCAGCGCGGATGTGCGTGCTGCCATCCTCCCCAACGGCAGCGTGAATGTGTCTTTACAGCAGGTGGCTCCCTCACTCACCATTTTTACGCGAACAGCTCCCTCACTTAGCATTTGTACTCTCGCGGTGGGTGAGCCGCCATGTGTCTGATTTCAGATCAACGTGCCGCCTTCTTCAACTGCGGCAGCAAGGATGCCAGATTCTCCGGCTGAGACGACTACTCCACCCTGTTTGCCGCGAAGCGATCACTCACGGTCGCAGCGAAGGACTCGTGCCGCACTCACCAAGTTCACGCGGGCGGCACCCTCACTCACCATTTTTACGCGGGCGGCTCCCTCACTCAGCATTTGTACTCTCGCGGTAGGTGAGCCGCCATGTGTCTGATTTCAGATCACCGTACCGCCTTCTTCAACTGTGGCAGCACGGATGCCCGCACTTCAACTGCGGCAGCGCGGGCGTGCGCGCCGCTGTCTTCGACTGCGGCAATGCGGAGATCACGACCATCGAGGCAGCGAATGCTCACAATCCTCTCCACAACAAGAGAAAACAACCGGGCTCAGATAACACCGAGGCCAGAGTCCAGGATCCTCCACCTTCGTCCTCGTCGTTAGGCACTCACGCTCACGGACCAGAGCTAATCGTCGCAAGCCAGCCGCATCGAGGAAGGGGCCTGCAGCCAAAGGAATTGCTGAGAGGTGGCGAGCTCATTCACCCATACGACGAAAGAGCGAAAAGATTCTGAGATCGACGAGTTATCGCTGACCAGGATCGAAAGAGTAATCCCGGTTCGAAGACGAGTTTGTTTCGACTCGTATTCCGATGCTGCTGATAATAGCCAGGAGCTCGATGAACACCTGAGCTCTGTCTGTTTGAATTTCAGGAGCGAGATATCATTAGCAGCACGAGGATACGCGTTACCCACTTCAGCATCAGTAGCAGCACCGAGATATGCACCGATCACCCCAGCGGTGGCAGCAGCGACGGCAACACGAGGATGTGCGCCGCCGATCTCAGCAGTAACGACAACGACACCGTAGTCTCAGCAGACCTTGCCGATGGTGCTGCAGGGATGCACACCATCTCTTGCATCGGCTGCTCAAGCTGAGGCAGTCGCAGCGGACATCGACTTCATCGAACATCGCGAAGCAATACTACAGCGACACGACGATAGCGACTCGAAGTCCAGGCATCAGGAAAATGCTCACCAACTTCTTCAACTAGAGCCTTCGATCGTCCGATGGACTGGAAAGCTGCAGTCAAGTCTGTCTAGACGCGACGCCGGCCCGCGGACATCAACCCACGAGGAATTCTCTACTCCAACTACTCAAATCGACCGGACGGTGACCTCACGTCGGTTCAACTAGGCGGACTCGTCAGAGGAGTTGCCGTAACAAGAGCGGGCGAGTCGTACACCAGGCTCACGACAAAGCTCGATCAGCTACCAATGTCTTCACCGATTTAACCAGAAGACGACACCTCAGGGTCCAATTACGAGCGACAACACTATCACATCGCCAGGCGAGTGACATGTCACTATTCTCACTGCGGGCGGCGACTCACTAAATTCGCCACGAGCTTCGGTGCCTCAGCAATCTCACAGCGGGCGGCTCTCCATCGCTTCTACGACGGGCGGCAACTCACCTCGAACATCACTGGTTAATTCCGTTCGGGGAATGGAGCGGGCGGTATGTTTGAGCCTCGCGCCCCTCTTCGACTAAGCACGCGCACGCCACCGAGAGGACACTCAGGGAAACTTCCCTCTCTACGACACGGGCCCCCAGCGACGCGCTCTCCCCGGCTGTCCCAGCCGTGTGCCAACATAAAACGTGTCAACACCATGTCAATACTTCAGTGCATTTGAATAAACCAGCATCTCCCGATAAACCACGCCTATTTCTTAACTCCCGCACAAACACATTCTATACATGGCATATGTGACCTCTGGCGGGAATGACTGGAGGTGCCTGTAGTGTCGAGACGGTGTGGGGGAGGACTGGACAGTCGTATACGAGCACATGGTGGGGCTGCGCAGGAGTCTGAATGAGATATCCTGTCCGGGATACGGACATTGGATATTCACCATAAAAAGAGTACTTAACTGTGCCGAATTCTCGCTGGTCCTACACAACCACGAGAGAGAGGTGACCAGTGGAAACCTAGTCAGAGCATGCGCCACGAGGCATGGATAAGACCGGCCTTTCCCAGACGAAGACACGGAGTGTCGCCTAGAAGAAGGTCAATGAAGGGTGAGGAAGAAAACACAAGAAGCAACGTGTATATGTGGAAATTTACGGAGAGTCGGACTCTTTTTTGCTCAAAAGTAGAAACTGAGTAATTTTGAGGGCACACTGACCGGACTAGGCTTTTTATACTCGTTAGGACATACGAAAAGAGATGCATGGATGTAGATAAAAAGTTAAGGGCCAAAAACTGAAAAATAGTACGTCAATTTTCGTGTTTTTATTTCATTCTCCTACAATTTTAAGATTATCGTGTTGTGCGTGCCACAAGGTCAGAGTATGATTCCAGATAAAAATAGGAGCTTAGCGCTAACATCACACTTACACCTTAAAGACAATCAAATTCATAATCATTTGTTTCTTTTTTTGTATGTCCCCTGTCGGTATTAGCAACTCTCACTCCCTGCGTTTTTGTGAATCTTCAATAAATACATTGAGTACACTATTGAGCAACTTGTAAATGGAGACCTACTCTACTGAATGTTAGCAGGTATATTTTAAAAGAAAGTGTAAGTAACTTAATAGGAGCAAAGCATTTGAATTATGTTAGTTTGTGATTCAAAAACTTAACAGCAGTTGACATTGATAATTGAAGAAGCTATGTGTCTTTTAATGTTTTTCTTGTCATTGTGTTACTAGATCTTTATTACATTATAAGTACTAACAATCATACATAAACATTCTTACGATTTTTCATCCAAATCTTTCTAAAATAATCTCCTAAGGATTAGTAATTTTTGGAAAAGTTTCACAACCGTTCCTGCTAATGCGACTTTTAACATTTTTTTTAAAATCCTGATCCACCTGATCATTGCGAGCGAAGAACGCTCTCTGTTACTTATATAAAAAGCTAGTAGTTTTGTCTTAACGAAATTAATATGATTATAGGAACCAACTAATGAATCAGTAATCAATATTTGTTTACGTAGAAGTAGGTATGCACAGGGGTGGCGCTAATATTATGTGAATTTGTGGTTCAATAGTTTAACAGAATTTGACATAGAAATTGGTAAGACTTTACAACTTATGAAAAAATGACCACAACTAGGGGCAAAAGTTGACTTTTTCAAGCCTACGGCGCCCTCGACACCCACTCGTGCTCAATCATCATCCGAGTCTGAATAAGTCATTCGCCCCTTGTTGTGTACCGTGCTTTTTATAATTTGTGCATCGAAGGACTCTTTAACGCAACCATCAAAGCTCTTGGACATTGACTTTGACGCAACATATTTATGCATGTGTATTATGTGTAAATTTAAAAAATTTTGAAAATTTTGAAATTTTATTATAAACTTTATATCAAAGCAAAAACTCATGCTGAATGCAGTAATCATAAATAAACGTTCTATATCTTTTTCGTCCGTAACATATTTGTATTTAAAATTATAATCTTTAAAGGACATAATTAATCACAAGCGCTTGAATGAAGCGCGTAATTTATTCCTTCGAGTTATTTAAAAAAATTGAAGATACACTATTCCGATTCCGTAACCCAGTCAGATCTCCGGCTCGTACCTGGTGGATCGGCAAAGATTAGCTTCACCACGGCACTACCTAACTTGTACCCTTGGGAAAATTTGCACCGTTACAAAGCTTTCTCTTCGAGAACAATAATTTTATTCGAAAGCCGATGTCAATAATACTTAAAGAATCAACCAAAATATAGCGACGAAATGTACCTAATGTAAGTGATTATTGCGAGCATAACCAACATATTTTAAACGAAACAACATTCCAACTTTTAGAAAAATAAATGTAAAAGGAAAAGATAAAAAAGAAACACCATGAAAAATACTATAACTATAAATATAAAACACCATAAAAAGTAATGATGAACACAAGAAATCAGACAATAATATGATTGAAGAATACTGTAACTAATTCAACCATAGCTTAAATTTTAATACTTTCGCAGTTTTAAAGTGCTTAAACTAGTCTACATTATAATAAATTATCAGGTACATCTTGACTCAAGATTAAGTGTTAATTCTAGAAAGTGACGCTGCCGATACTGACATATTCATATAGCGTAAAATGATGAGCAATTCATGATGAAGTTGGATTTTCCCACACGGTTCAAAATTTTCACAATTTAGATTGTTAAGGTTCTACAGATATCACTGAAAATCTAATAGACTGAAAAGTATTGATATCACTGACGCGCAGATCATGAAAATTCCATGAACTACGTAGATTATTCTAGCAGTTCCATTCAATATTGCGCTTATGCGCTCATATCTTGCTTATTTGATGCCAAGAAATATATATTTTAACAACATACATTTTCATTTGACAGCATTACATGCTCATAATTGTCAGCAAATAAATAGCTTTTTGTTACTAAGCTAAAAAGCTAGAAGTTTTGTCTCAGAGAAATTAATATGATTATAGGAACGGACTAATACAGCAATAATCAATATTTATTTGCGTCGAAGTAGATATGCACAGGCGCATAGCTGACATTATGTTAGTTTACGGTTCGAACGTTCAACAGAATTTGACATTGGAATTGATAAGACTTTATAACTTATGAAAAAAATGACTTGTAAACATATTTTTCTCTCAATTACATTGCTCGTAATTTCTTGTCATGGTATAAAAATTTTTAATGAAAATGATGTTGCTAATCACATTATAAACATTATATCAAAGCAGAAACTTATGCGAAATCGAATAATCATAAATGAATGTCCCAAATCTTTTTCGTCCGTAACGTATTTGTTGAACAAAAAAATTGTAGCGATGTTACCATCAAATACGTTGTATATTCAAGTATTCCATAATCATTCTGAAAATCTGAAAATTAAACATATTAAGGAATGGTTAAAGCAAACTACCCAACGAGAAACATTGCAAATAATTTTTGTAAGCAACGATGATAGCCGTCCGGTGAATGTAACACACAATCTTCAGGAGTGTAGTGAATCACTAGGATTTTTAACAAATAAAACTATTCGACCGAACCGTCTGTTGTTCATCGTCGATGGAGAAACCCGTGAAGAATATAATTTGTTTTTTAAACTTTTATGGACATTCAGCATCTTAAATGTTGCTGTGATTGATATAATGAAATCTAAATTCGGGAAAAATTTTCATGAAAGTAATAAGCTTTCGTTTAATATTCACTTACATCAGTATAATCCATTTAATGATACGTATGATATCAAACCATTTTCAAAAAAAAGCATTCTATTTCCAAACAAACTGCAAAATATGTATGGATACAAGTTAGTCACTGGTTTTGATGATGTGAATACTAAAATTTTTATAGACAAAGAGTATACTGGAGATAACATATGGCATATTATCAAGGGCATAGATGTCAGTATCGTAAAAACCATTGCCGATTACTCAAACTTTAGTTTATCGCTCAAATTAGTAGAGCCAGGAGTTATATCTAAGTTTCCGAATCTGAAGAAATTTAATGTAACCGAAGCTGATATAGTAGGTTCTTTAAAGAAAGATAAAATTGATTTTATATTGACCCATTTAATGTATGTAGGACTAAATAAAGATCTGTCGCATACTTCAGGTTTGTATATAGAGAGTTATAGCGCTATAGTAAAACAATATGGAAAAACGGAGATTATATTCACAAATGAACTAGTTGTAGTAACCGTCTTGATTTTATTCTTGATAATATTTTTTTCCACGATTTTACACATATTTTATCCAAAGATATTTTGGGAATCGTGCAATGCCATTCATATGTTATTTTTCGGAAGAAGTTTTGTAAGGATTCCTACTAATGTAATGGCAAGGATTTTTTTTCTTTTAATGCTCTTAGTATCAGCTCAATTTTCTCTAGTTGTGCTTGAAAAGTTTATACAAATGAAGTACATTGAGACGATGTATTTAAAATTAGATTCTTTAAGGGACATAATTAATCTCAAACTTATCCCATTTATTAAACCGAGATATTCAATAAAATTGAAAAATCATTTTTCCACCAAAGATCCTGTTGAAACCATCTTTCGCATGCAGTCTATAAATAAGAGCGATCTTTTTGATTGTGAATTGGCTTTGGTAGAAAATACTGATAATGTGAAGGGTTGCATGGTAACTATTGACGATGGAGTGAGACTTAGCCAGAGTCACTCTTCAGGTAGCAATGGCTGGATCCTCACTATGGTCAAACAGCCTGTGCTTTCTGGATATGCGACTTATCTATTTAAAACAGCATCGCCCTATTTATCTAGATTCAATGAAATCCTCCGGCGATCCTTTGAAGGCGGATTGTTCATCAGATGGAAATACGACGCCACAGTACTCCACGTAACAGAAAATAAGGCCTTGTACAGTAATGGTACTTTAAGTAAGCTGTTCTCCTTGCAATCGAAAAATGTAAATTATGTTCCAAAACGCATTTTTATTGCATGGAAATTAGGAACCATTGTTCTGGGAGGTACTTTCACGTCAATCATTATATTTTTTTTAGAGATTTGGTGGTAATATTGTTAGGTAATAAAATCGATGTAATATCATATTTGTATTTCATATTCAGTAAATAAATTTTATTCCTTTTGTGTCTTAATGAGCATATTCTACTTAACAATACCTTATAATGTACAAGATCCGATTATTTTGTTTATAGTATTGAGAGTCATAAACCCGCAATTATTCCATGGCTATCGGTGGCATAAGTAGTCCAATATGGTACCGTATTTATCACTAACCTCACGGTACTATAGAATTACTGCTAATAATGGCCCTATTAGCTATGATGGTGGATTTATACTGCTGAGTGCTACGAAATATCGTCCGATACTCGTGTCTTAAGTCGTTCTTCATGACACAGCTCTCACTTCACTTGCTATACGCTCGTATACTTTTACATTTCGTGCCGTAATACGACTTAGGCCATTATAGTATCGCAAACTAATATTAGCTACGTGCTTGAGAAATAAAATTATCTAGGGTAGAAAGTATAATATAATATTTAAGTAATATTTGTAAGTATTATTAAATTATCAACTATAATTGTAACAGAAATTAGAGCGCGTGGGACGCGCTTCTCTTGATCTAGTGTACATTAATTCCATACATGACGTAAATATGCGTGTTTTAAAAGCACCCATCAATTTCGTTGCAACAATATTATGAGAAAATGGTGTAAAAATAATGTAGCAGCGTCTGTTGAAGGATCTTGCAGAAACATTTTTTATTTATCTTGCCAGCAGTAAATAAATAATTTGGATTGTAATAAGTAACAATATATGTAGGCCAAACAAAACTAAATGTGTATATGAGTCATTCCACAGGATACTGGAAACTTCTGGGGGCCTGGACTACCGAAAAATTTTGGGTAGGGCACACTTACCAGACCTATTTTTTCTGATTTCTGGGACCCCTCCGAATAAGAAACCGTGCGAGCTGCATCATTATCGGTTGCCACCCGGGTTTCCGATCGAAAAAACGCAAAAATCTTTATACATTTTCTTTTGCATTTTTACTGTTGAGCGCATTATTTGTGTACTGTGAGTCCTATGGGACTTGCCGCTATACTTTATATATACAGAACGAAAGGGCAGCTCAAGAGCTTTAAATCGAGCCTAAAATTTTTAAAATCGGATGTTCCGGTCACGAGTTGCGCACGTTTCAATACTGCTAACTCTGTATAGGGCTCTCGCAAAACTAATCGATTTTCACTTTTTTTTTCAAATCCTCGAAACTTTTGATCCAGTGACTCGATTGTAAAGTTTAATAGCTTAAATTAAAGGTCTTTTCCTCAACTTTACGATTTTTAGGTCCAAAATTGATTTTTCTTATCTATTGAGCTGTATATATGCGTTCAGAAAACCAATCCGCTTTAGAAGCATATATATAGATCAACAGATAAAAAATTTTTAATTTAGACCTAAAAACCAAAAAGTAGAGGAAAAGAGCTTTAATTTGAGGTATCAAACGTTAAAATCGAATTATTGGATCGACAGAAATAGGGATTTGAAGAAAGGGAAAAATGTCTGGTTTTTGGAAAAATCGAGCTATTTCGTGAAAGTCAAACCAAATGACTTTTTTCAAATGGTCATAAATTTTGATCGAGTGATTCGATTTTGACGTTTAATAGCTTAAATTAAAGCTATTTTCTTCAACTTTTTGAATTTGAAGTCAAAATTTAAATTTGATATATAGTGTGCTATATATATGCTTTCAAAGAACTAATCGGCTTTAGAAGCATATATATAGCTCACTACAAAAAAAAATTTGGATCAATAAAAAAGCTGAGGAAAACAGCTTTAATTTAAGCTATTAAATGTCAAAATCGAATTACTCGATCAAAATTTATGACCATTTGAAAAAAGTGGTTCGGTTTGACTTTCACGAAATAGCTCGATTTTTCCAAAAACCAGACATTTTTCCCTTTCTTCAAATCCCTATTTCTGTCGATCCAATGCTTCGATTTTAACGTTTGATACCTCAAATTAAAGCTCTTTTCCTCTACTTTTTAGTTTTTAGGTCTAAATTAAAAATTTTTTATCTGTTGATCTATATATATGCTTCTAAAGCGGATTGGTTTTCTGAACGCATATATATAGCTCAATAGATAAGAAAAATCAATTTTGGACCTAAAAATCGTAAAGTTGAGGAAAAGAGCTTTAATTTAAGCTATTAAACTTTAAAATCGAGTCACTGGATCAAAAGTTTCGAGGATTTGAAAAAAAAAGTGAAAATCGATTAGTTTTGCGAGAGCCCTATAAAGAGTTAGCAGTATTGAAGCGTGCGTAACTCGTGACCGGAACATCCGATTTTTAAAATTTTAGGCTCGATTTAAAGCTCTTGAGCTGCCCTTTCGTTCTGTATATATAAAGTATAGCGGCAAGTCCCATAGGACTCACAGTACACAAATAATGCGCTCAACAGTAAAAATGCAAAAGAAAATGTATAAAGATTTTTGCGTTTTTTCGATCGGAAACCCGGGTGGCAACCGATAATGATGCAGCTCGCACGGTTTCTTATTCGGAGGGGTCCCAGAAATCAGAAAAAATAGGTCTGGTAAGTGTGCCCTACCCAAAATTTTTCGGTAGTCCAGGCCCCCAGAAGTTTCCAGTATCCCGTGGAATGACTCATATATGTATTGATGAACAAAAGAAATGGACAATAATGTGATTGCAGAACATTGTCATAAATTCAACCATACTTTCATTTTCAATAATAATTTTGCAGTTTTAAAGATATATAGCCAAGTTTAAATCGAAGTTTGAGAAGAAGATTAACAGTTTTAGCACTGGAAAGTGCTGGAACTAGTCTACATTATAATAAATTATCAGGTAGCTCTTGACTCAAGATTAAGTGTTAATTCTGGAAAGTGACGCTGCCGACACTGACGGTGGACATATTCATATAGCGCAGAATGACGATCAATTCATGAGCAAATAAATAGCTTTTTGTTACTAATCTAAGAAGCTAACAGTTTTGTCTTGATGAAATTAATATGATTATAGGAACGGACTAATGTAGCGATATTCATTTGCGTCAAATCAATATTTATTTGCGTCGAAGTAAGTATGCATGGGCGCGGAGCTGACATTATATTAGTTTGCGGTTCGAACGCGTTCAACAGAATTTGACATTGGAATTGATAAGACCTTATAACTTATGAAAAAAATGACTTGTAAATATATTTTTCTCTCAATTACATTGCTCGTAATTTCTTGTCATGGTATAAACATTTTTAATGAAGATGATGTTGCTAATTACATTATAAACATTATATCAAAGCAGAAACTTATGCGGAATCGAATAATCATAAGTGAATGTCCCAAATCTTTTTCGTCCGTAACGTATTTGTTGAGTAAGAAAATTGTAGCGATGTTACCATCAAATACGTTGTATATTCCAGAATTCCATAATCATTCTGAAAATCTGAAAATTAAACATATTAAGGAATGGTTAACGCAAACTACCCAACGAGAAACTTTGCAAATAATTTTTGTAAGCAACGATGATAGCCATCAGGTGAATGTAACACACAAACTTCAGGAGTGTAGTGAATTACTAGGATTTTTAACAAATAAAACTATTCGACCCAACCGTTTGTTGTTGATTATCGATGGAGAAACCCGTGAGGAATATAATTCATTTCTTAAACTTTTATGGACATTCAACATCTTAAATGTTGCTGTGATTGATATATTTAAACCCAAATCAGTGAAAAATTTTTATAAAAGTAACGACCTTTCTTTTGATATCCGATTACATCAGTACAATCCATTTAATGATACCTACGAAATTACACGATTTTCAAACAAAAGCGTTCTATTTCCAAACAAGCTTCAAAATATGTATCGGCACAAGTTAGTCATTGGTTTCAACGAGAAGATTCCTAAAATTATTATAGATAAAAAGTATACTGGAGATAACATATGGCGTACTATCAAGGGCATAGATGTCACTATTATAAAAGCCGTCTCGGACTATTCAAATTTTAGTATATCGCTCGAAATAATACAACCAGAAATTATATCTAAATTTCCGAATCTGAAGAAATTTAATGCAACCGAAGGTGATGTACTATATTCTATAAAGAATAGCAAAATTGATTTCATATACAACCATTTGTTATACTTAGGAATAAATAAAGATCTGCAGCATACTTCAGGTTTGTACATAGAAACTACTAATGCTCTAGTACGACAAAATGGAAAAACGGAGATGATATTCGCAGATGAACTAGTCGTAATAACCGTCTTAATTGTATTCGTGATAATATTTTTTTCCACAATTTTACACATGTTTTATCCAAAGAAGTTTTGGAAAATATACAATACTATTCACATGTTACTTTTCGGAAGAAGTTATGCAAGAATTCCTGCTAATGCAATCGCAAGGATATTTTTTCTTTTAATGCTCTTAGTTTCGACCCTATTTTCCGTAGTTGTACTAGAAAAGTTTATAGAAATGAACTACGTTGAGATGATGTATTTAAAGTTAGAATCTTTAAATGACATAATTAATCACAAGCTTATTCCATTTATTCCTCCGAGTCATGTAAAAAAATTGAAGGAACACTTTTCCGATGATAATTCTCTTATGGCCCTAGCTAACATGCAGTCTATAAACAAGAGCGATGATTTTAATTGTGAATCGGCTTTGGTACAAAATACTGATGAAGTGAAAGGTTGTATGGTAAATTATATCGATGGATTGCGTTTTAGCAAGAGTTACTCCACAGGTAGGAATAGCTGGATCCTCACTATGGTCAATGAGCCTTTTGTTTTTGGATACTCGGTTTTTATGTTTAAAACAGCATCACCATATTTACCTAGATTCAATGAAATCCTCCGGCGATCCTTTGAAAGCGGATTGTTCAGCAGGTGGAATTACAATGACAAAGTACTACGCGTACAGAAGAATATAGCCTTGTACAGTAATGATACTTTAAACAAGCTGTTCTCGTTGCAACCAGAAAATAAAAATCGTGCTCCAAAACGCATTTTTATTGCATGGAAATTAGGAATCATTGTTCTGGGAGGTACTAGTGCGTCAATTATTATATTTATTTTAGAGATTTGGTGGAAATATTGATGAAGTAATGAAGTTGACGTAAGTTCATATTTGTATTTCGTATACAGCAAATAAATGTAATTACTTTTGTGCCTTAATGAGCATATTCTACTTAACAATTACTTACATTGTACAAGATCCTGTAATTTTTTTATTTTTTTTAAGTAGTGGGTGGCATAAATTCACACTTGTTCTATGGCTATCTGTTGCATAAGCAGTCCGTTGTGGCTCAGTTACACAATTTATCATTAACCTCACGGTACTAGAATGTATTGCTAATAAGGCGGGTAACCGTGACAGCGGACTTATGCTAGTCAGTGCTGTAAAATATCGTACGATACTCGTATCCTAAGTCGTTCTTCAAGGCACGATCTTTACCTCACTCACTACGCTCGTGCGCTTATTCATGTCGTGCCGTAAAGTAAGACTTACGCCACTAGTATCGCAACCTACTATTAGCTACGTGCTTGAGAAATGAAATTAGCTAGGTGGGTAGAAAGTAAGTATCGAGGTTAGAAAGTAAATGAGGTAGAATGTAAATTATCGAGTTTGGCCGATCAACCAATGCATACTTCCCAAACACTTTGATAGCACAGTGTGACCTAAATCCGCATTTAAATCCTGTTTATCCGTCGATTATTTCACCGTAAACACTACATTCACTACACTCGTGTCTTATTTTCACGGTGAGTCAATTAATTGTTTAAATGGAGAACATAATCGTTACTACGGATTTAGGTAGGTTGTGCTGTAAAATTTTATACGGTACTGGTGACTTAAGTGACTCATAATGATGGGTTACTTAGGTCACACGTAATATACTTATATACCTAATTATATTCCAAAGAGTAGAAAATAACTCATTAATATAAGATTCAACCACAAAATGTTGGGATGCGGCACATCTTAATTGAGGCGATAAAACTGTCTCGATAAATCCTCTTACAAGGAAAGCATCAACTTAGTCAAAGGTGTATTACTTACAAACATTTATCCGATTACATTTATCAAACCCCTGCCAGCTGCGTAGCTGAATGTTTTTTTCAAATGAACTGTATTTTTTATTTTTACTATTATAAGTGATTGTATTCCGAACTGAAAATTCTCTCGTTACAGATATACTTTTTTTATTAAATGCTCGCAATATTCAGAATTGTGAGCAAATAAGTAGCTTTTTGTTACTAACCTAAGAAGCTAGCAATTTTGTCTTAACGAAATTAAAATGATTATAGGAACGAACTTATGTACCAATAATCAATATTTATTTGCGTCGAAGTAGGTATCCACAGGCGCGGAGCTGACATTATGTTAGTTTGTGGTTCGGACGTTGAACAGAATTTGACATTGGAATTGATAAGACTATAACTTATGAAAAAAATGACTTGTAAATATATTTTTCTCTCAATTACATTGCTCGTAATTTCTTGTCATGGTATAAACATTTTTAATGAAGATGATGTTGCTAATTACATTATAAACATTATATCAAAGCAGAAACTTATGCGGAATCGAATAATCATAAGTGAATGTCCCAAATCTTTTTCGTCCGTAACGTATTTGTTGAGTAAGAAAATTGTAGCGATGTTACCATCAAATACGTTGTATATTCCAGAATTCCATAATCATTCTGAAAATCTGAAAATTAAACATATTAAGGAATGGTTAACGCAAACTACCCAACGAGAAACTTTGCAAATAATTTTTGTAAGCAATGATGGTAGCCATCAGGTGAATGTAACACACAATCTTCAGGAGTGTAGTGAATTACTAGGATTTTTAACAAATTTTTATTCCGACGATGATTCTCTTCAAGCCATAATTCGCATGCAAACTTTAAACGAGAGCAATCTTATACTGCTAAAGTGAAAGGTTGCGTGTTGCTGTGATGACAATGCAGTGCAACTTAGCCAGAGTCACTCCTCAGGTAGGAATAGCTGGATCATCAGTATGGTTAATCAGCCTGTGAATTTTGGATAATCAGTTTTTACATTTAAAGCAGCACACCATATTTACCCAGATTTAATGAAATCCTTCGACGATCCTCTGAAGGCGGATTGTTCTGCGGGTGGAAATTGGGTAATATGATCCGATATATGTAGCACACTAACATGGCCGCACACGACCGAAGAAACTAATTAAGTCTTATGGAGAGCACCTGTATTTTAATTTTTTTAAATCCTGTAGAATTGTAACACCGGCTGAACTAGTGAAAATGATATAAAGTAAGATATTTTACTCTTTTGCAACAACGGAAATAATTCACCACTAATTATTTGTGCATTAAAAGTTGTATTTTAAGTTGGAGATTGAGGTTAATAGCCGCATCATCTGTTATACGACGTCTGCTAGTGTATTTTCTCTGGTTTATTTTCCTGATAAAGTTAATCAAGTACTTACCAGGATCTTGGAAAATTTTGCATTTATGTATATTTCTATGCAAAATATATTTGATTATGCTGGTAGAAACGAGGCTCAGCGTAAGTTTATTGAAGGTGATACAGTTTTAAAAGCTGGTCATATCATTCTCTGTGGAGAAGTCTACAAGAATGATAATGGTACAATAACAATCAAGTCACCTTGTTTATTAACTACGAATATGCGAGAGAAGCCTCATGAAATTAAAGGCAAAATTCGTCAAGATGGTTTAATTAGTGATTTTAAATGTTCATGCAAAGCAGGAATGAGTGCCCAATGTAAACATATTTCGGCAACATTACTCTATATATATGGGTAAGCTTCATTGTAGGCAAGGTAAACATTGCCCCTACAAAAATAAGCAAGTGATTCTATGCACTTCAGAAGAAAGTGTAGCAATAAAAAGAATTTTCAGGCTCCAAGACAACAAAATTTTGGAAGAAATAAAACAAGAAAAATGTTTTCCTCTGTACGACTCCTGCAAAGAAAATATCTCAAGTCTAGGAGGAAATTTTATTGAGATCGGTGAAAAAACGTTTATTATAATGAGTGGTTGAAGCAGAGACGTACTCGTATAACTGGAAGCATATGCTACAGTTTATACACTTACATTCGTAATAAGGCTCCAAATTGGGATAAGAAGTTAGAGAGTGTATTTTATCCTAAGAAATTTAAAAGTACGTACACTGAGTATGGAAAGTTCACCGAAAAAAAGCCAGGAATACTTATATTAAATTAACAAACAATAAAGTGTATTGTCCTGGATTAATAGTATCCGTCTCCAAACCTTGGTTGGCATATTCACCTGATGGTGTGATATTTAAAGACGGTAAGCCAGTTAAATTGCTAGAAAATAAATGTCTTTTTAAAGGTAAACAGTGTAATATTACTGAAACTGTGAAGGGTTGTATTGGAAAGTGCCTAGAAATAAAAGGTGACTAAATTTCATTAAAAGAAAAGCATCCGTACTATGGCCAAGTGCAATTAGGAATGGCTGTTGTAAATGTAGACACAATAGATTTTATGATATATTCAACTGTAGGTGATAATGTATGTACCCTAAAAGTTAGAAGGAATGAGAAATTTATTCTAAAAATGCTAAAAGACTTGAAAAAGTTATACTTTGAAAAAATAATTCATTTCAATTGCGTAAAAGATAAGAAATAAGTTTTTATGTTATAACGGTCGCATATATAATACGCACGTTATCGTCTCTCCGGGCGTATGCCGTATTTACCTGTACTAATACTTATTCTGTTCTAGCTACCACCAGCGGACACTAAGTAAACAAGAGAGACAGAGAGAGCGAGAGAGTGCCTAATACTAGGCCAGTATTAAGGGAGAGAGCGCGAGTTCGTCCGTCCGCGATGTTGCTGGCCCATCAATCACGCGATGCCAAATATGACAACGTCGTGACAAGGGCCGGAGCATCCTTCCGTATCTCGCGCGGCCTTGTATTCAGTATTGCGGTAGCGCCCGACTTACTCACATATCTCCCCGCGCTCGGGCTTCTTTTACACCCGTGACGACGCAGCCGCTTCGACTCGTGGCGGCTAACGGAACGCCTGTCCTCACGTATGGCAGGCGCATCATGACGCTCAACCTCGGCCTCCGACGAGCCATCCCTTGGCCGTTCGTCGTAGCCGACGTTCCGGTGGCGATCCTGGGAGCTGACTTCCTGCAACACGCGGGATTCCTGGTCGATATCCAGCACCGACGACTCATTGATCCAGCGACAACACTCTCGACCCCGGCGGAGATACGGGCCGCTACCATCCACGGCGTTTCCATCGTCACGGGCTGCGACACCGACGACGTGCAGAATCGCTACCAGCCGCTGCTCGCAGAATTCTCCGACCTTTTCCGGCCGTACGACAGACGTGCGACACTCGACGGCGTCGCGGTAACGCACGTCATCCACACGACGGAACCGCCAGTTCACGTCCGGCCCCGGCCGCTGTATGGCGAGCGACTCGACGTCACCAGAGACTACTTCGGCGCGCTGCTGAAGAAGGGCATCATCCGCCCAGGCTCCGGACAATGGTCCAGCCCTCTTCACCTGGTGCCCAAGCCCAAGGGAGGTTTTAGGTGCACGGGCGACTACCGCAGGCTGAATGCGGTCACCATCCCGGACCGATACTGCCTGCCGCGAATAGAAGACCTCCTGCAGGACTGCCGAGGCTGCACGAACTTCTCGGTCCTCGACCTGGAGAAGGCCTACTACCAGGTTCCGATAGCGCCCGACGACATCGAGAAGACAGCCGTCACAACACCGTTCGGTTTGTTCGAGTTCTGCAAACTCTCGCTAGGGTTGCGGAATGCTACACAGACGTTCCAACGCTACATGGATTCTCTTCTTCGAGACCGTTCTTTTGCGCGGGTATACATTGACGACATCATCGTGATGTCCAGCGACCAGGACCAACACCAGCGGTACCTGCGCACACTCTTCGAGCGCCTGCGACAAGCGTACCTGACGCTTAGCCTCGACAAGTGCAGATTTGGCCAGAAGGAGGTGGAATTCCTCGGTTTCACCGTATCGCGCCAGGGGTTCCAGCCGCCCGCCAAGAAGATCGACGCCATTCGCAACTTTCTGAAGCCGGAGACGCTCACGGCTCTCTGCCGCTTCCTGGGGATGCTGAATTTCTACAGTTGGTGCATCCCGCAAGCTGCCCACCAGCAGGCCCCCCTTAACGAACTCCTCAAGGGAATTCGCAAGGGTAGCCGCCAAACTCTGACGTGGACTCCGGAAGCCGACGCGGCTTTCGTCGGCGCCAAGTCCAGCATCGCCGAGGCCTCGATGGCCACCTACATCTCTCCGACGGCGCCCCTCTCTCTCTCCACGGATGCCAGCGACCTCACAGTCGGTGCCGCCCTCGAATAGAAGGAAGACGATGTCTGGCGACCCGTCGATTTTTTCTCGAAGAAGCTCTTCCCGACGCAGAGGCGGTACGCGACCTACGACAGGGAGCTCTTGGCTGTCTACGAGGCAGTCAAACATTTCAGCAGGGTCCTCGAAGGGCACGAGTTTGAGGTCAGGACGGACCACAAGCTCTTGGTGTACGCCGTAGCGCAGCCGGTGGACAAGGCGACCCCAAGGCAGCAGCGACCTTCTGGACCCAGCCACCATCGCTGCCGCCCAGGACAAGGACGAAGAGCTACCGTACCTTCTCGAGTCAGGCTCATTGGACCTCCAGCCGCTCGACGTCCAGGGCTCGAGGGTGTATAGCTGTGTCCTCAACGACGTAGTCCGGCCGTTCCTACCGGCCAAGCTACGCAAAACAGCGTTCGACGTCGCGCACCGCCCGGCGCACCCGAGCATTCGCGCCACCACCCGAATGCTGACAGCCAAGTTCGTATGGCCAGGGATCCGCAAGGACGCCGACGCCTGGGCGCGGTCTTGCGACGCTTGCCATCGCTCGAAGGTCCACTGCCACAACCGTTTCGAGCACGTCCACCTGGACATCATCGTCATGCCGTTAGTCGGAACGCTAGGCTACTGCCTGACGATGATAGACCGATTCTCGAGATGGCCGGTGGCGGTTCCCCTGGCGGACATTAGAGCGGAGGCCATCGCCAGAGCCTTTTTCGACCATTGGGTATCGCACTATGGAGCGCCAACCACCATCACCACCGACCAGGTCACTCAGTTTGAGTCGGCCCTATTCGCCTCCTTGGCCAGAAAGATCGGCTGCCAAAGGATCCGCACGACTCCATACCATCCGCTGTCTAACGGCCTCGACGAGAGGTTCCATCGGACGCTGAAGGCCGCGCTGATGTGCGAGGCTCAGACCGCATGACCTGACCGGCTGCCCACGGCGATGCCCACGGCGATGCTGGGCATGACCTGAGGTCATGCGTGAAAGAAGACCTGGACGCGTCACCAGCGGAGATGATGTACGGGACCACACTCCGTGTTCCTGGGGACTTCTTCACAACCAGCAGTGCCCCAGCGGACCCAGGTACCTTCGCCCCAGGGCTTAGACTCCTGCTCACACGTGTACCAGCGTGTCGAAGCAGTGAGAAAGCCACTGGTTCCGCCATACTCGGGTACATTCAAGGTCGTGCGAAGGACGAACAACGAGGTCTTCGTGATCTTGGTCAACGGAGCGGAGAGGTCCGTGTCCGCTGACGCCCTCATCCCTGCTCATCGGGACGTTGCCGAGGCGACGCCGACTCCAACAACAACGCCAGCTCCAGCACCGACACCATTGCCAAGTCCGGCGCCGACACCACCCCAGGTTACCCCGGACCCGGGAGGAAGCCGCCAGGACCCAGCCGACGACCAGGCTCACACCCCGGCAGATCCAGTCGAAGTCACCGCCCGCAAGAGCGTATCGTTCGCTCCCCTGGGGAAACTCTCTGAGGAGGGAGTACCTGTGGAGGTCGAGCGCTCCCCGCCGCCGCCGTCTCGCGGCCGGCGCAAGCAACAACTTCAATCGCGAGAGGTTTTTACCATCGCGAACACACTGACACACAACTTGTAAGCGCACGAAGCGTACACATACAGACACACACAGGCACGCACACATACACGTGCCCGCGCGTACCTTCGCGCCGCCGACGTCGCCCTATCTCCCGCAGCTCTGGGCCTAGGCAATTAGGCGCTCACTGCAGCTGCTCGGGTTTTCCCTAAAGTGGCTCTCGAGCGAGCCAGGCGTCGGCGGAGCAATTAACGCTAATAGCACCTCGGTTCAGGTATAGGCAGATCCCGAGCCTACGAGCCAAGGGCCCAAGAGCGACGACGACAGTTCGGCACGAGTCATCGACGAGAACGCTTCTCCGCAGCAAGCACCGACACCAATCCTTTGTATTGACGCCAGCGCCTCTCACCGCGCCGAATAAAGTTCAAGTGACAAGTCCGAGTCTGTTTGCTTTACGCGCAACCCTCCTTCCCTGCACCTGAACTCCTCAGGCTTTGCCAAGTCTTGTCCAACAAGAAAAAGCGTTAATATGATCTCGGAGTGCACATTTCTCTTACGAGAGTCAATTCTTGTTGCTCGGTACTCGTATAGAGAAACATAAAAATGTACGTTGTTACCCATCGGATGTTTCGTGAACCGTAGAATGAAGCTTAAACTGTAAATGACTTTATCACTTCAAGGAATATTTATGAATCTATATGTATGTGTGGACTCTCTTCACTTATTGGAAGAAAATGCTCGTCTTCGGCTCGGGAGGAAATTTATACGAGATATGGACTATCCTAGTTTTTTCTTTCTGTGGAGCGTATACTTTATACTTACTATTTTTCCTTACGCACTTCTCTTCAGGCGCCCGGGAAAGAATGTGGTACTTTTGGCACAGTGTGAGGAAAAATTCTTTTTTAAAATTATTAAAAATAAAAAGTTTTTTTTTAACTTAGATAGAATCGGTGGAATCGTCGTCATATAAAATTGTAGATACACTTCAGTGAATAAATATTCATAATTTATAAATGTGTTGATTAAAATTGCTTTTATTTGTATTCGAAAATATAAATAAATTACAAAATACAGTTAGATTAATACTTGTGAGAACATTGGCGAAACAAACTTCATTTATTTTTATACATATACATCCGTTTCAACGCCAGTAGCTAAAGAATTTTGATGAGAAAGGATTTGCACTTCTACACCTAAATAAGATGGAACGTCCAGCGCTCAAACGGAACGATTGTGATAATATGCTTGCGTCAAGAGTCAGATAGATGCTATCTAGCCAAATTTAAAAAATGAAATCATCTGAATATTCATTTTTTGAAAGTTTAAAATTTTTTAGTACATTATACAAATTTTAATTAATTATAAATACGATTAGAGTTTCACATGAATTCTCTTACAGCATAACTACGTTGATTATATGCTAAAACTAAGTGAAATTGTTCAGTTGTTCGTAAAAGAAAAATAAATAAAAGCGAAGGTCTTATAAGTAATCGATGATTGTAGAAATACATGTTAACTATCAGAGAACCACAGTTATGAACTGATTTCGTATAGAACTAGTCAATTCCTTAAAGGTACGTTCATCTATAAAAAGAACGCAATGTTCGAGAAAAGTAAATTCATTTTTCGTATAGGTAAAATACACTTTAAGTTGATTGTAATCTTTGTGCTACGCACTTGATAATAAAGAGTCATCTTCATTTTATCTACACTATTTACTATACAAGTTATATATATTTTTGATATTGTGTAATATTGTATATATTTAAAAATCAAAAATAAATATATTCTGAAGAAATTATATAAGATCTTTTTTAAAATCATGAAAATTTAGCTTTCAAGCTGTACACAATTTTATGCAATCAGGAAAAATCTTTAATGTTATATAAATTATGATTCAGTCAGTTCCAGACATCTTTCACATCTATCGGTTTGCCTTATTCCAATTATTTTTCTTTTTGATAGTGACTAGATAGACGCAAATAGACTCACATTATGTTACAGCACTTACAAACTTATGCCCCGATAAAAAATAAATAACTAGATCCTTGTGCATCTTGTATTATTGTATTAACTAACCAAAATGATTAGAACTTTAAGAAATGCCAAATATCTAAATGCTTTATTCCCGCTCGTTACAGCTATTGTTGGAGTGCTCTCTAGTCCGAGTTCTTTTTGCACTTTTTTTTTATTACAAAGTTGCTTTACTAAAAGTCGAAAATGAAACCCATTTTGTAGTATCCTTTAAGCCACATGACTTTGATTATACAGTTAAAAAGCACAAAATTTATGGCGATCGAATCGGATTTAACCGAATTATGAAGAGCTTTTTTTCTCAAGCAATATTGAAATTTAATATGTTGAAAAACTAGCATTCTCAAAACAAGAGATCAGCTTTACAATTTTATTAACTTTCAACATTATTTGGGCTTTTTTAATGATTGACGACTATACATATAAAATTATGTTCTATGGACTAGGATATCTTAAAAGATTTTTCTCTACACAGTACTGTCTCCGTCAGAAGCAACAGAAAGTGATTGAAACTTAGGTACTGAGTAATTATCGGCATGTCCAATGGATGAGGAGTTGTGTGTCCGATTAGATATGCGTTCGAGTGTTGATGGCGCAGACGGTGTATCCTGGTGAGCTTTCGGTGGTATTGGTGGTGGGCTGGTCTATAAACGATTTACAGTATCAGCACTTGAAAATGAATAACTAGTGTATATTATAAAATATTATCAAGTACCTCTTGACTCAAGATTGAGTGCGAATTCTGAAAAGTGACGCTACTGAAACTGACGGTGGACACATTCATGGAGCTGATCACGGAGGGCGGTGAGATATTCATGATGTCGTTGGATCTTACCCGCGGCTCGAAATCTTCATAACTTAGATTGTTGAGGTTCGATAGATGTGACTGAAAATCTGAGAGGCTGGAAAGCGTTGAAATTCCACTGTCGCGCAGGTCATGAGAATCGCATGAATTGCGTGGATCATCTTCGCAATTCCATTCAGTATTGCGCTTATGAGAGAGTCGTTTTGGTGGTGCAGGAGGTGCTATTAAACTCGTACTCATATCTCTTTTATCCGGTGCTAGAAAATTAGAATTCATTATGTTAATATAACCGTTTAGACGGAAGTATTTAAAATATACATCAAATCACGCAATGTCACAATCAAATTAGAATGTATCTCAATCAACGTTTTTTGGATTAATTAATAATTTCTACATATCTTTAACTTAAAATGCAAGTGTTTCATGAATTTTAATCTCCTTGTTTATTTAAATATACGTGAGATACATTCGTAAAGGAATGTGAAACTTACGAACTCATTTGTCTTTCTTGAAAGTTAATACAAAACTATATAAAAGATATCATAAAAATGTGCAAATTAAAATTTACAAAAACACATACATTTTTCTTTTCTTGAAAAATTTTGCATGCAGTTATGAAAAAACATCTGACAATTTCTCGATCATCACACAAATCAGTGTTCCACATTCCTTAAAACCAATCACCACTTTAGAACTTACTGTAACCTCTAGGGGGTAACGGAGGTGCTGGCTCCGAGCCAGGCTCGCTCCAGGAGCTTCTCATGTTAGCCTGTTCAGTCCCGTCAGTGGGAGTGGACAGTGAGTTCCTGAGTGGCAATTTCGGGCTCAACGGTTTGCTAAGAGACCGTTGGTGCGTCGGTCGTGGCGGTGTAGTGCCGTAGCCGACTGAACGTGGACGCACCTCCCGTTGCGGAATCGGAGGTGGTGCTCCACCGTTTTGACAACCGTCCACCTTCGTATAGAATCCTTCATCCTCCAGATGACCATCGCTATCGGCTCGTGACATTCTTAAGCCCATCATAGATTCCAGCGTAGCTGGGCGTTGTTTGTCATTAATCGGGACAGGTGGTAGCGGTGAACTACGTATAAAAAATGTTTTGAAATAATTTCAACAATTTAAATGACAAAACAGGTCAACGAGAATTTAGTGAAACGTACTTGATAATACTGTCTTGGTGTACTAAACGTTGCCGAGTCATTGGACCCAGGCTCTGTTTAAGCTGCGTGAACCTTTCGATCAGTCTCTTGTGAAGCGGTTGGACTCCGGATGGAGCGATCTGTCCGTGAAGCAATAGACCAGCCTCTAATACACTCATTTGATCTAAAATTAGATTTTTGAGCCTATTTACATGTGGCACCATTTCTGGATTTTGTCTTGCGAATTCAGCTGTTAAGAAAGCCTCTTGGTATTTCGTTATGCCACCCATCACGTTTGCATCGATGATGCCCTGTAAGCGCATGCTAAAGGGATTGATGTTTCTGTGTGGCTCAGCCGTGTACTAGATAAAAAGCAATATGCATTGTTATGTAATAAAGATCAGTGATACATCCAGTCACAGTACTAAAAAACATAATAAATAAATAAATACCTGCGCTACAAGTCGTCTAAGTTCACGTTCCACGCTCTGCATAGTTTCGCAGGCGTATTGGACTGGAGCTAAAAGCTCGGATCTTTTCTCGATGACCTCGAACCACCTGAGGATTCCAGGCAATTTGGCTTCGGTTGTCAAAGTCGTTCGTTCAATCCAGAGGGACTTGAACTCGTTCTCGCGATCCACTTGACCACGGTGCAAGGGTCGGTCGAAAATGAAGCGGCGCACGTCATTCACGAGGTAGAAAGCAACTACGCGCTCCGGCACCTCAAACTGTCCACAACCAAGACTACCTTCTTCCGGAATTGGCTTAACGTTGCAGATCTGGATGTCTGTGTAAACGTGAAAATTATTCATTGTTTAATCTGTAAGTAATGAATAATCATACAATGCATCGCAATTCGAAAATCAAATTAAAACTTACATTGCCCCTCAGAGGAGAGAATAGTTTCGTCGGGTGGTGAATTTTTCATTAAAATTTGAGCGCTTGGAAATTCTGTTTGAAGTCTTTGGGTAAATGCGCCTATTCTTTCGTATTCTAAGCCTCGGTAGATGAAGAGTTTGTTCTAATGATGAAAACGAATTTATGCGATTATTATCACAAATAGTTAAGCAATAATTTGAAAATCAGGACATTCAAAACAATAAGCTTACCCTCACGAAAAGTGGGAAACTCAATCCATAGAATCCAACCCTGAAATACTCGGGTTCTGGCCTCAGCTGCGTCAAAATATTATCCAAAAATTTAGATTGCACCTTTAGAACATCGCTTAGCTTTGCATAGTCGTATAGCCTTGTTTCGTAGAGGACAGCAAGTTCTTTGCACAAAGGTATGCCCTTCTCCCAACATTTGCCTCTGTCAAAGTAGTGAATGATTTTGTGATATAGCAACTCTTTCCGTTGCCATTCGGGCTGTTGAGGGTGATTGTGATCAGCTGTCAAGATTGTCGAGCTCCAACCGAGCTGATCAGCATAAAGCTTCATTGTAAAGCCGGCTTCAGTGTAGTTCTCGGCTGCTAGGTGCAAATCGTGCAACTTGTAGATATAGCGTAGGTACATCTCTTTTCGATTGAATTCATTTTTGTAGAAATTCTAAATGAAATAAAATTAAAATTAACCCTCTGCATTGTGTTACAAATTGTCATCACTAAAGGTAATTGTTTATAACTTGATACAAGAGCTACTGTTTTTTAAGTAGATTAAGTGTGTAAATACATTACATCATGCTTCAATCCATTTGCAAAAAACTTGTTTTTGTAGAAATTTTGTACGTAAATAAGTACGATTCCAATGTCTTTGCACATGCTTTCGATAAGACATTGTTTTTCTTTTGCCTCGACTTTTCTATGAATTTCACGCAATTTCTTTTTCATGCACAAGCAAAAAATATCCATTGAAGACTGCGACACTTAGCGTTGTGCGATCGGCGAGATTTAAAAGCAACATCCATACGTGATATATTCTCAATGATATAACAAAGTTAACACAATCTACATGCTAATGAACATGTTTATTTTCTCGTCACAGAATCTTTTGCATTCAATCACGTGGCAAAATATAGATAAAAGATGATTTACCAGAAGATTGACAGTACAGGACATGCGCTTATCACGATTCTCGTCGCCCTGAATGACGCTTCGATAATCGAGTAACCTTTCCAGGAGACGAGTGACAGAAGTTATGAAAGCCGTGCCACTGTCCTTCCACGTCGGATCTTCAGATTGTACACGATCTAATAATCTGAAATTTCAATAATTTACATATGAAAAAAATGGACAATCTAAAGTATATTGTAGATGAAAATTTACAATCTAGATATCTTAACACTTTTCTTTAAATAAATATTAAAAATAAAAATAAAAAAATACAGTACCGGTGTGCGCATTCAACAACTTTGTGTATTAATTAAAAATTGTGCATAAGTGAAAATAATCAAAAATAAATTCATGCAAATATACACTAAACTAAATATATTGATTATTCTACACATAAATTGTAAAAGTTATATACAGTAAAGAAAAATTAAATAAGTATTGATATTTTTAGTTTTTAAAAATCGATTGCATATTGACTTATGCATATAAATAAAAACAACAGTAAAAACTAAAAAAAGTGTGTTTTACATTTTACAGAACTTTATGATGCTATAAAACTTACACCGCACTTAGATGCTCCCTAAAATGGTATGGAAAATCGAAAAACATTTTCATCAATATGCTGTATAATTCGGCGTACACGCGAACTTATTATATAGGTTTTTATTAAAAGGAAGACTTAATTTCCAAAATCATCAGAACTTACATCGTATTAAAAAGTTGTCTGTATTCGTCGTCTCCTTTGTTTTCACTAATAAGAATATCCAGCTTATCTATGAGCTCTGATTCGACTGACTTGAAGCTTCCTCGTGAACGCTGCTCACATTCCATCATATCGAAAAAGATATGCAGCGTCGCTTTTCGCAACTCACTTTCTGGCACCAGGGTGACTTCAAGAAATGGTCCCACCATACCAGGGATGAACTCAAGCTTTCTCTCTCCCAAGTGCGACCACATGGAAAGGATCTGGAATCCCATTAGTACTCGCATGTCTCCATATTTCTCGACAATCTTCTCTCTCTTGACTTCGGAAAACTGCTCGAGTTGCAAAGATGGCTGAGTCAGATAAGCAACAGCTAAGTTGAAATATGTCGACCACAGTTGAGAATCAAAGCTTCCATGTAAAAACCTAACGTAAATAGTGAATAAACTGGCTTGATAAATCTGTTTTTAATACATTGGATTAATTTGATTAAAGGATTTAGATTATTTACCTGAAAGCAAGCGGTTGTGCAAGCTCCTGCAATGACTTAAGTATAATATTGTTCGCTTGCATTCGCAGGACTAACCAATCCGGTGGAAAGATTTCCTGTCTCACTAGCTCTCTCAGCACCATAAATACTCTCAGTAAAAACTCCTTTAAAGGCTTTCTTTCGCCTCCAAGAGTCAATTCTTCCCAAAGTCTCCCGTAGTGGTACTCATCGAGCAATTGTAGCAGTCCCATCAAACAAGCAACAAGACAGTTAAGCACTGAACCACCGGCGTTTATTATGATCAGAATCGTTTGTATAAGAACATCAAGAATCGCCAGACAAAGCGTCTCCACATCATGATGTACGCAATTGTTCACCTTGCCGTCTCTGCCCCTCTTATACATAAAGCTCAAGATTTCTCCAAGTATCTCCGTACAGGTTCGCAACTCCTCACGTCTGGCTAGATGGATTCGTAGATTTCTGCATATTGTTGCCAGAAGCATGTTCCTACTCTCGTCATCCTTGAAAAGCTCTGATGTTACCAGGCTCTTGATTGCTTCGAGTTTTGCCTGTATCAACTGAAAAATATAAATGAGTAAACTATAGCGTGTCGATTCATGAATTGAATCTAAAAAGTAATCGATAGAGATGATACCTGAGGTGCAGAATCTCGAGGCACCGAATCAAGCATGGAGCAGGTGAGGGTCGTAACTTCCATGATTGATAGCACGTCAATCAGTTGCTCAAAAACTGCAGGTATGGAAATAAGTAAAGCGACTTGCAGAGACAATACCATTTCGTAGGGCAGTGTCATCATCTTATTTAATGCCGCAAATACGCAGAAGATATCTTTTCGGAAGCTGTCTTCGAATTGTCCTGCTGTAGCCCTAGCATAGAGTAGCCTACTCTGAATGATAAACTTGAAAATGTACTCGAGTGATCTGAAGCATTTCATAATGAACTCTTGTTTTTCAGGGGCAGTGACCCACTCAGTGCAATGTTGTACACTGCTGATTAGACCTTTGTAGACGAGAGCCGCCGCGAAGTGACCCGAGATGTAAGCGTTTATCACGGGTTTGAAATGTTCAAACTTGGAGTCCTCCAGGAGAATGAATATCGATACCAGTACCTGCAAAAAAGCCATACATGAGGTCATACAATATAACTCAGTGTCAAAATGATTAATGTATGGCTGATAGATGCAAAATTGCGGGCATGCAATCTACAATGAGAGACGATCACAATGCAAAAGTAAGACAAGCAGTTGTTTTAAAAGCGTTTCCAAATAAATAAGAAAATGATATTACATTTAGCACTTGTACCTGAAACACCAGGCCTGAATGAGCCGTGGAGTTACCGTCTTCGGTATGGAACATTGCGAAAAGCGCGTCGAGGATATCCTGGAGAAATTTCACGAGCTCTTCACCGTCGAGACGTAAAACGCGACCAAGAGCTTCGGAAATTTTCTCTGGGTGAGCTTTCCATTGGAGGAGACTCAACAAGTCAACATTCTGAGTGAGTTTCGTACTGCAGAGTAGAGTCTGGACAAATACGGCTTCTTTGGGCGAACGTGTGAATGGCCCTATGCCTGAAAATTTTTGTTGCAAACAATGAACACTAGAAAAACTAACAATTAATTTTAAATAATACAAATAATTCAAAGCGTAGCAGTTACCACAGAACGTGAATTTCGATTGAGAGTAGCTATAGAACAAAGAGTTTCTCATAACACCGTGAAGTACACTTTGATATTCGGTATAATTAAAACCTCTTGAAAAGTTCGCAGCTCCGTACAAGGTACTACGAAGTATACACGCGAAAGGAGATCCTCTTGTTCCTTACCTGGATAATTCGGTTCGCGAGCGTTGCTTGGCATGGCGAGGTAACTGAGCGACTCCAATTTAATGCGTTCCTCGCACTTGTAGATGTAGAGCTCGTGTTGGCCGTCCTGCAGGGTCGCTCCGCCGGCTTCCATTAGTCTCACGAAAGCAAACGCAAACAGCTTCTTGTCATTTTTCTCGCGAGCTGCGCAAAAAAATGCGTTATAAAATGTCTCTAGATTTTCAAGGATTATGGGGGCTAAGGTAGAATTCTAGTGTGTTTGCTCGTTGTAAATACTAGAAATGAACGTTATGAAAAGATAAAAGAATAAAATAAAATGAGTAGCAAAGTCGTTTGTTCAGAAAAAAAAATCATTATAAAATGTGATCTTTCTTTAACTTTCAATGAAAAAAATAAAAAATAAACAAATTTAAAAATGAATATATTTTTAAACCATCTCTCAATGAAAAAGTTATTTTAAATTTCGATTTTTTCCTATCTTGACAGTTTGATGGTTTTAAGAAGACTTGAGCAATCTCAATACAACTATTATTTATAATTTTACAAACAAGACTTACTAGAACAGTGTCGGAATTCAAAACGAACGTGACTGCCGTAAAATTTATCGATGGGTACAGCGAGTCGGAGCGTTTCGGCCCAGGATGGACTGTTGTGATGGTAAATTACCAAACTTTGATACTCAGAACTCCCATCAGTTCCAGCTGCTCCAAAAAGACAGCCTTCCAGCGGTTCGCCCTCGGCATCAAGTACCATTATGGATACCTGTGTATTAAAATACATCATCGTTATGGAGTAGTCCCATATATTTCTACGACACTTAAGTAGTACTAAAAATTAAAATAATTCTGTTACTTGGAAAATTATGTTTTTTAACTTTTGGAGATTCAAAAATATAAAAAATTCAATTGATTCTGCAAAAAAATCGTGATACCACAAACCTCGATATTCTTCCCGGTGGATTTTCCACCTCGTTCGAACTCGCCGCGTTCGAGCTTGAGATAGAGGTCGTTGCGCACGTCACCTGGCATGATCACGTCGGAAAAGCCCAGCTTCTTCGTCAGACATATGTTCTTGAAGAGCAGGGGGTTATCGTCGCGCACTTGGCACAGCTCGCCGTGCAGAACACGGAACGACACGACGATACCGTAATTTGGCTGTCCCGGTAATGGAGAGCACTTGTCCTTTCGAATTATCTGCTCGTGAAGCTGATGAAACTCCTTCTCGTCGCCTTGGAAAACCTGGGGGTGAATGCGATTGTCTTATTAAAGATTGTTTTATAAAAAAATTTGTGGGCGTAACAAACGTAATGTAATAATGTATAGGTGAGGATGAATATAGATAGTGAGAGTTCGTTTTATAAACGTTAAAAATTGTAGAGAAATTAAAAAAATAACAGTTAAAAATAACAGACAAATTACTTCAATAAATACATTTGTTTAATTAAGAAGTATATTATGTAAATCATATTGAATCATTTCTTTTATTGCGCGTGCCGTAATAAAACACATGCATGTGGCTATACTGCAAGAGCTGCAAAACAAATTAAGCTTGTTTTACATAAATTAATAAGCAAAATTAATTACTCGCTAAAATAATTTATTAAATCCATTAAATTTCTGCTTTATGATTTCAAATATTTATGAATTGAAAATATATCGATGTTCCAATGAAGCTCACAATTATTACTTTATCGTACGGTCGGTTATAAATTCAATTTCACAAAATAATGTAATTTAATTGGTATGCAGTTATATACATTAACGTATTGATTTTAAACTTTGTAAAAGTTAAACTAAAATAACACTTTTAAACAATTTTGTACATTTTAAAGGGATATTAGTCAATTTTCCACATTTTAAAAACATTAGGGATAAGCGGTCCAATAGATGGACTTTTACGCTTAATCAATTATTTTAAATTTAAAAATGCAGAAAACGACCAAATGTTTTTCACAATGGTGAAAATAAAGCTTCGACGTCTATTTTCAGTAACAATAATTTTTTGAACGTTTGAATTTCGTGCGCAGAAAAATAGCTATTTGTCCATCTACTGCGGGTTTATTACGTTTTTTCTTGTTTTTTACAACACAAAGTGACTAAAATTATTATTAACGATTTAATCCTTTTTCAACACGAAATCCTCGATAATTCTTTTTAAGCAGATTAAAACTTTACTTGTACAAAAAAAAAAAAAAAAAACAGCGAATTTTCCATTGAGTAGACGAGTTTATTAGGCTCGCTTGAAAGGGAAAATTGCGAACGCACCTTGAACGTGAGCTCGAGCTCTTCGGTCTGCTCCTGCGTGGCGTCGATGAGCGAGAGCACCCCGACCCCGTGGGGCCTCCGGTAGATCGCGGCCCCGGCCTTGTTCTTGCCCGAATCCGAGTACAGCATCCTGCCGCACCTCATGACGTGCGCCACCATGTAGAGGTCGCGGCTGAGATCGGCGTTGCCGAGATCCGTGAATATCGTGCAGTTGCTGTGCATCTTCTCGACGTAGTTGGAGAAGCCCTCCTTGGATATGCGCACGAGGAAGCGCTCGCTTATGTACTTGCCGCGTTTCGCGTCGTACAGCGAGAAGTAGATCTCGGCGTCCTCGCCGACCGAGTGACCGAAGTCCCGCATGCAGAAGTAGAGGTGATGGGTCAGGACCTTCTTGTGCTCCTTGCGGCGCAAGGTGCCGCGGGCCGACGCCCCCTGCGAGTTCTCCGCGCTTTGCACGTGCTGCGAACGTTTTTTTTGTTGTTGTTATAAAATGTTTTTGGCTTGGCTATCTGGCGCTCAATGGAAGGAAATTTTACCCGGGATACATGTTTTAATACATTAAGGAAATGACAAAATGCATCCCTTCGAGCCAATAATTGAATTTATTATTTCTTAGCCAACGTTTCGAGACTTGGCTCGAAGGGATGCATTTTGTTATTTCCTTAATCTATTACAAGTGTCGAGTGATAGATTCCTTTATTAATAAGAACTGTTTTAATACATTGGAAAAGTACGTTAATTTTTTACCATTTCGTCGACAACTTAAGCTGGAGTTCTACCAAATTTCTTAACTTTTTTGTTTAGTACTGACATTTTTTCAAATTTTGTAGTCTTGTTTGGTATACGGAAAATATGGACGATTTGTAAATTTTGAGCAATTTTAACAGTTAATTAATATAAATATTGCAAATTCATTGTTAACAATTATGCTTTCTTTGGAAAGTCTCTTGCGCACTGAGTTACAATTTAGATTAACCAAAAAATTTATAACTACTTATGAAACTAAGCCAAATGAAGTTACTAATAATAACTAATGAAATAACTCTGATTTACAAATAAAATTTTTCACAACGATTAAAAAATTAAAATCGATTTTTTGAACAAAAGTTTTACCGACTAATACGATAAAAATCAATTTTTCAGAGACTAATTAAAGGTTTTTTTATTGTGAATCGAAGTTGGTAACTTTATTCGGCTTGGTTTCATAAGTACTTATAAATTTTTTGGTTGATCTACATTGAAACCTAAATTGAGACTTTTCAAACAAAGCTTAATTGTTAACAATGAATTTGCAATATTTCTGTTAATAAACCGTTAAAATTGCTCAAAATTTACAAATCGTCCTTATTTTTCGCATCAAATAAAAGTACAAAATTTAAAAAAATATGAGTACTAAACAAAAAAGTTAAGAAATTTGGCAGAACTTCACCTCAAAATGGTAATAATAAATTAATTCTTGAAAGTGTACGTAAATTGAATTTTAAATACGAATTATTTTATTGAAAAATTCGGAAAAACAAAACCTTTTTAGGATGCGAAAATTTTCTTAATAGCGAAAATTATATATTAATATAAAAATTAAAAAAACGTTATGCTAATCAATTTTGATCTTGATTTTAAAACGAAATTTAACGAAAATATTATACTTCTGAAAATTTATTATTACAAAGCTTCTATAGGAAGGAAACTGAATTCATTAATTTATAATGGTTATCTAATAATTTAAAAACATACCACGTGGTATAGTTCGATGACAGACATAGAATCTGGATCTACCATATGAGAACCTTGTCGCGGTACCAGATCCAGTCCCAATTTTCTGAAACAGAAATAAATGAAAAATGTATAAATATTGGTAATATTTTTATGAATTTTACATTTTTTGTAATATTATAGTATCTTTACATGTTTAACAATTTTTTGATATTGAAACTTTATTAGATTATATATATTTTATTTTGTTTGATAGTAAATCATACACTAATATTGAATTCAAACGAATTATTAATACGCAGTTTAAAATTTACGATTACTTTCGTTTTTTCAATGGAGTTGTGCCACTAAATATCAGAAATTATCTCATGCGTGTAGGCTCAATAAACAAAACGTATCACGTTATCGAACAGAGACATTTATTCCATATACGATTTATATAGGTTTAAAAATGTATTTTCAATCCTCGCCATTTCCACTCAAACAATTCATCAGCGCAACACCCAGACAAATTATTTACGAGCAACGTTAAAAATTGTTTTACACACCCTAATTGTTTCTATACTGTTCTTCGAAACGCGTAACCACATGCGTTAATAGCGCATAATTGCCACACACACACACACTACGCGCATACACATCCAAATGAACAATGCCCAAAGCCTCATCAGAAAAACTCACACACATCCGAAAGAATTTCCTCTCCCTCGCGCTCTAGACTCGGCGGCAATTTCGCATGCAGATCGAGTATCGGCTATACCCATCAGTCCCTCGCAAATTCCACTCATATTACCAGAGCACACACACGCAAACATAGACAGATATCCTCGACCACGAAATTTTCAAGCTGCGGCGGCATCGTCCAAGTGGGATCGCAAAAAATCGGCGCTTCGAACATCCGCCGACTCGTCTCTCTCTCTCTCTCTCTCTCTCTCTCTCTCTACTCGGCGCAGCCGTACACGTGTGTGTACGCTATACCTATATAATTAAGACGTAATCAGCGCGTCAAGGTCTTTCGTTTTTTTTTCTCTCTGCGCTGGGCTCCGGCAGCTGTTATTTCGCGCGGAGCTACTTACTCCCCGCGCGTGTGCAAAGCCCTTACGCCGCCGCATTCAAATAGGCATCGCGTGTATGCGCAGCGCACGCATCGGACGTGCGGCAGCACAGCTGTGCGCGCAGGCCGCTGCGCTCGAGGATAATTGAGATAGGAGGTGAGTGGGAGAAAATAGCCGAAGGTTTTTTAATTGGCACATAGGGATCGCGCAGCAGCCGCGATGAGATATTGCTGCGAGCTTTTGCGCGAAAACAATGCGGGGATGGGATTGGCGTTGGTTTTTTTGTTTTTTGTTTTTACATCAGAGAAACGTGTTCGATCCCGATGACGCGCGCGTGCGGCGCACGAAAATGTAAGCGCGTGGATTGAATGGACGCCGCGAGAGGCGCATAGTAACAGCAGCTGCGCGAGAGCGCAGGGAAATTTGCTTTCGACGGGTTGTAAACTGATAAACGGATTTTTTTGAGCGGATTGGTGGGATATTTGTACGAGAACGAATTTTTTTTTCATTTTCAATTGCGGATTGATGAATAATATATTTTTGAGTCTGGAACAACTGTCTCGTATGAAAATATTGAAATGTTTGTAAATGATAAATTTGATAAAATATATACTAAAATGAAATATGCCAATCGCATAAATAAACGGATTAAAAATAATAGAATAAAATTTCAACAAGCAGTCTGTCGGTTATTTAAGTGGGACATCAGATTAAGAAAGTAACTCCGAATTGGCTTACGTCCACTTTTAAAATAAAATGAAAATCAATGCGACCAATTTAGGCAAGTGGAACATTCAATAACGTGAATTCATAAAAAACTTTTGAAAATGTTTTAATAAATGCTGCTTACACATTTAATTCATTTCAAAATTTCTCCAAAATCACAAGTATAAAAGTGCTCTTCAATTACAGCTCAAAAAAAGTTGGCATCAAAAGAAGTCTACCATCAGCATAGTTTCCCAGAAAATTGAAACCTCAGCAGGAAACTCCGTCGACCGCACGCAGCATCGCGTTCACGAAAGGAATCGGGCGCACCAAGCAAGTTGTTCACACCGTCGCGTCGCCGTGGCTACAAGTTCATGACCACCCAGACACTCCGGTCGCCGCGTCGACCATCCAAAAGTCAGGAGTATATTATAGACAAAGATGAAGATGTAAGCAACAGAGGATGGACTACCCCTCTTACTCCACCGAAATTACGAATCTACCTTGCGGTGGTCTTCGGGGCTCTTTTATCATCGATGATGATCTCGGGCCGATACAGATCCTCTGGCCGTAAAGTAGAAAAAGAAAACAAACGACGTAGAAAGAAAAAAAAAGGAGCGCGAGATAAGGAGCGAAAACGTTTCCGGAACGACGAGCTGCCTCGGGGAGACGCTGCGTGTATACGTATACGTACGGTGTAAAAGCAGAGATGACCGTTTCGGCCTCCCGGGATACAACTCAATATTCTCGGGGGCTACTATACGGCTGGAAATTTCGGCGATTCCTCAGAGGCTCCTGTAAATATCTACGGGCCGTCTCGATGCCCATCGTTTGCTACTGTGTTCCACCGGATCGATGCTCTCTTTTCTGACCTGAAGCGACCGCGCGCGCGCGCGTCGAGGGCGAGATTTCCGGAGTTGGATCCGTCAGTTTGTTGAGAAAATATTTTTCTTTTCGTATGTGTATAACGCAGTTTTCAGGTATAATTTTACGGTTCGTCTCTATACTTGCAGTTGTTTAAAAATATATATTTTCTATAATTTTGGGTTTGCGATGAAGTGGGATGTATAATCGTAGTGACGATTGTTGCAAATTTAACAATTAATTATTGTTAAAATTGCAAATAAAATTGCGTTTTTTATTGCAATGATTGTTTTATAATTCTTTAATTTTAAATTTGTTACGTTTATCCCATTTTAAAAACTTTCATAACCAGTTTTTTTCGTATTTGCAATGAATAACGCACCCGAGTCTTACCTTAATATATCACCATAATCCTGTACTCAATGCAGAGTTCGTTCTTAATTTATGGCAGATTAAAGCTTACAGTTACTTTATACTTTTGCATTGGATGTGTTTGGATTTTTCATGCTTTTTAAAATAATCTAAAAATATGCAACGAGTTATCAATTTTACAACATATCATTTGCGGTAAGAAGCGAGGGCATTACATCGAATTTCAACATTTATAATAAATACCTCTTCTCGAGTCAAGTGTCAATAATCTGTTTCTCATTATCCGTCAAACTAATGGTCTGAAAAAAATCAATGGGTGAGAAGAGTGATCCTTCGCAGCCAGTCCACCGCTGCATTCCAGGAGAACAAAGCGAGCAAAAAGGATAAAATAGGTCCAAACAAAGGAGGCCCACGAAAGAAGAATAAAAAAAAACGTTTTTCATCGAATAACGAGGGCCGTCTATTGTAAGTTCTAAAACGCCCCAACGAGATTTGGCAAAACTAGTGAATGAAGGGGAAAAAAATGAGATAACTTATCTGTTCCCGTCTGTGATGTACGAACACGTTCAATTTTAATGTACAGCAAATCGTAAATTTTGTGCTCTTAGTGATAATGGAAAATACCTTAACGAAGTATTGCCGAGAATAAGATGAAAATGCGGTGGATATCGAATGGTATGGAACTTTTAATTAAGAATCTTGCACTCAATTACTCAAACTCTCCTCTCTCTCTTTCTCTCAAAGAAAGCATAATTCAAAGCCATCCTTTAATTAAATTTCCAGAATCCTCTCGCGATCGTCCATTACCATTTCGCTAGAGAGCTGCATAATATTTCCAACGAAACTGCAATTTCAGAAAATTAAGAAAGTATAATATAGTTAGCCGCAGCCACATTCTAGCACAGTACGAATGCCATCACGCAGGCGAAGCTCAGCAGTAGAAAAAAGGAGCGAAGCTGCAACATTATACAGAGAGAGAGAGAGAGAAAGAGAGAGAGAGAGAGCCGAAGCGAGCCGAGTAGCGAGATACAGTCAGAGCGCGACGACGACGAGGCCCTTCTTCTTTCGGGCCCCCTTGACCCCCACTCCGCGCGACTCTCCCCACTCCGCGCCGGCAGTCGGGGCCTGATGGAATGCAGGTGAGCCCTCGAACTCTCTCTCTCTCTCTCGCTCTCTCGAACGTGCGGAGACAGGTTCAGGCAATGTCCGAGCCTCCCGCGGCGGACCTATGCTCCATTCCGAAGATATCGGATAGCGTGTGAGTGAGATATGTTGCGGCCCGAGAATATGGGACGTATGCGTGGGCGAGGAGGGGGGAGGGGGTTAGAGGGGAATATGAGAGTCGAGGCTCCGGGCTCATTTCGCTCTTCGCGAGGCTTTTTTGCACGCAGCCGCGCGCGTGCGCCGAAGGATTTTTCGGGGAGCCTCTCGCTCTCTCTTCGCGTGATGATTGTTCGGGAGATGCTGCAAATTTACGGGAATGCGCGCGGGCGTGTGCGTGCTGGACGCTGGTTAGTTTTCGTATAGTCTTTCGATGCGAGCGATTACACCCGAGGAAACGAACCCTATTTTTACTTTAGCTAAATGATAGTACCCGCGCTTAGAGCTAAAATTTTATGGTAAAGGATAATGTCGCGTTGCGAGAAAATCATTTTATTGCGAAATTACGAATGTGCGAAGTGGAAATCCTCTCGCTTCGAATCGCTTTTGAGGAGATTTCTCGTTTCGATATCGAATTTCTCTCGAGACAAAAGTATCTCGCGGCTCTCGCTGTTAAGAGGATCGTCTTCTCTCCCTGTGAATCATCGCATTATCCTACGAGTTTTTGATACAACGGCGCGGTGCGCAGGTACCCATCGCGCAGCTATAATAATTTCACCGATCTTCCCGGCTAATTAAGAGGAGAACAATAAACTCGGATTTTTACGAGAGCCGCGGAGTGATATTATGCGCGTCGTCTCGCCGTACGAGTTTGGACGCTGTATAGAGGCTCGCCGAAGCTGGTTTCTTCGCGAACATCGAATACTCGTCGCGCATCGGGCTTCTGATACTTCCCCTCGATACAAAGTAAGCGCTTTATATACCGCTCGATTTCAATCTCTAATATCCTATCGGGCCGTATCGGCGACTATCGCTATTTAAATATTTTATTGCGAAAATCCGTGCGCGCGCTCATCGCTATATAAATCCAAAGGAACGAGCTATCGCGCGCGGCAGCTCCTCTCTTTCTCTCTCGCTCTCGCTCGACAAGGAGCAAAAGCCACTCGAGCCTCTCGAAATTAAAACAAAAAGCCGGCCGTAAAAGGGAAATAAAGAAGGAAAAAAGTGAGCCATCCTCGCTTCCAGCCAGCAGCAGCAGCAGCGGCAGCAGCAGCAGCAGCAGCGAGTATTATAGAAGCTGCAGCCAAGAGGAGAAGAAGAAGAAGAAGAAGAAGAAGCGGCAGCAGAGAGCGAAGGAGCAATAGCCTCCCGTGCTGGCGTCGTCTCGCTCTTACAACCGGGGAGTAACTACCGGTGTTACAGACTCGCTCCCCTCCGCGCACATATCCCAGAGAGTCAGTCTCTCTCTCTCTCTTTCTCTCTCTTTCTCGGCTCGGAGCCACCGGTATAGACGCTATAGTCTATACTCTCGTCGATCCCACGCGCCGCAGGTATATAATGTGGAGGAGGTATAGGTATGTGACGCGGACATATATGTATATACTGCATCGGGCGCACGTGTAGCCCACTCGATGAGTCAGGGGCGTATTATGCGCGCTCCTGCGCCGGAGTCAACGACATACAGGGTGTTCAAGTGTGTTATATAGCGCCATGGGGAGCTTCGATGCGGATTCGGAATCTTGCGGGCTGGACGCGCGGGGCTTGGAACGTTTAAGTATTATCTGCGAGGCGAACGTGTGTACTGCTTCGGCTTTACCGAGTCCTTTCGCGCGATCGAGCGAGTGTGCGCGGTGCTTTTAATTCCGGAATTCCGAGATTGATTTCTGAGAAATCGCATTGGTACACTGCGTTGAAAGACCTTTTTGAAAGAATTGAGCAATGGCGTTTTTCGGAAAAATTGTTCTTTAAATTGTCGGGTACAAAAATAGTGAACGACCTTTGTTGTGGAGAGAATTGGACATCGATTCTTATTGTTAAGTCAACAACGACAAAAAAAGCTCGTTACACTGCTATGTTCTTATACTTATTATTCATGCCTTGTCTTCTCTCCGTAAACTATACTCTAGAAAACAATATAATCAAGGACGAGAGAAGCTGAGCTAATCCGAGACATTGACCCTATTCCGATCGAGTAAGAAAAGTCTTCGTCTCGTCTTTTAATACCTTTTCATGAATTCTACAAGGCGAATTCCGCTATTGTTTCTTATTCCAGTTCCAAAGTAACTACAGCAAAAGCATTTAGTCTGCTCTACTATTTAACAGTGTAAGTATTCCAGAGAAAGGATTGGATCTAAATACGAAATACGCCGCGGCGATGTAAACTTGCGTCTATTGATTTTATCGCCGCGTAATGCTCGCTCATTATCGCGCGTCGGTGATTGGCTTTTTCTTGCGAAAGGCGCTGAATAGCAAGAACTTTATTTCATTAGACTGCGACTGATATGGAGAATCGATTCGATTACCGCCGAGAAACGGAACAATGAAACAAGAGAGAAAGTTTGAGTTTTTGTTTGCTTTGAGCGAGAGACCAATTTTTCAATTGGATCGAGTACTTGTGATTGGATGAAAATTTTGGTTTGGCATGAACGTAACAGAAAATATTGTATAAAAGTCCACGTTGAACAATCGTCAAGGAGGCCGGCCGACATTCAAGTAAATGACGTGGAAAATTTAAATTTCGCGCGAAAATGTAAGTCATCGAAGAGAAATTAAATTACGATAAATCACGGGATGGTTACCCATCTTTGTGCAAGTATGTATTAACTTACAAAGTTTTAAATTAAAACTTTGTAAATTGAGATATCACTGTAACTCGACGAGAAAAGCTTGATTTAACGCAGAAGTTAGGCTAATCGAAACTTCCTTACTGAAATATTGTAGTATAAATTTAAAACTTTGTAACCTGTACGCTAAGAATATAATAATAATTGATTAACGACCGAGAAAATCCTTGTCACGATTACTGTATTTCATTTCTAAACTTTGCTCCAATCAACGATCAGTTGTTAAACGGCGCGTTAAATAACGCTCCCTCGATAGGAAATCCACCAAATATAACATCAGCAGCAGAGACGTCAAACGTATTGAATATTTCTCTCGCACCTACGATTACCCCCATAATCCTCTCGTCCTCCCAATTGGGTTGCGTATACACAAGAGCACACGTGTTCCCCATCAAAGACCAATTATACAACCCGACGTTTCGTCACGTCGAAGCACATTAAAGAAGCTTTGTTACGCGACGCTTCGCCCGCCACCTCCTCCCTCCGCCCACAAGCCGCGTATATATCCCGTTACCCGTATACTATACCGGGCCATCAGCTCGTCGCAATGAAAAAAATCCATTCGGCCACCGTCAAAACTCTCGGGGGGTATATCAATTTCCGCGGTGGAATTCAATAATCCGAGAAAGCACTTCGCCGCCGCCGCCGCCGACAGGAAGCCGCGTGACGCTGCGCTTCTGCAGTATAGATACACGGAATCGTGGAACAAGTCCTGGGATAGGCGCACTCGGGGAGTCGCGTCGCGTGCAGCCGCGGAAAATAAAAAGGAGACGCGCGTGTCGGGCATCGACAGTTCTCGCTCTCTCTCAATGACAATAAAAAGTGGAAGAAGAGAGAGCTGCGTGCGGCTATGGGCGTGAAGCGAGTGGAAAATTGATGAGAATCGCTCGCCGGCTCTTCTCGGGCACACACTGCGTTTATGCATTATACGAGAGACAGAGAGATTGGAGGATATATAGTCGCTTTCCTGTGCTACACGACTTTATTCTTTCTCGATAAGGCGAGCAATGGAGCGAGGACGGGTACGTCTCTTGTTTTCGGTGTCTGTACATCGTCGAGTTTATAAATTTTGCGAGACGACCCTTCTGTGCGGTCAGAGAGCGCGGGATGCTCTGCTTCGCCTAAGCCATCCGAGAAACATTCGTTTAAATAGCCGAGCACTTATTGCAATCGCGGAAAAAAAAGCCTCAAGTGCTCGGACACGCCTCGTCGTTTCCGCTGATTTTCCGCTTCCCCGCGTCAAACTCTCGCCGGTCGATCCTGCAATTTTTTCCTCTAATCTATTATATCAACGCGGCGCGCAGCACCGGAAAACAAACGCGGCGCCCCCGAGAGCAATTGGACAGCGAGGTTGAAAGCTCGTACTTACTTACTGCACTATACAAAGAGAGTGAGCCACCTTTAACTGGGTTCAAAATAGAAATAAATTAATTAATTTTGTCGTTAATTTGAGACATCTATATAAGTCTTAAAAACTTTTCTAACGCTAATTATGTTAGAAAATTGATTTGAATACATTTTTTATTAAAAATTATTTTTAAAAGCATGGTACTGATTAATTATTTATTACTTTTTTGCCCATTATTGTATTTTTATTGTTTTTTATCCTGCGAATTGAAACTCAAATCATTGCAGTATTTATAATATAACTTTTGTATTCAAAACAGTACTTAAAAATTTGAGCTTATTCAATCGATCTCTTTTTCCCAAATCATTGACGTAAAGAATTAATCTTCTAACGGAATAACGAGGTTTTAACTTTGAAGGTAAACCCCTTAAATGAGCGATAATTTCGGCTCCCAGTAAGAAAACAAATGCTCAAGGCGCCCATGTAAAATTTAAGTACTTCAAACGTTAATTCTCTTACGAGTAATTTCAAAGGTGGCTTGTCCTTTCAAGTTCGAGAACCCCGACTCTCCGCTCCCGCGAGAGAGAGAGAGAGAGAGAGAGAGAGAGAGAGAGAGAGAGAGAGAGAGCGTAAAGCCTCTCGAGCGGTCGCGCAATACTTTTACGTGCGTCTACCTTTATATTCCTGGGTCGTCGTCGCGCGAGTTCCAACGGGGTCGTCGACCCTCGCACTTTGAATTTCGATTTTTCCGGAGAGGGGTTCGTTAGTTTTTTTTTCCTCTTTCGGAGAGTTGACTCTTTCTTGCGTGGGCTCTAAAAGTTCGCTGGTGCTGATTATACCCGGTTTTGTTGGGATGACTATACCAGAGAGAGTGAAGGTGAGTTTTGGAAAGAGCGAGAGAAAGAGCAGTGAAGCACGCGATGCGAGCGAGTTTGTTCGAGTCGTTTGGATAACGAGTTTCGGATAGAATGGCTCGCAAGCTCGGAGAAGCTTTTGCCGAGCTTTGTATATACACGCGGGGCTGAGAGCTGCTCGCGTATACGGAAGAACGATGCTCGAATTTGTGTGGGAGGCGTGTGCGCGTGTGTACGTGGGCGGAGAAAAATTGTTTGTTCAGCGAGTGCGCGCAGAGTTTAAGACACGCTCTCGTATAGAGATCGAGAGAGAAATGCTTGTTTAGGTTAGATAACGGCGCTTATATGAGCGCGAGAGGTGTATTACGATGCGTGTGTATAGAGTATCGTGTATCCGACAGCTTTAGTGAGCGCAAATTTGTAAGGATCGGTTTAAACTCGTTAGCAGGCAGTTGGAAAATTATGTTTTCGAGGGAATTGGACGGACTACCTTCGAACTCGCTGCGTAATTTAAATTTTAAATTTCATCCTCGGAATACCTGCTCAGTGCTCATGTTTATAATAGTTCGTATTCGAAACTTTTCGTTACTCCGCGATGAATGGGACAGCTCGCGTGGAATAATTTACGGCGTGAAGTTTGAATTTTCGAAAATAACTCTTCCCAAGCGTTGTGCAATATTTTTTGTTCTAACCGAGCTATATATACACCGGAGAGAAACGATTCTTTGTAAACAAGAGATCAATTTTGCTGGAATAGTTTGTCGAAAAGAAAAATCAAGTTAAAACAAAGGGATTCTTTTGAGTCAAGAAGAATCGATCTGACGCAAAAGGAATCTTTCAATTGCTGAAAAATTTGAACAAGTTTCAATCACCAGGAGTATTCCTTTGCTTCAAACACATTTTTCTTTAGCCAATGAGTTATTCAAGAAGATTTCTGTTTTGCTTCGAAAGGATTTTTTTCAAAAATACGAACTATACGCAAACCACATGCAATTGTAATGCAGATTGAGCAATAAGATTGTGAACGACTTGCCAGTGCAATCAATAACTCCATAGTTTATATATACTGCACATACACACCCTATCAATGCATCTGAATTGCGAAACAATGGTCGGCTACGCTACAACAGTCTATTGAAGCAGCCGAATAAATAACACTTTTTATATGCAAATCGCACAACGCCTGCTTTATCTCTCGTCTATCCAGTTCTCTTTCATCTCCTCCGCCTCCCACTTTTTCCCTTCGGATTCGAAACTCGGTCTCTGCAATGCCCACTCGATAGGCCATTTGAATTTCTAATCACTGGACAAAACCACATCGGACCGACCTTTCACCGCTGATTGGAAACAGAGTACTTCGACGATGGGAAGAATAATATTACGTCTTCGAAGTTAAGCTCCAATCAATTGCTTCAGGATGGATTCTGATAGAAGTGCTTGGGTGTGCGCCCAGTTTATTTTAGGTATCTGAATTTTGAAGCGAATGTACTTCCGAATCGTGAAAATAGATTAGTATATATATTTAGAGAGAGAATAGAAATATATTTTTTCGAAAACAAAATATTTTTATTTCGATAATATTACATTACTAGGTGAATCAACGATGTCAAAATTAATTGTAAAAGAGACAATTTTAAAGAAAAACTGCAGAAATTTATTTTATATCGTTAGAATGGCGATTTAGAGTAACAATTATGTCAGAATAGACATATAATTAAAGCGATTTCATGAGAGGACGATAATTTATCATCAAGCATAAATCTTAAAAGCACAAGATATTATTTATAGCAGACATAAAAATTTCTAAAGAATCTATACTCTAAAATTAAATATACACATATGCTCTATTGGCGGTGTTATGCAAACCGTTTAAATTATTTAATTGATAAGTATAATATTTTGACATATATTACACACACACACACACACACAAACACACACACACATACACACACACACAAATGCATCTAATATTACAGATGAATTTTCACTAATAACCTGAATGTTAAAACGAGTTGAACTTGCCGATTACCCGCACCAGCAGGAATATGCCGTAATAATTTATTTTAGATATAATACCGCCACGTCGAAATCCGATATTTCACATTACAGAGTATTATACACTCGAACGGCGCTGAATTAATACCCTCTGGATCTATATCCCTAAATACGCATTCACACCACACGCACGCAATCTCGAAAAAGTATAAAATAATCTCCCCCAGCAAACTAACAAAGCACTACAGTACAAAGCCAAGCTCGATCATCAATCAATTCTAATCTCGCTGGATCGCAGCGAATCCTCTCTCTCTCTCTCTCTCTCTCTCTCTCTCTCTCTCTCGGCTTCAGCGCGAACCGCATCGTTCCCAATAAAACTCCGCCAAAAAGCCAAGATAAATTTCCAAAAAACATTCGCAAAACTCGCTCTCTCTCTCTCTCTCTCTCTCTCTCTCTCTCTCGCAGCTTTGTCCCCTCATTTCGTCGCGGGCGTGATTTACATTCGCCGCGACGGTGGCGGCGGCGGCCTATACCCCCCCTTTTTTTTGCGCGACGATGTTCGCGAGAGGAACAAAGAGACGACGAAGAAGAAAAAGGCGGCTGCAGGGGCGGCGGGCAAGTAACTTCCAGAACTCCGGAGCGACGTGATTAATGGGGCTGCGGAATTGAAACGTCCCTCGATCGCCGGCCGCGAGGTACGGCCGCAGTGGCTTCGCTGGAAAAATATTGGCTCGGACGTCCCGACGCGAGCTTTATTCGATTCGACCGAATGTCAAGCGCGGTGATGTCCGCCCGCGCCGATGGAAAAGGCTGCGCGCGAGAAATTTTGACTGGATGACGCTTGTGAACTGCCGGATTGAAAATGAATCGAGTTTGATTGGGCAATCCGCCTCTGCGCATACCGATGGAATGGAACAATAATAGTGCGTTTGTTAATCAATAAATTCTGATGTGTGATTTGGTGGTGTAATAATAATAGAATAAATATAATTTATGCCGAAATATTTTAAAAGATTTTAATGCGATAAATATAATATTCATATATTTTGTCCAAATATATATATACGAGTCTTTACTAATAGATTTAGGAAGTAAATATCGTATAGAATAGGAAATTTTTTATAATAATAAATATTTGAATAAATATCCCAGTAGATGTCAATTATTCAATTTTATTACATTTTCTTACAAGTATCAAGTGTTTTAACCATTGAAATTCAACAATCCCTACATTTATCTCAAATTAGATATTTAAAACATTTTTCAATTTCATCCATTTGATTATCTCAAATCTCACAGTCCAAAATATATAAATCTTAGTGTAATTAAATAACAGTTAATATCGGATTAAGTTGAACACATTACTGCGTCAACAGAATTTGTTTACAGAAAACAACACTAATTGTTCCACATTAAACCTTCCGAAATTACAGAACTGCCTTTCCCCCTTTAAAAGTACGATAGAAATGATACGTTATAGAGTATAGCGAGCGCAGCTTAGAGAAAATACATATATATAGAGAAGTATAATCTCATTAGGCTGGAAAAGGTTCGGGAGGAAAAGTTTTTCTTTATAGCTCCGGCCAGAAGGAAGAGGAATAGTTAAGTGAGTTATTCGCGAACAAAGGATGCCTATGGCCTCGCCTCGTCAACTCCGAGCTTTTAATTGCGTTATTTAGGGAAATTTCATTACGGCTTACGATGCCGCGACGCTAATTGCGAATTCGGTAATTACGAACACGTGTACCACGCAACACGCTGTACCATGCGAAAACTTTCGGTGTATTTCGCTATATAGCGTAGTAAGTCTAAGTATATATGGCCTTTAATCAATTTCTGCACTTAATAGTTAAATAATCTTTGTGCATAAGCAGAGTCTATTAAAAGCATTCAGATAAATTTGCTACATTAATTAACATATACTTTTCATACAATGTTAGATAAGCAAATACTCGCGCGAGATCGATCTCTCTTTTACAAGAATGTATATGTATGTATAGTACACGTATATCAAATGCATTACTCATGCATGTAGAATTTTATCTTTCGTTTCAAATTATACCTGTACGAAGAGAGAGGAGAAATCGGAGGTGCGCTTATGCAGAGACTCGAACCTGTAACTACATGGTCGCCTTTATCCCGTTCCTGGAGAGACGTGCCGGGCATACCGTTAATTATTCGAGTCTGGCGCGCGTGAGACCCAACACGTATACACACTTATTTCGTTTATTTCTCTATAAATGCTTATACTTCTCCAACTCTCGTTTGTATATACTTTTCTCTCGATATACGCAGCGCCGAGTGTAATCTACTACCGTAGCCTTTTAATAAAATTGAATTTATCCCCGAGAAAAACGCACTTATACAAGTGCATACGCCACTATACAGCCTCGGTTATATAAAATAAATTTTGAATTCTCGCTGCAGTTGCAGTTTGAAGTTTACCTATACACAAAAACTCGTCGACGTAATAATTCAATCGAAACGATACAGCCGTTTTTCATGAAGAAACCGCACCGTTTGAACCGTCGCTGCAGCGTGTACAAAGCGAGAGAAAATCGTTGGCTTCCCACAAATTCCAATCGATTTCCATCTCTACAAAACCCATAGGAGGAAAAAAAAATAGCGCGTATAGAAAATAAGGTTTTTCCAGCTTGCCTCGTCGCGCGAGAAAAGCCTTATAAAGACGTGCTCGCGACTTTGGAATATTTATACGAGTCGCGACCGAAGCTGTGCCTTGAGAAGCTTCACCTGCGCGGAGACGTGGAATTTTTCAGGTGCACATACGCGGCGCGAGCGCGTTTTTATATATATACGGCTCGCTCGACTCGTCGCGACGTGTGACGCTCTCGAGGGCTTTACCCCGAGTCTTAAATTTTTTAGTGCACGAGATATACACGGCGCACCTGGCAATATCTCGCTCCTGTGCGCGCGGTATGATGCATATTGAAAGATATACGGGATATTGAAATTGAAATAAATTTCGCAGTCGAATGCGATACGCGTCGCTTCTCGGATATATTGAATTGAAGAATAGTGCGGAATTGATATGGTTATATTTTAGTTTGGAGCACTACGATTCGTGAAAGATGCGAGAGGGTTATTTTTAGCGATGTAATGTTATATAGGTATATGAAATTAGCGTTGTAATTTATAAGTACAATTTTTTGAGACCAGAATAATTTCGTGATGCGCATGAAAAAGTTTCGTTGTGAAAAAGAATTTTTTCAACGACGATATTTATAAGATCATATCTGTCAATTTGAAAAGCGATGTATATGAAACTTAAAACTCTGTTTATACACATACACACATAGCGTATACGATTATACATCGCATTTTACTCTGCGGAAATTGAGAGAAATTTAAGCAAAAACGCTTTGAGGAACTAAAAGAAGCCTTTTCATTGATAAAAAATCTTTTTCATCAAAAGATTTTTTTTTACTTTATGATTATTATTATGCTCACATTTCTTTAAATAATGTATGCTCCAAGTAATAATTTAGATTCATAATTAAGAATGAACTCTGATAAATTTGTGATTCATTTTATAATATAATTAGATAGTAACATTTTAAATTCAAGCTTGCTAAATCAGGATTTGATCGTAGGAATTTTCCGTAGGATCTGAAATAAACGAGTAGACGAAATTTTCTCATTCTTTTCGAAAACTTTTTTAATTATCCATCATTCCGGTATGAGTGTAAAAATTGAAAATTTTAAAGTTTTATAAGCTCTGCAGTTTAGCGGGGAATTCATAATGTTCCACTCCTATATAGCTATGTTCGTACTGTTAGTTTAAAAGTTTTATAACAATTCCAATTAATATCCCCACTATTTACATGAGAATGGTACAGGTATTTTTTAAAAATGAATGAGCCCATATCTCACAGCACTGCATACATGCATAATGCATATATATGTCGATAAGCGTTCAAACATGGATTTGTCATCATCAGGGCTTAAATCAATAATAATACAGCATCCAGTCGAAATCGAAAACTGACTGCTCAAACAGAATTCGTCCCTTTCGATTCGCGATCGCTCTGATTAATCAAGCGTAATATCTAGACCATTGCCACTCGCAAACATTACAAAATTAAAACAGCGTATACTCCCAAGCACAGACGTCCCATCGAGATTCCACTTCGAACTCGAATCCCCGCTCGCAACGCCGCGTGCAGTGTACGACCTCGACGAATCGCATCCGGCGGCAGCGCTGCTTATATATAACAGCGAAAATTTGTCTGATGGCATTACTCGCACTGCTGTCCCGCGCCGCAGTCTGCGAATTACGCAAGCGAGCGCGCGCGCGCAGACCAATGCAAATTATTCAAAGGCCCTATAAAGCGCGTTTATATATATTACGGAGCCGCAGCAGAGGCGAGGAGGAAAGCTCTCTGGCGTGTATCAGCGGTCTGGAGTCTTTGAAAAGGCCGCGAAAACTTGAAACTCCCGCGCGGATGAGCTTCCCGTGCATATACTGTTTCGCCGCTGCAGCAGCAGCAGCCGCCGCAAGTTCGCCAGACTTGAAATTTAATGGCCGCAGAGCTTAACACTCCGATAGTACACTACAGTCCCCCTTCTCGCGCGCGCGCGCGGGGAGCTGACTTTTTAATCCCAACTTTCCGCGAGCTTTCGAGCTTGAAGAGAGAAAACTTTGCGCGCGGATGCAGGCAGCTGCAGGCGCAGGTTTGATAAGCCGGAGCTCTGTACACAGCCGATATGTATGTAACAAACATTGGGGCTGTATAAGACTAATTCTCCTAGAAAAATGTACTTTTCGGGGGTCCGGAAACAGAAAATTTTTTTTTTAAAGCTTGAGGTTTTGGACCGATCAGACTTTGTTCTGCAAGCTAAAAGATAGTTAAAAACGCAGAGGAACATGGTGAATATGGAACATAAAAATTTAACATGTGGAGGTATATATGAAGAAAAAAAAGAAGATCGGCTATTCGGATCTTTATTCTTATTTTGTTTCTTAACGGACATTACTTTTGATCATACTTTTTTTAAATTAAAAATTCGTAGTTATTATTATTCCAGTATTTTGACGCATTAATGTTTGTAGAAAAAATGTAAAATGGTTCAGAAAGATGGTTACAAGTAACTTTCCCATGTTTCTCTGCACGTTTGACTATCTTCCGGCTTACAGAAGAAAGTCCTGTCGGTCCGAAACCTCTAGCTTTAAAAACAAATTTTCGATTTCTCGACCCCCGAAAAATGCATTTTTCTACGAGAATTGGTCATATATAAAGCCTTCTCGAGGAATTCCCTCGTCTCAGCCTGCAGTGATCCTTCCAGTCTCTGCGCGGCTCTCGCGCTGCGCACAATGAGAAAAGGCATCGCGCGCTACCGGCACGAAACGACCCAGCCGTGCAGCGCGTCAATCCTAACGCGCACAATGGAAACAATTGCCGGGGGAGTCTTTTTCTATACGGCGAAAATACACGCGTATACGTATACGTACCGAAAATGACAATTCGTCAAGTGGCTCTCGTTCGCTCATTTCATATCTCCTCGCGTGCGCGCGCGTGTGTGTACAATACAGAAAAATGTCTGTATGTACGTATTCCTCCGACTACTTTCATGTCTGGGCTATTGTACTGTAGGATGCCGAGAGAGAGAGAGAGAGAGAGAGAGAGAGAGAGAGAGAGAGAGAGAGAGAGAGAGAGAGCGTGTGCGCGCCGCATTTAGAAAATTACCCCGTCATTCATTACGCGCACACACGTGAATTCGTGTTTGTGTCTAGCGCACATATAGGTATGTATAATGTGTCTATGAATACTCGACCCGAGAACCCGTCTACTCGTGCACGTGGCTCTTTTACTTCACGTACACACGATGATGCGCCAAAGTATGAGCATAGAGGTGTGCGAGAGTCTATTGTGTATAAATGAGAAGCTTGTGCACACACGCGAGCATATGTAGAGTACATGCGGACGCATACATACGCCAGGAAAGGGGAATGCGCTCCGCAGTCGAAAACTGTTGCTTTTTCAGCGTTATGCAATACCCGAGCTACTCGTGTAGTACTATATGAGTAATTTCACGGGATACTGGAAACTTCTGGGGGCCTGGAAGTCGGAAACATTTTGACGAGGGCACACTTACCAGACCTATTTTTTCTGGTTTCTGGGACCCCCCTGAATGAGAAACCGTATGCGAGTTACTTGATTATCGGTTGCCACCCGGCTTTTGACGTTTAATAGCTTAAATTGAAGCTGTTTTCCTCAACTTTTTGATTTTTTAGTCTAAATTTAAATTTGGTATATATAGCTATATATATGCTTTCAAAGAACCAATCGGCTTTAGAAGCATATATATAGCTCACTACAAAAAAAATATTTGTATCGACAAAAAAGATGAGAAAAACAGCTTTAATTTAAGCTATTAAACGTCAAAATCCAATAACTGGATCAAAATTTATGACAATTTGAAAAAAGTGTTTTGGTTTGACTTTCACGAAATAGCTCGATTTTTCCAAAAACCAGACATTTTTCTCTGACTTCAAATCCTTGTTACTGTCGATCCAGTGTTTCGATTTTAACGTTTAATAGGTCAAATTAAAGCTCTTTTCCTCCAGTTTTTGGTTTTTAAATCTAAATTTAAATTTTTTCATCCATTGACCTATATATATATGCTTAAAAGCAGATCGGTTTTTCGAAAGCATATGTATAGCTCACTACAATAATTTAGATTTATCAGTAAAAAGGTAGAGAAAAAGAGCTTTAATTTAAGCTATTAAATTTTAAAATCGAGTGCCTTGATCAAAAGTAACGAGGATTTGAAGAAAAAAGTGAAAATCGCTCGAGAGCCCTATAAGTAATTAACTGTATTCAAATGTGCGTAGCTCGGGACCAGTGCATCCGATTTCAAAAATTTTAGGTTCAATTTAAAGCTCTTGAGCTGCATTTTCTTTCTGTAACAAGTATAGCGCCAAGTCCAATATAATTCACAATATACCAACAATACGCTCGACAGTAAAAATACAAAAGATAATGTATGAACATTTTTGTACTTTTTCGATCGGAAAGCCGGATGGCAACCGAATAATCAAGTAACTCGCACGGTTTCTCATTCAGAGGGGTCCCAGAAACCAGAAAAAATAGGTCTGGTAAGTGTGCCCTCGCCAAAATTTTTCCGACTGCCAGGCCCCCAGAAGTTTCCAGTATCCCGTGAAATTACTCATATGCGCATCAGCGACGAGTTACAGTATGCGGCTGTGCAACTTTTTCCGAAACACGAATTTTTCGTGAACTTCAATTGACACGTCGACAAATTTAAATTCGAGTGTGCGTGTGTGTCTTGCATATATTTAACGCAAAGTACACACGAGTGTATATCCCCGCAAATGGGAAACTCGGCGCGTGAAATTTCTCGAATCGTGTCCGGCATAATGAAAATCCGATAATTTCTATATCGATAGGACAGATTAAGTTACACACTCGCCATGGGATATGTATATCGCATTATATACGAAGCCCGCGCGCGCGCATATGAATGAGGCGGACTTTAATAACTTATCAAGCTTGGCGCAATTCCAGCTTTAATCGTCCCCGCTCCGAGAGCTCCTCTCCGCCATATAGAGGCGGAGAGGCGACGGGTTTGAATTTTCGCGCAGCCGACGTGACGCGCTGCTGCAGCGTCGCAAAAAAAAGACGAGCGCGTCTCTATTTAGCATGTATGAAACGCGCACGTCCATTTCGTTCATCGTCACACGACGCGATGCGTATACGTTATATATGCTATACGTATAGATAAAAAAGCCGCTTTATACGAAAGAGAGCCGCTGAGCGGTAAGAGGTGTATAGTATATAATGCACTCGAGGGGTAATAGATGTCAGGGTCGGAGTCGCGCGTGTGCACTCGATTAGAGGGAATATATATAGCGTGCGATCAGCCACGATTAATCTCCACGGAGAGTCGTCGTGCTTTCGGCTTTTGCCGAGGATGCGACTGAGTTGCGCTGATAAGGATACATAGGTGGAGTCGAGTTTTGGGAGGTATATGTATAGTATGTTCTATGTATATATTGTATACACAGTCTGGGTTACATGAGGGCGTATAGATATTGGGGAGAGATGAGGCTCTGAATCATAGATGTTTGTACAAGGTGTACGGAGTGTGTTACCGGTTGCGGGAGAGTAATCCACTTGACGGGGCCGACTCAAAGGGCGCGTTTATGCAGGGCCTTGATGGCGTTCTGGTTATTAGATGCATTTGCGATGCGGTTCTCAGGTCGACCCGGACGATATCGATGGAAAGTGTTGCGGTGTGTTCGGGATAACGGGCAGTATATAGTTATTGTTTTATAGCTGCTATACGAATTATATTCTGGTTTAGCGAAACGCCATCAATGCTTACGGCTGATGCTTCGGATTATGTTCGGTATAATTGGGGCTGTTTTATCACTTTGTCAATAGATATGCGGCTTATACTACGTTTTAGAGGTATAAGGCATAACTTATTGACAGGCGCATTTACAGCACTATATTTCGGGAAATGTACATTTTATCGGTTAGTAAATAGATGAATAGCCGTTGAGTTTTCGCACGGGATCGACGGAATTATTAGGTGGGGAGAGTTCGAAAGTTAATTCTAAATTCGAATTTTTTGCCGCGATATAACGCAGCAGATATAAATAAAGATATTAAATTATTGTTTTAAAAAGTTTACGCTTATGAATGAGACGATAATATTTGACGTATTTACACACTCTATTGTGTAGAATTATTTGCCATTGCATAGTATATGTTGGAGAATTCGCCTATGCGTCGATAATATATATATACAGATACACAGCACAGACACTAGAGCAGGCACACGGCTACAATACTCAGGTACAAAGGGTCGAGACTTTACCTGAGTTTAATTACCCCTCACCGGACTACGGCTGCCGACGCAGGAGCGTCCTCACTGCGGATCCAGCTACGGAGACGACAACACGCTCGAGCAAATATTCCAGTTACATACATTACTACAGTTTTCAATATACAGTCATTTTTCTTACATACCATTGTCATTCACATAAATAAAGTAAATAAATTGTTCATACATTTCTACGCTATTTCCAATAATCCCAACAGTATATACTACAGTCGGTCAGTGCGAGATTTTGTTATCCCGCAACCCACAAATACCAAAGTCAAGACTGGATGTTTTGAAGCGATTGGCGGACACTTTTTCTAATCTGAAATGTCTAAAATCCGTTTTCTCTAAAACCAAAAAATTCTAAAAATTAAATTTTCTAAAAGTACCGAATTTTCTAAAATTATATATAGTTAAAAAAAACAGAATGCACAAACAAAACATGGCTACTGTGGAAATAATTGGTACCTTTTTGCATGTGAATAGCTATTTGTACACTGAAAATACTAGTAGTAGTACAGGTCGGCGGTATTGGAAGTGTCGAAGAGGTAAAGAATGTGGAGTTCGTGCAATAACTGATGGTAGCAATGAAAATTTGGAACTTCGCAAAGGGCCTGAGTAAGCACCTCATTTACATCCCCCAGACTTAGAGGAGGTAGAAAAAGAGAGAGTAATCTATCGTATGAAAACGTAGCAGTCGAAAATCCTGAATTTCCCCCTTCTCGAATCATAAGACGAGAATTGCAACCCGTTCCCTCAGGTGCGTATTATTATAAAATCCTTAGTAAATAAGCTTCTAATTTTACTCGTGTTTTATACAGCCATTATTGCGGAAATGCCAAATCGATGCAGTTTAAGTAAGCGACTGGCACGAGCGCGCTTAGAAAATTTTCCGAGTAACCCGATTCGAATATCTGACTTAGAAGAACTTCCACTGAAGTATACTCAAACTTTGAACGGTAGCAAGTTCCTCTTCTATGATTCATTGTCCGATTCGTGCTATGATGGTAATTTAGGAAGAATACTCGTTTTTACTACAGCGGAAAATTTGAAAAAGCTTTACAGTTGAGAAATGTGGTTCATAGACGGCACGTTCAAAAGTTCTCCCACCATATTTTTTCAACTATTCTCTATACTGGGAGGTGTAACACAACGTGGAAATAATCTCGAACCTCAAACAGTAGGACTTCCATTTATGCATGTGTTATTAGAAGATAAAAGCGCAAGTACTTATTCGAAAGTTTTTGAAGTAGTTTTAAGAGAAGGAGAAGCTCTAAAGTTGACAGTATCTCATCGTCTACGAATAATGAGTGATTTGGAAGTAGCTATTATCCAGAGTAAGAAAAATATTTCGGTTCAGACGTCATAAAGCTATGTTTCTTTCATTTATGCCAAGCTGTGTACCGCCATGTTCAGGCCGAAGGGTTACAACAACTATACAATAACAAGGATGATCGTCGTATCAAAAAAGGTGTGCACATGCTTTGTGCATTAGCTTTTGTGTCAGTCAATGATGTGGAGTGCTCTCTTCGATTATTATATGATAATTTGCCAGACGAATTAAATCCCATATTTGATTATTTCGAACATAACTACGTACAACGATGGTGCAAAGGAAAAGGACATGGTCGTCTAAGGCTATGTCGAAAGCCCCCTAGATATCCTCCACATCAGTGGAATGATTATGATTCCGTAATAGAGGGCACAGCTCGGACGAATAATATCTCTGAGGGGTGGCACAACAAAATACAAGTAGTTATGGAAAAAAGCACCCTAGCTTATATGCGTTTTTAGAAGAGTTACTCAAAGAACAGACGGACACAGAAACCATGCTGCTTGAACTACAAATTGGCCAGCGAATAAGAAAAGGCCTTGACAAAAAAAGAAGAGAGCGAGAGGAGAAAATTCAAAATATCGTAACAGCCTATGATGTGTATGCAAGAAATAAGGATATTTTAACACACTTAAAAAATACTGAATATTACATTAAATTTTAAATAAATTATACTATTAGTATTAAATTTGTTATTATATTTAATTTTAGAAAAACAGGTTTTAGAAAAAATAATTTAAGAAAAACGGTATCTTAGAAAAATTAGTTTTAGAAAAAACGGCTTTTAGAAAATTCGGTTCTTAGAAATTTCGGATTAGAAAAAGTGACCCCCCACCTTTGAAGCATCTGAAGACTGGTATGTAATTGGCTCATATTGTGCGCATCCGTCGGGACTGGTTGTGAGCCCTAACCATGCGTATATACATCTGCTTTTAAGCATACGTCAAATTTTTATACAATTCAAAGTTTATATCTATAATCTAATTCTGATTTCGCATTTTACTTTATATTGAAAATTCATTATACATCATCATCTGACAATTTTCGACAGTTGTAGCTGGCTGTATCGGCAACGATGGCAAATTGGCAACTCATCTATATAGTTTGTATAGGGTGATCAACTGATCACATTAGTTCCCGGAGTAGCCGCTTGGTGGCCAAGATACCGAATTATCTAACTATCTTTCCTTGATAATAAGTTTCCAACCTATTAGCAGAGTCGATCATTCCCGTTTTAGGCTCACAACGTTTCGTTATTGTGTATGTGAAAGAACTAAATGCTTACGTATTATAGTATATAATATATACATTTCTATGAAAAGACAAACTCGAAGAACAACTTATCTTCTTTAAACATTCGCGATTGTTTGTTACATTGTTGCTGTGTTAGCTTAAGTGCGGGTTTTCAGTTCGCCAATAAAAATTATGAGTCTTCTTGCAGCAGTCAAAGCGCTGGATGTGGAATTAGTTCGATCTCTATTCGAAAGTGGCGTCGATGTAAATGAACGAAGCGGCCCCGACTCAAAAACTGCACTTTATGTTCTTAAGCTGGGAGATGATCAACACAGCTACTACTATGAAAATGACTATTCTGATGAAAAAAGAGATATCATAGTGGTAAGCGTAGACGATTATTTTGAAGAAAGAGAAGCTAAAGCACGACATAAAATAGAAATTTTCGAGTTGCTGATCAAGGCAGGATTAGACGTCAACGCTACGAATAATGGCGGCGCCCCTGTTTTGTTTATGGCTGTGTCCTTGAAGTGTGATTTAACCATTTTTGAATGTCTGTTGCAGCACGGCTGCAACGTGAACGCAACGTATACTAAACCAGGATCACAGTATAATTGCTCTGTGCTTCATTTAGCTTTTGAAGGTGATGATGAGGGGTACTGCTCTTGTACTTATGCCAAATCGTTATTGGATTATGGAGCTGATGCCATCAGTATCAAAGATTCAGATGGTTTGTGTGCAATGGAATGCTATATTTTTCGATACTATACGAAAGACTGGTATAACGAATCGTTTTGAGGGATTGATTCTGACACTCTGGAGCAACTTCCAATGAGTGACTTCAATATGACTTCGTTGCATCAAAAATGTTGATATTCGTATTACGGTATTCGTCGTTTGGTTGAATCATCAGATATTGATATTAACGCCGAAGATAGGTTAGGAAATACGCCATTGTTTTACGCCATTGTTCTGAACCGTGTACCTTTACAAGAATCCAAGATAAGGCTACTACTAAGTCTAGGTGCTGACACAGAGCGTACATATAGATCCAGAGTTAATGAGCGTATGAATATGTTAGATTATTCTTATTATAATGAACCGGAGAGTAAAAAAATTTTCAGCATTCTTCTTCAATACACTGCCTTACTTAAATCAAATAACGAGGAGGTATTTCCTTTTCGCGTGTACGATGACAACAGATATGGAAAGGAGAGGGTGGCATTTTTAAATAGTAAATCTTGATATTTACACAATTTATTACTTGAAAAATATTTTTGCAGATTGTCTCGAGAAAGTCGAAAAAATGAAACAGTACATGCTGAGTGACACTGTTTCTTTTTTTGATATTTTGCTCGCGGATTCGAAAAAATCGTACTGCCAAAAACGAGCAGATAATCGCCGCATTGGATGCAATTAGATCCGTAGGAAAATTTCCAATCCACGTACAATGGATATGGCATACCAAGTTTGGTTTAGCCTTGGAACGTCAACAGTATTTGAAGAATGCAGTTACTACGTTATGCTTGATTTTACCACTTGCTGATGCTTGCGAAAGAATAGTATCTTATTTGGATACTCGTGATTTACAAATATTACTAGGTTATATTTATTCCATTCCAGAAATACATGGTTATTGGTTATGTTAATTTGCACAAATTCAGTGTTTAGGGAAGAATACTATGATGTATAGAACTTATAAATGTCTTGCATGGAAGCTTGTTGAGCTTTACAATGCCTATAATCGTTCATTAAAATCTTTTATTCTAAAAAATTACATATAAGCTTTCGATTTTATTGCAGTATACTTGATATGTATGTATCTTTTGCTTGTAAAAGCAAGAAATGTAATTATTGTTTGTTTCTCGCAAATTTGTATCAAAAAATAAAATAAATTAGAAAATACATTTATTAGATATCTAAAATTTCTGCCATTTAATTCTGATGTTCGTATTGGCCGAGCGTACCCTGGTAGAAATTTTGCCAAGAAAAATAGCCTATACTTCAATAATTGGCCAATTTGAATGGTGAACGCTTGGTCAAAGATATTTGGCAACCGTTGGCCAAATTATTTTTTTTAAGCATACTTGCTATGATTAAGGCTTTTAAGACCAAAAATGTTATAATTAACTTCACAGCAAGTAGAAAATCCCTGGATAAGGAGAATCCTAAATCTCCTTTCAAAGTTACAACATTTTATTCATGTATGGAATGTAAATATCAATTTTATTATTTTATTTCATTTTCTTTTAAATAATAAAATTTTTTTTAACAATATTAATTTATAATATTTTGCAGCTGTTTTGAGATCCGCAAGGAATAAAAGGAAAATGACAACAGATCCAAAGAACATACTGCAGAGCTTAAGTAATGTGATATCAAATGCTCCTGCATGGGACAAAAATAGAAGCATGACTAGTAAACTTAAAGTTAAACCTATAAGTTAAACCTTTTTTTTACTTTGATCTCAGTTGAATAATATTAATTCAATTTAACAATAACCTATGATTTAGTGTTTATGTAATTTAAATAATAATTGAATAAATAATATAATTATAATTATTTGTTTTTTTCTTTTAATATAATTTTGAAATTAATTGAATAAATAATATAATTAAAATTATTGGTTTTTTTATTTTTAATTCCAAAATTATATTGAGTAATACTCCTCATTTTCGTTGGCCAATGGATGGGGAAATCTTGGCCAAATGAATACGCCAAGATTTTGGCAATTCATTGGCCAACGAATGGGGAAAAACGTAACGCTGTATGCCAATTTGTGGCCAGTTATTGTTCCAAGGGTTGGCCAAGTCTTTTAATATTGGCCAAATATTGACCAATGGTTGGGGACGATTTCTACCAGGGTATTTTCAAAAAATAAAATATTTTGAAAAGACGTAAAATAAAAATAAAAATACGTAAAATTAAATCGTAAAATTAATGATCTGTTGAGTGCATTACGTACTGACGCAAAATCTCAACTTATATTATTAAGTGAATTCTTGTGTTATCCAGCACAACGTAAACAATACACCAACACTTGTTAGCGAGGAGGTGCGTGATTAAAGGGAGGGGGGATCAGTGTTCAGCGAAGACGGATGCTCCTCTTCAGGTACGTTTCGGTAGGGGGGTCTGAAGCCTGTAGTGACCGGTCAGTAACGACGTAGCAGAAAAATACTTAGATCAAAACCAGGAGATACTTGCTCTACGTATTGGCATTATCTATCACTATAAAAGGTTTGGAATCGAAATATTCAGGCGTTGGAGAGAAAACCTTGTCCGAAAATCAGTATCTAAGGGCAAATATCTCTTGCGGTTTTCCAAAATTCGTTATATTATTTGAGATCAAAGCACTTTTCTGCCGCATCGTTACTGACCGGTCACTATGGGTTTCATACCACCCCGAGACCATACTTACGGTGTGTTAGATAATGCATTATAGTGTACAATTAATTATTTAATATTAGCGCTCTGACAAAGGGAAGAAATTCAGATGAAATGAAAGAAACGGCATTTCAAAAGCATAAACAAGTTTCTAAAATAATTTAATGAAAATTGGTTTTGGGCTATTATTCGGCTCGGCAAAGTGCGGCTTCGCTAAAATGTTGTACAAACCTTCTCAGATATGTTAGTATTAATCATCTGTGATGGGTCCCGACTCTCTATATAGGAAATAGCTATATGAATCCGTTGTTTGAATTATTTGTTCTTATAATTTAGAAAAATGTCGCCATGACTTTATACTTCTTAAAATATGGAAAAACCTTTTAAGTCCAATATAAATCAAGTTAAGAAGTTTACTCGAATGAGTATGGTCGATATAAAAATTAATTTGCAACATTTAATAATTGCGTACTTAAAGTGTCAACAATATCAACATCGTCGATAAAGAAATAGCATTAAATTAAAAAATAAAAAGTAATTACACGATTTGTTCCTCAATGCGATGCAGAATCTTTATTTAGGTGTACTATAGTAACATAAATTCGCAGTGTTTCAAGCTAATGAGATTTTTTCGCCAGCTACGGCGCGAAATTTGAATTTTAAATCGACCTTCGCGACCATTATATTTATCGAAGAGAAACCAGAAATAGCACTATTCGCTCCTTTCAGTCGCAGGCTATTACGACGAGTGAAAAGCTACAAGAGCTACATTCAACTCCTCGTTCAATGCGGATCTTGCCTGGCACGCACTTAACATATACGAGATCAGGTTCTACAGCGTATCACAAAGAGATAAACCGAAACTCCAATGGCACGCAACAATTTCTCACAGAAATTTCGCAAACCGCGAAGAAACGAAGTAAAACTACATAAAATCTGAAAAATTACCAATGCGCCATGGGCCATAAACCACGCGATAAAAGATATACAGTCTCCATAAAGCTCGGTGCAAGGTCAAAAATTCCGTTCGACTTGCGACTTTTTCGACTCCACACACGGCACGTAAGTTCAAACATATCCGACTGGGAGAAAAACAAGAAGAAACAAGCCTTTAGCCCCGTACGTCCTACTTTTCCGACCATATATACCCATCATTTCGCGTTCAATTACTTTTCGTATTCTCTCCTCTCGGCGTAAATTCAGCTGACTCCGACAGCCGCCTATTGGCGTAATAAAGGCGTTATGGATATGCACACGCGTGCAATACGTATAGTTCATTGCGAAAGAGCGTCAGCGCCAGGCCGCATCTCCTTCGCCGCGGCGCAGCTCTCGAGAGCGACGAAGATGCGTCACATGTCCTTATAGACTCGGCTGGTCAGAAGAAGCTCGTCCATCAACTTCTCGGAATCGTCGTCGAGAAAAAAGAAACGGGGAAAAAGAAAGGAAACGAGTGTGTGCGCGCATACTTGTACAGTGTACACTGTACAGTATATAATACGTGGCAGGAGAGAAAAACCAACTGTCGTAAAGTCCTTGCGGGCATCTGTTATATGCGCGAAACCAGTTACCAATTTCTCTCTCTTCTCGATCCTCGTCGCGGATATGCGGACACGGCAGCTCTCGTGTATTAATTGTATGCCTTTCTTTTTTCGCGCAGCTATGGTACCTATATATATATATAATGCGCTTTAACAGCGCGCCGCTGAAGATTAATTTCGACGATAAAGCTGCGCCGATAAGAGCGAGAGTCGTAATGCTACCGGCGAGCGATAACGCCTGTGTGCGCGAGACTGTATAACGCAGGATACTCGCGCGCGGAGAAAGAAAATGCAAGGCGTTGCGCTGCGCTTATGTAGGCCAACGTTCGATTAATCACCGACTCGCGGCGAATCGAATCGCGGACCGGTCGACTTGGACCGCCGTAATCGTTTCTGCGATTTCCTGCATAAAAATCGCTGCGTTGCGCGCTGCCGAGAGTTTCGGAGATTTATAGAATTGAATATCTTCGATTCGATGCATATAATATAGGTTTGTGTGCGGGGACGTAACGACCTGTTTTCGCGAGAAGAAAATGATTCGGATTTGTATTGTTAAGGGTTCTTGCGTATAAAAATTATTTTACGAACAAAATTAATAGAATATATTATACCTTATTAAGACGAAAGTAATAAGATGTAGAACTTTAACAATATTTGAATTTAAAAACTAAAGAAACTGATAATTTTATTACCGTGTTCTATGTACGAATTGACCTAAAATTATTTGAAAAGATGAATATTTTTCATTTATTTCACAATCATGATTAAATAAAGAAATTGCTCATAATTAATTTATTTAAAGTAAAATCATTTTACATTGAATATTTTAATTTGTAAGCGAATCTCTAATGTGATTTAATTTCCTTGCCTCTGCTCAACACGTGTGTACATTATCGGTTTTTTGCGAAAAGAGCGAAATCAAAGCGGTATAGTATACCCTCGCTCTTGGGTACGGACAAAGAGAGAGAGAGAGAGAGAGAGAGAGAGAGAGAGAGAGAGAGAGAGAGAGAGAGAAGAAAAAATGAAAAGAAACTACAGCCGCAGCTTCCCTCGAAATTACGCTCTACGTAGTTTATTAAAAGCCGCGCTAGCTGTCTCGGCATTCATTAAATTTCTAGGAGGCCAGTCTTTCCGGTCTTACGCTACAATAGTGTCTACATATACGTACGTGTACCCGCGCTAAGAGGTACAAAAGCGCCTACGGGTCTCTTTTTTTTCTCGCTGCGTATATACGAAGAGGCTTCCGTTTCTTTTGAGAGCTCTATATATACTCTATATGTATATGCTACTCAGCTCCCGTAGAGATTTCGTTAGCGATGAAGCGAAACTTAATTATACGATTGGCCGTCGATCGGATATACGTTCCACACGTATTACTTGTCGTTCCATTGCTTGTTTATTTATAGAAATTATATAAGCGACGGTAATGCGCGCTCTTTCGAATATTTCTCGCTCGCGAAGAAAGTCCCGGGCTGCTGCTGCTGCTGCACGGAAGGATCTTTTACGCGTTTCTCGAGGCGCCTCATCTCCGCAGCTGAGGGTATAATCTCGCGAGCGGCCGCCAAAGTCGCCTCATTCTCTCCCATAAAACGGCCCTTTCTTCGGCGAGTTAACAAGAGTTTTCAGACTTTTTAGCGCGAACGCTGCTTCAGAAGCCGCCAAAGTCGCTCGGGGCCTCTAATGATTTCCGCGAAGAGGAGATCCTATCCCAAACTATACACAGCACACACAAACGTACAGCTGATATAAATAGTTATATGTATATTCGAATGGATTTCTTCGTTGTAAAATTAATATACGATAATGGCTTATTTCGAATAATCGAGGATTTTAATTAGGTGTATAAATACGCACGTAAAGGTATCTGTAAGAAGAAAATGTGGAATGTCTCTCGATAATCTGGCAATAATGACTTGGGACTTGCGTCTCCGAGGAAAAAATCGTGTAAGCAACCGCGCAAAATCAATGGTTTGCGTATACGAAGGAATCTTATAAAATTGAACGTCACTGTGGGCCAATTTTTTTCTGCTTCCTGTACAGCATATATGAAGAACGACGCATCATAATCATTATTAAGACATGTTTAGTATTTTCGTCAGATTGTCAGTGGTAAAAAATTATCTATCATAAATAAAGGGATTTTATGTTTGTTTCAAACTCTCGTAACTGTAATGTCTTCTCTCGGAGTGTTTTCTTATTCTACAACTGCAGTGATAATCACAATTTGTCATGTAGTTATTTACATTAATTAGTGTGATGTACTTTTAAATATAATAGAAAAATTGCACTTTCCATTAATATAAGCTACAAGCGCATATACCGTGCATTGTCATAAAATAAAATGTAATTTATCTTCACAAGTGTGGTGGGTGTAGATAATTTTTAAGCAGAGCAACAAATCTTAACAATTTCTTTTTTTCAAATCATTGGAGCTATTTCCCTGAAGTCTGATGATGCATATAGAAAAGAGCTCGAGATTCTTTTACCTTCGCCAAATTTTTGCAATCGGCTCGATTGAATGCGAAAATTTCTGGACTTTCGCATATACGAATATCGAATGCCCCTCGGGGGTATACAAAACGTAAAAGCCAAATCGAGTTAAAGGCTGCCGAGTCAGAAGGCAGCAGCAGCAGCAGCAGCAGCAGCAGCAGCAGCAGCAACGTCCGAGGGAAAAAGGACGAGCAAACATTATACGGTCTGCCTATGCGGGAGTCTGGAAAGATAATGAAAGTGCACATCTACAAAGGCGAGGCGCAGAACAATTGCGCGTAATAAGACCAGAGCTTATTTCCAGTATATACACATATCGTTTAGCTCGAAATCGAGGGGGGAGGGAAAAAAATCGGCAAAACTCAAAACATCGCGACGAGCCACAATAGGCACACCTGCACGCACGCACACATAGCCGCACAGAATTATGCACATAGACGACACGTGTGCACACAATCCATCGAATCGGCGCGTCGCGCGCTCGCATAATAGAGAAAAGCGTCCTGCGCTCTCGCGGTCCCTCTCGCTGCAGCGTATATATCAGCATATTATACGCGCACAGTCTCGCAGCGGCGCACACGCATACGCATACACACGCGCACACACACACAGGAAGAATATAGGAGCGAGAGAGAGAGGTGAGGCTATTGGAGGAGCTGCAGAGGGAGAGAAGGAAAGGCGATATGCGCGAACGAAAGGCTCTCTGTCTCTCGCGGCTGAGGGAACAGGTTCCCGGCTTGGTTACGCCGTATTCACCGAGCTGAAAACCTTGGCTCCCTCCCTCCCTCCCTCTCTCTCTCTCTCTCTATACCTTATACTCCTGCCCCCTTGAGAAACGAAGCGGACGGCTTGTACATCCTCGACTTCTTCTTCTTCTTCTGCTGCCGCTGCCGCCGCCGCCGCTGCTGCTGCCGCTGCTGCTGCTGCTGCTGCTGCTTCGTAAGAATGTATGGGTGGGTGTCTGTAGAGGCAGCGCAGAGAGGAGATATGCGTGTCTAGATCTCCGGGTTGGCTCCGCGCGCGCGCGAGCCGATCCCTTGGCTTTTTCGGACTCAAGGCTCGCTCCTCTTGCGCGCGTACACGCATACACTTTCGCGCGCAGCTGCGGGACGTGTGTGTATGTATAGAAGCGAGAAGAGAGTGACTTTGGCCTTTTATGCGATGAGGGACTCTCGCGCGCGAGCTCGTCGGGGTGATGAGTTCGGTTTTTACGAGACGATTTTCGAGAGATGAGATTCTATTTGGGAGAGAGAGAGTGAGAGAGGAGCTGGTTGTGGTGTTGTTGTTGAGCATACTCTCGTTTTTGCGCGAGAGGATCGAGTAGTCTATATACACGCTGCGAACGACGGGGATGGCTAATTGTTTAAGCAGAAGACAATGATGATTGTTGGGCAGCTCTTGATTCTCGATTGGTGTCTGTGTATACAGGACTCTCTGTCTCTCTCTGTCTTGCGGGAGAGCCGGAGAAACGTTATGCGCAGTGGCTTTTCTTGCGGAGTCATCCCGAGCATTTGTTGGAATTGCGGTGGTAAAGCAATCGCCGGGCTGCAATTAAGTATTTAGATGTACCGTTTTCAAAACTTCATCGCTTTCGCGTTCTTCTGTTGCGATCGCCGCGGCTATAAAATTATCGGGGAAAGAGGAAGAGAAAGTAAAAACATTGACTGCACCGCGGATGCTCGCAATATTGATTTTAATGAAATTTTACGCGCGCATATAGTGTGCGACGAGTAAACGCGCGACCTTTGGATTCTTGCCAGTCCTCGACGAAGCGGCAAAGTCGTAACTTTGGAAATTTAAGAGGGGTAGTATAATATGAAAAATTATTTACTTAAAATTATATGCACACTGCGGAGGCTTGTGCTTAAAAGAAATGCATTATCGTGAAATTTATGTGTTAGCTGAAGGTATAGTGGTAAAAACTTTAATAAAATTAATTTTTGAAACTTTAGTAACTCTAGAAACGCTGAATGTGAGTTAAAGTTTTTTTGACAAAACTTTCAAATTTCGCGCCATTTTAGTGAACCAATGACACTGCATTTTCGATCCTCTTGCAACATAGCCAGTTATTCCTGTTTTAGAAGGGTATTTTTTCGAAGGAGATAATTGCGAGCAGAGACGAAAAATTACTCGAGTAAGAAGGTCGAAATCAACGAGGGGACGAACGAAATTTTCGCCGACTCGATTACATTTCTGCTGAGTCCGCACGCGCGTTACTATACTTTTCAAAGCTTTCAATTTATAAAATATGAAGAAAGAAAAAAATTAAACCAGTAACTCGCAAGGACTACGATTAGTGAAAATTTATTTACTTAAAATTTAATTCGCCGTTAAAGTAAATCTTACAAAGTACACAAAACTTAAATATCGAGTTAATTACGACGCATTTAATGAAAACAACAGCATATTTAACTAGTATATTAATACTCCTCATCCATTTTCTTAGTTTTCTCTTCAAATTATTTCATTACCTTGCAACATGCGTAAAATTTTCAATGAGGCCAAAATTTTTTTTCAATTAATTACAAAATTACGTTTACAACCCTCCCTCCGAAAGCTTCGTCAAACCACAAAAGGACGTTTCAGGTCTGTACATCCCTTCTCAAAGCTATTTTAATATTAATCTTTCCGCTAAGGACCCTAGACGTTCATTCAGTCTATAGACTTTCATACACGCAGCAGCCCATCATAGCACAATAATTCCACAGCTGGGCTGAGCCATCGTCAGAAGCCGTCGAACTCAATAAACGCACTTTCATCGAGCTGCTGCTGCTGCTCGCCTCTCGAGATTTCATCAATCGCAGCCCTTAAGGACGTCTCAAGATAAAGCCTCCCCCCCCCCGCCTCGACTCTCCTAATAATGAATGGAAGTCTAGTCAGGCATTGGGAGTCGGCGTGTAGTTTCCGATAAATCTCGAAAATGAAATGGAATCGGTGGGACCACCCGCGAGGCCTGAATATACCTTCGTACACACACACACACACACACAGAGAGAAGAGAGAGAGAGAGAGAGAGAGAGAGAGAGAGAGAGAGAGGTAGACTTTGAAAGATGAATACAACCGCGCACGTACTCGCCCTGATGGCAGTCCAATCTCTCTTTCACTTGGTCTGAGCCAATTTGTATTTGAGATTGCGCGGCCGCGATTACATTGTCTGGGCGTAGAGAAGCTCCAAAAACGCATATTCTTCCTCCCGGAAGACGAGGGAGGAGGAGGAGGAGGAGGGGGGGGGCGGGCGGGGTTGGCAGAAAAATCCCTTCGAATTTTCCCAGCGCAGCGTAACCCCCTGTGCGCTGTGCGACGGGGACTACTCTCGTCTCTCGCCCGGAGAATTACGTCAGTCCCTCTCGTCCCTCGGGCAGACAATCTCTCACACCGCTGCGCACACACTCTTTCTCCCGCAGCTCTCGGGCATAAGTTCAGGGTCATACACCCCAGAGGAGAAAAACGCATGGGACTCGCTCTCTGGGCAGTACACACACACACACACACACACACACACACTGCACAGAGCGCGCGCGCGAAACGAGTCCCGAGCCCCGAGTCGATCGGGTCCACTCGATCCTGACTCTCGGCTTCTTTGTCTCCTCTCTCTCTCTCTCTCTCTCTCTCTCTCTCTCTCTCTCTCTCTCTCTTTTTCTTTCTCCCGAGAGCTCTATACACTCGCTTATCTCTCTCGCACGCTTTCTGTCGGGCCGTATTTCTCTCTCTCTCTCTCTCTCTCTCTCTCTCTCTCTCTCTCTCTCTCTCTCTCTCTCTCCCGACATAACTTGCGACTTCGCGAAAAGACGATGAGGCCTCTCTTTAGTGCGGGTGGCCAATTTTACGAGGCGCGCGCGCAACGCGCGATGTGCAGTGGACGAGAGCTGTTTTCGCGAATTTGTTACGCGCTCGGTAACCGGGGGAGGGACGAGAGCGAGAGAGCGCGAGGTTTCACCGGGAGGTTAATTGGAGGCTCGGAAAACACGGTCTCGGGACGTAGCAGCTTTTCCAAACTCGTCTGCGTACACGGCGCAAAAGTTGAAAACGAGTTTTTCAAAACTATTGCAATTATAAAATGATTGCTCGATTTCTGCAGTGTTCTCCGGCGTGTAATTGTATATGCGCGAAAAGCAGCTGAGAGTGAGAGAGAGAGAGAGAGAGAAAGAGCCTCGAGTCGGAGCATTATAATAATACCTCGGCTTTATGAATAAGAGATGAGTGCGAGAGCTCTGATGAGAAATGTACGTTTATATGTACAGCAGTGCGATTATTAGGAGTATATCTCGGAACTTCGCGTCGATTCGCGCATACGCAGCGCCTATATGCGAAGAGATGAAGTAAGCGCGGCTGTGGCTATAAATAATTTTAATTATAACGATCGCTTTTTATTTTAATGACGAATAAATTTTAAAGTCGTGATAATTTTACAATAAACTCGTACCTTGTGTATTACACTACGTTTAAATGTACAAATCGAAAGCGTTGGAACAATTTTCTACGTTTATGTAGAATAAAGGAATCGAATCACTCGAAAGTGTGTTTCGAAGTGCGAAGCGAGGAGAAAGGCAGAAGATATCGTATACACACTATACACGCGCACCGGCAGAAGGAAAGATAACGCTCTGCTAGAAATAGCATTTTCAGATCGCATAAAAAGCATCAACTCGTATGCAATGCACAAGGACACGCTTTTTAACGCCCGACCATTTTATTCTCGTATACGGCGTGTATGATGCGCTCTGCATTCTTTGGACTATTTGCAGAGTTGCCACCTATTGAAGCCAATCATAAATGAAAATTTTCGCCTCTAATTCCTTGATTGCATTTGAACCGCATTACGCTGTGAGCGCCTGATGAAAGTCAATTAAAAATTCAAATTTCGCGCCGTAATGTAGCAGACGATGCGAAACAAAACTGATTTGCTTATAACATATGTATAATCGAGTGCATAATCGCATTTATGAATTTGCAAAAATAAAAAAATAAACGGAATATAGTTGCCCTTCTTCTTTATAATTATTTACCGTTTCACGATGAATGCATGAAGATACTACTTAATTGGCTATCTGCGCTTGAATGCCATTTGAATTACATGATATTGAGAAACTGCAATATAGTATATGTTTCAAACTCCGTAAAATGGTATATACAGTTATACTTACGTAACATAAGAACCCGAGTATACTGCACGCATGTCTTGAATTTTATTTATTTTATTTTCATAATTTTCGCAACCGAAACTATTATTTTCGCCAGCGACGTCATGGCGCGAAATTCAAAAGTGTCAAGCCCATCAATACGACTGTGAACCAATGATCTTTTCCAGGTGATCAAAAATCTCCATTCCATCCCATGCAAACGCATAAGTGCACACTCTACACTTTCAGCGCTAGGATCCCTCGTCAAATAAATCTTCCGACGCTGCTGCAGAGAGCTGCCGTCTCCCGAGTGCCCGCAACGTGATTTCGAAGTCAGCAGCTGCAGCGGCAGTAGCCGCAGAAGCGGCGCAACGAGAGGATTAATTGATCGTGGGGACAAGCCACTGCACTGAGAGCGTAAGTTCGCGGTTATCTAGGTCGCGACTCGTTTCACAATGTTTACTCGCGCGGCGACGCGCGAGCCAAGGATTTTATTGGTCTCGGCGACCGGGTGGATTGACTTCAAAAGGAGACGCGTACACTTTTATCGACTTCGCGTTTTACCTCGGCTGTATACAGCCAAAGATCGCAGTAGCGTTGTGGTTTACGCACTTTTTTCTGTTTTCTATACATTGAATTATTTATAATATTCATGCACAGTTTTAAAAATCGATGTTGCTCCTTCAATTTCGTGGGGATATTTTTTTTCAATTTCGTTACGCCAAAAACCGAATGAATCGTTACAGATTTTCCCACATTACAACGCACACAAAGTTTTGCATTGTTTTATTTTTCTTATATACACCTATTACACCGTCGTTGCAGTGTAAAACGCTACAACAATGGCATTATTTATACTTTTCCACGCATCGACAGCCGCTGACCTATAATCAAAGCTCTCTCGTGTGCGGAGAGCAGCGCTTATTAAACGCATATCTGCTAATTCGCTCGTGAACGAGCGCCGATCATGCGCATTATACGTATTACAACTGTTACTATATATGTATATACGCGCCGCGAATCTCGGAGCCGAGTTGCGATATTATGTAAGCTTTTCCAATATTTATGTACACCGCGTTACCCAGGATTCCGAGAATAATAAAGCGCAATCGCAGCTGCGCATCTCTCCGTGCGTTTATATATAGTGTAGCGCAAGTACTCGGAGACTGCAGCCGGCAAAAATCCTCGCGCTCATAGATCTCACCGCCATCTATAGAAAAAAAAGGACGATCGCGACCTCGTCTGCGGCTCGTCTCGGCCTGTAATAATCGCGTCTGCTATACGCGTGTACCTGGCGGTAGCGCGCACGAGTTTATATTCCGAAGGAAAACGGCCCGAACTCTCTCTCTCTCTCTCTCTCTCGAGACTCGAGCGAGAGAGAAGGAGAGAGAGAGAGAGAGAGAACGTCGGGGAGAGCCTCATGCCCAGGTATACTTAGAGAGATTCCGAGGAGGGAGAGGGAGATAAAGAGAAAGGCGCACGCAGAATTCCGGGATATGTAGGAAATATGCCGCCTCGTGGATTTTTCAGGCGACGTTCCGTGCTGCGCTCTCGCAGATCCGCTTATGTATACCTGTGTATAAGAACCTCAGAAATCCCATCTCGCCCCGCCGCCCCCCCCCCTCTCACTCTCCCAGCGTGCGTAAAAAAAAGAAGAATCACGATCGATTGACCTTCCATAGGCGGACTTTACACAGTCGCACGCGCATAAGTCCCCGAAAACTTTCAAATGCCGATTTAACCTAACGCGCGCACAGAGCACAGCTTTGTAATACACATCGTAAGTATAATACGTGTACAGCTGAAGCGCAAGAAGGGCATGCAGACGCAGAGAGGCTATATAGAACGGCATCAGCCGTGTGGTATACCTATACATAGGAGAGCTCGGTGGTGGGGCCCGGCTTTGGAGCGGGGCTGCCTGTATTGCCGTCCTTCTCTCTCTCTCTCTCTCTCTTTCTCTCTCCTGCTCCGACTGTGCGCTATGCGCGCTCCGAGTCGAGCGGCTCTCTCCGCGCGAGGCCAGTCGCTCTCCGGGCCCGTTCCGCGCGTCACGCGCACACGCCGTTCCCTCGTTCCCCTCCACCGTCTCTCTCGTCTCTGGGTAAAATTACAACGACCATTTGCAATTCGCGGCCTGTTTTGTACGTCGCATCGCTTCGGAAGACGAGAGCAGAAGACAGAGAGAGAGGAGCCGGGCGTCTTTTGTTGTTGTTCGTGAACTGCCGTGTATTATAGATCGCGACATTGGTGAATGTGATTCTCAGCGAGAGTTTGTGAGAGGAAGCATATATACACGTATATATAGTGAAGCCGACGCTATACACTCGCGGAGAGAGAGACAGAGAGAGAGAGAGGATTCTTCGCTCTGGTGTAACGTTGTATATATAGAGAAATATATATACACATACAGCGGAGATACACGCTTTTCTTGGAGGAGTCGCAAGGTAGGCATCACAGCCGTTATTCGCGAGTGTCCTGTTTGACGACGTAGACAGCGGAATGAGAATTGCAAATATTCTGCGGCGCAGCGGTTGCACACACGGTGCAAAAGAGGTTATAACGACGCGACCGACGACGAGGATCCTCGTGCGTGTGGTGTGTGTGTGTGTGTGTGTGAAAAATTCCTGTGACGATTACGTGCGCTCGCGCTAATGAACGACGAAACAAGGGTTGATGCGCAACAGTTGCTCTTCTCCCTCTCGCTTTCTCTCTCGCTTTCTCTGTGGGGGTTCTTCCGTTTCGAAATTTCTTGGCATCGCGCGACGGACAAAGCCAAGAGAGCGAGAGAGAGAGAGAGACAGACGCTTTTTTTGTGTACAGTTTCGGAGCAGATGCGCGCCAGGTTGCGCCTTTGTATACATAATGCAGGCATAGGCGGCTCGACTGGAATTTCAGTCTGCGTGGAAGAGGACTTTCTTTCCGATGCCGATACGCGGTTGCACACACGCGCGCTAGGAATGCCTGGGTCTTTCGGAGAAAAATAAAGACCGCGTGTGTGCAGGCGCGAAACCGACTCGCGCGTTCACTCGTAGTTAGCGAGTACCTGTTATGGGGAAATGAATAAACGCCGAGCGAGGCGCAAGGGCGCATCGAGCGTCGTTTTTATTATACTCCCGTGACGTCCAGGACTGTACAATGTACAATGTACATTGTACATGTAATATATGTATAGAGACAACGAGAGGAGAGCTCGACATCGACTCGCCGGCGAGGAATTTTTGATTGCTCTTCTTTTTTTCACTTTGAAAGCGCAGCTCGTAATTCCCTCAGGATTTATTCAGCAGCGCCACCGCGCTACGCGCGCCTTCGCTGTTTTTAACGATCGAGCGGTGTATAGCACGGATTTTACGGAGTTTCATAAAGCCATTGTTTTTATCTCGGCTTTTATTGGACCAAAGGCGAAACTTAAATTCGAAAGACCAGTGCGGGACACTTGGGTTGAAATTTAATGTACTCGTCTATTGCTATAACACTGTTCTCGAAAAGCTTCTCGAAAAGCTTCTCGAAAACTCGTTAAATTGGAGAAAACTTGATTAAGAACGATTAAGCCGGTGAATCACAATAGACGGTAAAAAGGACGTTGCCCGAGGGGGTGTGTATAGATGGCAGGCCAATCGAGAAAAGCGATATTTTAGATTGACTTTGCCGAGAGTGTGCCACTAATTTCGCGACGCGCGTCTCCCCCCCCCCCCCCCGCCCTTCGTCGCCCGTAAACTTTAAGAGCCGATAAAGCTCGCCTCGTAAACTTATGAAAACATCGCGTTCCCAGCGTTAAATTCTCCGCGCGACGTTTTTTATCCGGCCGCGTGTTCTTTTTTTGTTCCTCTCTTAACCCCCCCTACTAACCCAACCCAACCCCCGAATAAAGCGCAGAGTATATACAGTATTGCGCGCAGTGCTGTACACCCGGAGGAGGTGAGGCGCGCTTTTCGCCGATTTTCAAGCGCGTCGATCAGTCGAGGCAGTCGAACGAGAAACAACAGTGTACAACACAGCGCCGCGGCCGATAATTTCGTTTTCTCACGCTCTTAGCTCGCCTCGGGCCGCGACGCGTATATTACACTTACACCCACTCCGCGGCCGCGTTGGGAAAATTTCATCGCTTTGTTTCGAGCGCGAGAGCCTCGCGGGGATGAGAGACGAGGGCGTCTAATGTCTCTCGCGCAGCCGCGAGATGTACTCGCGATAATTTAACGGGAGAAAGAGAGAGAGAGAGAGAGAGAGAGAGCAGCCGAGTGTCGCTGCTCTCCGCACCGCATTATAATAATACGTGTGTCCGGACCGGATTAAATAATCGGGTCACGTACGCGCATTTCCCTTGCTGATTTTTACACTTGAGAGACGCGCGCGAGAGCTCGTTATGCGCCCGCTTTTGAGACTCGAGAGTCTTTTACGATGGTGCGAGATGGCTTTTTGCGGTGTGTGCGTGTGTGCGTCTGTATGTGTGTCTCTCGTGCAAGTCACGGAGTTTGTTTTAGGCATTCCGCGGCCGGTTGACGTTGTAATTTGCCGATTAAGCTTGATGTATATATATACGGTATACAGACTACGCACGTCATACACACAATAATATACATTATACATATCATATACCGGCTGTAGGATGGGAGAGACTGAGAGGAGAGCGAGAAGTAATTTGCTTTTCTGCAGAATATTTTTGAAAGAGGAGCGAACGACTCTTTCCGAACTGGAGTCGGAACAACTTTGACTTTACAACTTTTGGAAGGCTTATTTTTGAATTAGAACCTTTTTTTATAGAGAGAATTTACTCTCGGGCAAAATCAAGCTTCAATAACGCACCTATGTACGTAATGCAGTACCCATTGTATACGCGTAACGTACATACACCTGTGTAACGCCGGCGGTATAATTACCAGTTATTAAATTAAGTCTACATACGCTCGGCGAGCTACTATATACGAGGGCATTAATTATCCGATAGGAATTTACGAGAGACACATACGCGCTCCACCCAATTCTCTTACGAACACAGGTATGCGCGGCGCACGCACACGTGCGCGCGTATTGAACGATACGCTTATACACACACCATTGAAATCTCCCAGGAAAAGCTGTATAATAATTTCAATGAAAATGGGAACGAATAAAAGAGGGGGGGGGAGGGGGAAACAGATAAGGAAAACTGGTATTTTGAGTGAAAGGCGCGAGCGCGCGCGTGAGAGAAGCAGCCGCAAACGTTCACCCGACGAAATGCATCGGAGAAACAAGTTCTACAGCTATAACCGAATAGCCAATTAAGAAACGGCGAGGCGGAGGCTGGCCGCGCGCGTATCAGTGACGATCAAACGCTCGCGATAGCCCGGGGGCCATAAAGAAACTTTGTGTTCTCCAGTCCGGCTACCGCAGATACGTCAAATCCCTCCCTCTGTCTCTCCTCGCGGTCCTCCTCTCTCTCTCTCTCTCTCTCTCTTAAAAATAAAAATGTACGCGTACAGCCGTAAAATTCAGAGACGGCGAAAAAAAAACTTCGTCTTCCGCACATATGCGCGCACCGTATATCTCGGCCGCGCGCCGTCTATCAGACGCGCGGCTGTCGTAAAAAAGCTGCGCGCTCTCGCGCGGCGCACATGTGTGCAGTAAAGCCCCGCGTTGTACACTGTGTACAAGCCCGATAAAGCCGCGCGGATTTCGCCTCGTTACGAAATGCTGTGCACAGCGAATGGAGAGCTAACCGCGCCTAGTCGTCCGTATAATGCGCGGAGAACAGTCGCGAACGACGAGAATCTAGATGCTCGATAAATAGATAAAATTGTCTTCTTTTGAGAATGTAACGAATATTGCTTGAGAACGAGGCGGGGAATTGTATTTCGCAGAAATAGGAGTAAGACGCAAGATGCACCTGTGTAATTATACCTTTGAAAAAAGTGCCTAGATGATTTCGTCTTGGACGGAATATTTTATTTGAAAGTATCTAGATAATCATGTGTAGATTATAGATGCACAATTGCACAGTGCTTTTTTGTTCTTGGTTTGCGACTTTATTTGAAGCGCGTGTATCTTTTTCCGACTTTCAAGACATCCGAACGCCCGCATAAACCGGTGACAATTTGATTTAACACACATATTCAATACACATATTTATACATATAGGTAGAAGCTATTGCGCGTATCGGTATCGCGGACGCCGGGAATCGATTTCAATGTCGCCGATCGCTTTTCCATCAAGATGAAAAAAAAAAAAATAAATAAATAAAAAGGCTAAATCGGGAATCGCATCGGCGCCGCGATTGCGCAATTCCTCCTTCAGCAGCGTAGCGAAATCGAATTTCGCGCCGACGAGCCGTGCGCAACGCGACGCCGATTTCCTCGCGAATACCTGGAAAAGCTCGGAAAGTACGTTAGAAAGTCGAAAAGGCAAAAGTCATCGTCCTCTGCGTCGGCATATAGCGCGCGTATATAGAATCGTAAACCGAGGCTCTGTCGGCTATCCGTATGTACTATATATTTGCCTATACGCAGCGAACAGAAAGACGAATAGGTGAGACTCTCGTAGAAAGGATAAGGGATGAGGTGTCAATTATCGTTCCTGCGCTAAGTTCACGAACAAAGAGAGTCATCCTTCGGGCTCGGGCGAAGGATTTCTCTCGAGCTTTGTGTTTCTCTTCGAAAAATTTTTCACCCTCCCGAGAGCTTATCTTGTGAAAATATTTAAGGATGCATTGCCTGTACAGTCTTGTCCAAAAGTCTGTCTTTTCGAATGGATTGACCGTATAATTATATGGTGCATCGTCAACGGTAAAATTATACGAAATGAAGCAATTTGGCGATTGGATCGTTGATAAACGTTCTATTGCAGGAAAATAATTTTCGAAAAACTACTTTGTCAGTGCAATTCAGTACCAATCATTAAATCTCTAAATTACTAAAATTTAAAATCAGTTAATATTAAAAGAAACTAGTTTCTGAACTACCTGTACAGGTGTATAACGCTTCCTCGCGGTATCGCCCAGGCGTTTGTTTAATGCACGCACGCAACTCTCGCGCTTGGGAAAACTTTTTCTTCCGCCGCGGGGAACGTCTCGGAAGTTAGCCGCCGCTCTCTACTCTCTGCTGTCAATTGCAATTCCGCGTGTCTCTCGAGAAAATGATACACCGGTGAACACAATGCATAATACACGTACAAGTAAATCAGTACGGCGAAAAGAAAAACGCGAAAAGAAAAAATCCATAAGTGTCCCTCCTCGTTTCGTAGAGTCGGCGGAAGAAAGGATATAGGGGAAGGTGCGGTCCCCGAACGGAATACCTTTCCCACGTGCGATCATAGATTCTCGGTCCGCGACCTTGAGCAATTTCACGATTCACGCTTCGAGAATGCTGCATTACATTGTATGCTGTTGCCAAGCTCGGCTTCGGAGGTCCTGTTCTCCGAGAGGCGAGTTGCGGAGAGAATTTGGAAAAATTGCTGAGAGGCTTTTGCGCGAAGTTTAGAAATTCTCGTCGTCGTTGCGCGGGTGCGCGTATGGGATGTCGATGAAATTGATGTTTTTTTTACTTGTTTTGCTCGACTTTGTCAAGCGAGGCTGGTTATATTGCCATAGAGTATAGAAAATTCCGTGAAAACAGTTTCCAAAGATGCACAGATATTTATTTTTAATTTAGAAAGAGATAAACGAGGATAACTGCCGTTTATAATATTCCTCAAAATATTTGAGGAAAACTTACTCATATATGTAATAGCAGAATTATAGGTATACAACGTGAATTACAATTGTTTTAAAGTAGTTCGGTAAGCTTTCTGAATCAATCTTAATTTGCGTAAACAACTGCTGTTACTCAAAACAAGTCGTGAACACCCTTTCAAGTAATAAAATGAACGTCGGCTCGTACAAATCAAATAAGAAATAAAAAAGATTTATGTACACTTTAGAGCATTTTTTACGCTTGTTTTCAGTTTACAGTATCTTGTAAGACTATTTCTACGAAATAATTTTTTTCTACGCCCAAAGTATATCTCCCCCTTAGACGAAATGAGCCTTTCTTAATGAAGTTAAAGAAAAAAAAATGAAGAAAAAACCATTTACACTTTATACTCCACATGACACATATATTACGATAGAACCTCTCTTTAAACGCAAGGATGAAGACGTAAAGATTCCAATCTAAATTACGTCCGCTTGGATTCCTGAAATCATAGGTGTCCGCCGTGGCGAGAGGGATTTCGAAAAAGAATTCCCGAGAACTCGGCGGCTGATTCACCTGCGGAATTTCGCGCGGGGCCCACGGAGAATAATTCAAACTCGTCCAACGCCGATGAATAATTCACCTCGAGTAAATATACGATCCTCTCCCTCGACTCAACGCTGCGTATTTGATCTTCAATTCGCGCTTCCGAAAATATCCGTGTGTATAGCTTCGTTAGGAAAGTATCGTCCTCGTTAGCGTCGATCCAACAGCGGCGCGTAAATCACTCGGAATAAATGAGTGGCTGCGTGTGCGCGAGGCTGATTCAGAGAGAGAGAGAGAGAGAGAGAGAGAGAGAGAGAGAGAGAAAAATTAATTTCTTCTCTTTCTCACGTCGTGCGCGAGTACACATATAAATTGTTCAATCGATCCATTTGCAGAGCGATGATGAAAGCCGCGTCGTTCATCTCGTACAAACGAAGGCGCGTCTGTAATGCCTCGTAACTGTAAAGTCGACGTGGAAACCGAACTCTTGGCCGTGTGTCTATACGACGAATTCGCGTCGTCGTCCTTTCACCGGTCGTCGAGTCACCTGCGCGCCCGCGAGTATATATATAGGGGGGAAAAAAAAATTATCGTGTCTTCCCTCTCGAGCGAGTAAAAGCACAGACGCTCGACGCTCTGAATTATTCATGAGCGATTCCGCATGTAATTCCCGCCGCACGGGGAATCAAGTGTTTCTCTCTCTCTCGCGTTATTTTTTCGCGAACCCGCCATTAGCCGATCGAGACGCTTACAGATATTTTTTGCCGATTATCATTCCGATCGGAAAATATTTCTCGAGATCGAGAGGAGAAAGTTATTATCCGTCAAAATTTCTGCCCGTGTAATTTAGCTTTCAATTGCTGCTTCTCGAGCTTTCATTAATATTAATGCCCAGGGATGAAGATTTGCATGCGCAACCGCCGAGCGCACCGCATTTCTTTGTTTTATATTCACGAGAGAGAGCAGAGAGATAGAAAATTTTTCAGTTGTTCGGTTCTGATTTGAAAATTTTTCCCGCGCCTGCACGTGGCAATCAAAACTTTCGCGATTGTCATTTTCCTCTCGGTCTTCCTGTGTCTTCGATTGTTAGGTATGTTTATATTGCTGCGTCGCTTTTCGTATCTCATCCTGTTCTATGCATTTAATGCGGGGAATGGGGATATTGACCAAAGTGATTCTGCCATTGTTATCGTTGCTATTATTATTATTATCCCAAAAAGGAAGGCGAATGATCTCTTTTTGTACGTTACTCAATTCTTGATTCGCTGCTCGCTTGACCAATCAGTTCAGTTCAGTTCTGTGATCGGTATTTTTCTTGGAAGTTTTCGAATGATGCATTGCGCGTCAATCAAAGTGAACGAGTCTGATGGCAATAACAACCTCTCGATTGTACAGTAGTGCAGGAATCGAATGATTATCGAGCATTATTCCGAGATTTTTCTGTTAGCTTTTTCATGGCAAAAGTACGAATACACCTAACCTCAAAACTTAAAGGAGAAACTGTGCATTACGTCGCAATGTCGTTAATATTGCTCTTCTAGTATAACAAAAAACGCTCAAGCATTTAATCCGATACTGATCATCGAATTGATATATTGTCTGTACAACCGGTTATCGCGTAAACGCAGGAATTCCTAACCTCAAAAATTAATAAAATTTTATCTAGTGTGCAGACGAAAGAAAAAGAAAGCAGTCGACGAGGACAACGAAATTCCACAGCTCATCTACTGCCGCAGTAGCACACACACACACGCACACAGACACACGAGAGAGATTTATTAGATTATTCGAGCGAGTTTATCCGCGCGAGAGATCGGATCGAAGCCGAGAGGCAATCGGAGTCTCTCGCCGGGCGATATCCTCCTCTCGAATCGTCAATTGAAGTAACGGCAAAGTTTAACTTGCGAAACTCGATCCGTCCGTACAGTCGCGCCTCGACGGCTTCGCGCGCAGTAAACGTTCGGGCATCATGAATAATTACGTGTCTCTTAAGGAGCTCGCGCGCGACTCTGTACGTAAATACCGAATGGAGAGACTATATATATGGCCGAAAACTCAGCTGCAGAGAGTACTGGAGCGCGAGACGAAATGTAACGGGGACGGAGCGCAAGAGCCTGCTTGGCGATTGACCCCAGAGAGAAAGACGACGAGCGACGACGTCGTCTGCCTTCAATTAATTAACTAATAAACTTCTAACGACCTACAACTCGATGCTTATGCCCATCGCGTACACTATACTGGCTATGCCACAGTCGCGTGGGATTCCGCTGCGCTTTCAGGGTCTTATCGTTTAAGCGCGAGGGTCTATACTCGTATAAACGCTGTATATACAATGATACATAGTGTTTCTTTTTTCGGCGTTGAAAACGCGCGTGTCGCTGGATTTTTGGAGGAGTGATTCTGATTTTCATTTTTTTTCGCCCCTCCGCGCGTGTACGCGGTTAGACATATAAAGACTGTTACGCGAAGTAAACAGAGATAAGGAGGATATATTCCTGTGGAGATAAGCTTATTAGCATAGGAAATCCGCTGAAGATAAGCACTTTTCCACAATTTTTCTCCCTCACTCTCCTCTTCTGTCAAGAAACAATAATTTCTAACTTTCCGGAACGTGTCGTCGCTCTTCTGCGAAAATTATTGCGCGCAACATCGCGGACGCAGGGGGAGCGTCTTCCTTATCGGGACCGGCGCGCTATCTCCGAAATTCTCTTATCGAGATACGCGCCGAGCGAGCGCGCGCGCCGCGAAATTTAATATTCGCGTGCCCGGTCGCCTTCCGTTAAAAAACTAAAAGGAAAAAGTGAAAATCAATCGCGAACGCGCCCGCGCAGCGCAGCACACCGCACAAAGGAAATCCAAACGAGTCGGCGCGATACACATAAGGACAATGAAAAGACACTATACGCCGCTGACGTAGAGACGACAAGAGGGACGCGCTACTCTCGGGAAGAACGCAACGTCGGGGGCCGCCGCCGCCGCCGCCGCCGGAAGTCAGCCTTTCATACATGACGCATTGCGCGCTTTACTGGACCCGTCCTCTCTCCTTCGCTATCATCGCAGAGTCACACACGAGAGAGAGAGAGAGAGAAAGAGTTCACTCGTTGTCGTCGTCGTCGCTGCTGCTGCTGCCTCGCAGTTGAGTCCCGCGAACGCGACAGCGACGATGTGTCGACCCGACGGTTTTCGCTCGTAAAATCCATGGCCGCGTGATCTCGTATTTTACGCGCGCAACCGTGTGTGTCTCTCTCGTGTGTGCTCGAGGTGCGCGTATTATACACATACGTGTGAGAACATTTTTTAAAATTATCCAGCGGTGTGTGTGTGTGTGTGAATATACGCGTATACTTACGCGGCTATTAAATAAAAGCGCCGCGGGCCGCACGAACAATCGCGAGATTTAAAAAGTCGATGCGACGTGTAGTGTGTGTGTGTGTATGCAAAATTACGAATAAATTGATATACACCCGACTCTCGGCGATTTAATGGCTTTCGCAATGCGCGGCTGATGCAGTCGAGCGTGTAATAAATGGGAAATTCTCGGAGTAACCATTAAGGAATGCGCATTTTTTTCCCTTGCGGTATAGTAGTGCGCGCATGCACGTACGTATATATATGTGTGTGTACAACACCGCGAGAGGCTGCTATATCTGATCTTTGGCGGCACACTTTCGAGCCGATCGCGAACCGATTGGAAAAATCCGCTGTGCGCTTGTGTGTAATGGTGTATAAATGTGAGAACAGCGACGAATTATTGTATCGAGGGGGTGTGGAACGCGACCGGTTTATTGTTCAATTGTACAGCTTGTACAGCTTGTGTCTGTACAAGTAGCTCTATACGCGTATAGAGCGCGAAGCGAGGAAGACGAATTAGCGCTAATCCGCGCCGTTTATGTTGCAGATAGTAAAAGCCGAGAAAGATGGCGGTGTTCGGCTTGGTCTCGGCGGTCGCCGGCTTCGTGAAAGTCAGATATTTAATCGACAAGGCCATTATTGACAACATGATCTTCAGGGCGCACTACAGAATCACCTCGGCTATTCTATTCGCCTGTTGCATCATAGTCACGGCGAACAATTTAATAGGTAAGTGCGCGGCTATTTCACTTTTATCTCAACTTTCTTCGGGACGACGAGGACTGTATTAATAGAGCCTGAACGACGTAGCTGTGTGTACAGTACACTGTACATAGACTCTTCTTGAGGTCGAGTAATTACATGGCCTCTTTGTTTGCGCTCGTTCGGGCTATAGACCGCAAATTTTACTTTTGCACACGTAACGCCAGGCCTTAACGGTTTGGAAAACGCGAGGCGGAAAACGCGAACGACACCAGTAGCTCACGCTCGCAGTGTACCCATTGAGGTTGAGTAATCTTTGCGTATAGTAGCTGCTAATCGCGTCGCGCGCGGCTTTATACACGTTTTCTAGTAGTTACAACAATTGCGAGGTATTTTCGTTACACATAGCCAATAACGACTGAATCACCGAGTCGCAATAATTGCGAAGGTCAAAGTTAATGCACGCACTATATGCCGATGGCTATTGTGCACAGCGGAGACGAGTTTTTCGAGTTTCTTTCGAAAATTTATCCATACACTCCACGCAGTGTGCAGACTCGTAGAAAAGATTTATTTATTTGCTTGTATTTATATTTTCGAGTACAAAAGCGCGACTCGTTGCCTCAGCTTAAATCATGTTCCTCCCGGTCCGCTGCACGTGACACACGCAATTGTTAACGTCTTATTGAGCCCGCGCAGCGGTGGACGACACCGCGACGACAGCCGTAAATAGCGTCTAACCCACTTATTCCTATAATGAAAAATGAGAAGCGCGCAAGAAATTCCTCGACCGTGAGCTTGGTAATTTCGTAATTGCGCCGCCGGTGTGCGCGCATGAAAGCGGGCCCTAATGAGTTCCGTGGAAAATAAAAATATATCAATGTATAGATATGTACTGTACACAATACACAAATACGTTGAATCACGCCTTCAACGCACTTGGACGCACATCCGCAAAATTGCTGTTCAATAATTCCCACGTGTTTTTCCCTATTGCTATCTCGAACTGGTTATATATCTGAAATTTCAACGACACCACGCGTCGCGCGGGATCTGCGCGACATTTTCGTTTGCAAACTGCAACTGCTTTTTCCCTTTGTCAACTCGTATCGCATTACGCTTCGCGCAGTTTTTTAAAAGCACAGCACTTCTGTATCTTCGTCAACTGCGTATTATAATTCTATACGTACTGCTACGTGTAAACTGATAATTTTATTATTCTTAGACGCCTCTTCTCCGAATAATTTTCCCATCTCCTCTCGAATCAGTCGCTCCTGAATATTCATCAATTTCAAGTGTACATTTCTACCTTCTTTCAATGGAATCTCAGGGTCGCTTAAAAAATTCGAACAACTCGGCGCCGTATGACACAAAATTACTAATGTCTCTCCGCGTGGAATCCACAGGCGACCCGATAAACTGCATCGGCGACGGCGCGGTGCCCGGCCACGTGATCAACACCTACTGCTGGATCACGTACACGTTCACCCTGCCCGGCAACCTGAACAAGCCCGTGGGCACGCACGTGGCGCACCCGGGCCTCGGCGGCGACTACGGCGAGAAGAAGTTCCACTCGTACTACCAGTGGGTGCCGTTCATGCTCTTCTTCCAGGGCGTCCTCTTCTACGTGCCCCACTGGATGTGGAAGCAGTGGGAGGAGGGCAAGATACGCACCATCTCCGAGGGCATGCGCGGCGCCCTGGTCGAGACCAAGGTCGAGCGCCAGGCCAGGATGCAGCGACTCGTCACCTACATCGTCGACACGATCCACCTGCACAACAGCTACGCGGCCGGCTACTTCTTCTGCGAGGCCCTCAACTTCATCAACGTCGTGAGTTTTCGGCTTTGTTTCTCTATACAAGCTCGGATTCGCTTTAAATCTATACGATTTTGTACGAATTCGCTGGCGGTTTGTAAAAGATAGGAAATCTGACAGAATCAGCCATTGATGATTACAGTTTCATTATATAACTGGATAAAATGGATGCTTTCACTATAGAAATAAGAAGAATATTTACTAAATAGAAAGGTTTAAGTTAACATACTTTTAATAAAAAATCGAGCAATTAGGAATAAGGTAACTTGACGTAAACTGTTTAAAAGAAATATGAACTCTTATTCCTACAGTGAAAACATGCATTAAAAATCTGTTTTTCTCAACCACCACCATTCACAGACAATTACAAATTTTAAGCGGAGTGAAACTCCATCTTAAAAACAATGAAAAAGTAAAAAGTTCAAGATCATCGGACTTTCGCTCTTCACTAAGACTGTCAACCAATTTTTAGGTTGGCAACATCTTCTTCGTCGACACGTTCCTGGGCGGAGCTTTCCTCACCTACGGTTCGGACGTCGTCAAGTTCAGCAACATGAACCAAGAGCAGCGTTCCGATCCCATGATCGAGGTCTTCCCGCGTGTGACCAAGTGTACCTTCCACAAATTCGGTGCCTCCGGGACGATTCAGAAGCACGACGCCCTCTGCGTCCTGGCTCTCAATATCCTCAACGAGAAGATCTATATCTTCCTCTGGTTCTGGTTCATCATCCTGGCCGTGATGTCCGGCATGGCGCTGCTCTACAGCATGGCCGTGGTCCTTCTGCCCAGCACCCGCGAGACTATCCTGAAGAAGCGCTTCAAGTTCAGCACACCCACCGGATGCCAGGCTCTGATCAGAAAGACTCAGGTAAGAGAGCGAGAGCTTCGCGGTAACGCGGGAGGCGTACACGCGAAGATCCATTTGGTGCAGCCTACGGCTCGTGTGTTGTTCCGAGCTCTTCGGGGGATTTGAATTTGTAACGAGGCGAAAGTTGCGGCGACATTACGCGCCGTCTCGTTATACATTTAAAGCAGCGCATTTCCACGTAAATGGAAAATTATTGTTGAGATACGCCGCTGCGAGAGCAAATTTGCATTTCGGGTGCATTACGACCCGCGGGTTATTGTGTACGAGCGCCGCAGTAAAGAGCATTTTTTAACGAGCCCGTTAATTTTCAGGTCGGTGACTTTTTACTGCTCCATCTGCTGGGCCAAAACATGAACATGATGATGTTCAACGAGGTGCTAGACGAGCTCTGCCGCCGGCTGCACCTGAGCTCGAGCAGCGGCGCCTCGCCGACATCGGTCCCATCGGCGCCGAGCACCCTCGAGATGTCGCCGATCTATCCGGAGATCGAGAAGTTCTCCAAGGACACGGAGATCTAGGATGAATTCTCATCAGCAGCCCACACACTATATCGACAATACATACTTGTGATACGCGATTAAGAGAGCGCGGAGGAGTTGCTGGGAAACGCGCTGGCCACATCCCCCCTTGCGCCTGCACCTCGTCACATCGAGAAAGGAAACAGGGAGACAACGACGCACTGGACCACACACACACACACACCGTCATAGGACATTTATACATAACACATTGCAAGCTCTCTTTCTCTTTCTCGCTTCGAGGACGACAACGACGACGACAACGACGAGGACGACGACAACATCGTCGAGAGCTCCGTCTCGCTCTTTCGCATCTGAAGTTGCTCTCGTTCTTTTTCTTTTCTTTCGCTCTCAATCTCTCGTTCTCCCTCTCACTCTCTCTCTCTCTCTCTCTATCTCTCGATGGGCTGGCGAAGAAACGGAGAACCCTTGCATGCGCAGAACGCAAGTTGTAGTTATAGGAGCCAGTGCAATCTAATAGCAGATGTGCGTCAGGTGTTTATCGAGAGAAAGAAGGAGAGGGGGCGGAGGGATGCAACACTGCCGTCGAGGATATATAATATACAGAGCGTCCGGAGCGATGGGCTGTGAGTGTGTGTTAGGACATGAAACGTTCTCTGCTTCGTTGCCGATTATCGATGAGTCTCTCCCATGCCCTCGGACATACGACCAGAAGAGCAGAGCCGAAGAGGACGAAGAAGATGATGAAAACAAAAATGAAACGACGACAACGACGACCCGGTTCGAAGTTGTAATCAAGCCGCCGACGCACGCGATCTTCGCATAATTTAACGTTACTATTTTATTAATATTATTATTTTTTATTGTAGTTTCCCCTTTTTTCTCTCGTTGGGCAGGCACGTCAGTTGAGCTTGAGGAAAAAGCCTCGTCGGCGCGATCCTCTTAACAGTTAAAAAAAATTTTCATTTTCTTGTGTTTGCCTGTGAACCCTATGCAAAGTTGTTACTGCCAGCGAATATGTATTTTTCGATTATCACGAGCGAATTTAAGAGTATTCGTACCGTTAAATTCTGTAAATATTGCAAATGCAATCGAAATTTTTCGAATACTCGATTGACACGTTACCTGATTCATTTTGTTATCGGCATCGAACCTCGTCGAACAACTTGTCGCGAGGCCTCGCAAAGTTTTCAAGTAGATGAAATCACTTCACTACGACAACCAATTTGCTTTTTTCTCCTATTCAAATATGAATTATTTTTTCCTGCAACGTAATTCTGTTGCGTTTATTTTCAAATTTCAAACGCAAGAGTCGAGGCATTTGTAATTAAATGTACACGTCGATGCGAAAGAACGAGAGTATCATTTTTGTTGTTTGCGCAGTTAAATGTAACGATTGCAATTGTAAATTTAAGAACGTCACATGACGATGCGATAATCAAATTTCATAGTGTAAGTTTTGCTATTAAAGCTTTTCGAAAAGTGTAACTATGACAATAATCAATAAGAGAAGGTATATTTCAATATTTTTTATAACGTTTGTAAGTTACGATAACGTTTTCCGTAGTTTATTTCAATGACAATAACGAGAAAGTAATGCATATCAAAATAACGATAAATCTTTAGTATTTTTTATGAAACTCGGCATTTAACTAAATTTTTTATTTTCACATATCCATTGTGTCAGCATTCCTATAAATGTCGTGTGCAATAAATGATACAGAGAATCTTTGAAGAAAACAAAACAAAAAAGAAAAAACATAAAAATTAAACGATACTCCTGTAAAATACGTGTGCAATTTCAAATCACGTAGAACTCTGTGAAACTTTTCATAATATGTAACGGTCTTTCATTGCCACTGGGTACGACGCTGTTCTATTATTCTCTATCCAACATTTTTCTCTCATTGCAAATACAACATAACTCACGCGCGAATACAGAAAAACGAGCCAGTAGTGGTCTTTTTTGAATTGTCCACCGCACGAGAGGGCGCATCTCTGCTCAAAGGGCCTTTGAAAGCAAAAAACAAACCATATGCCTCATTCTTTTCCTCCTTTCGTTAGGGTTAGCGGTGGACGAATATCCATACGCTTCTTCCATAAAATTAGAATTCATTTCTAAAAAACTTTTATAGCCGTAGATCATACCGTGATATTCTAATTAAAGGAGACAAAAGAACAGTGCAAAGGCCTTATAATTTTCCATACATTCTGAAATTCTGTACAGTGTGCTGTGTGTTAGAGCCTTTATAAAATTATATTCTGTGTATCGCATAGGCATACTAAAGATGCTAAAACAAAAAATTTATACAAAGACAGTAAACATTTTCGAGATAAGCGCGAAATTGAATTTAAGTAGGTTTGCAAATATATAGCAATAAATGACAAAAATAATGCTGCTACTTATGTAGTTCATAGAGCTCGATTATATATATATTATAAATATAGTTTATGCATATACAATATAGTCCTGTTCTCTGAGTGATATGTTCATAAAATAGCCTTGCGAAGAGATTGAGAGTAAGAGTAACAATGAAACGAAAGAATAATGATGAGATTCGAAGAGTTAAAAGAATGACTAAAGCGTAGTTATTTTGTAATTTTCACGATGTGCCTCTCGTAGGGTTATAAAGACACTTAGGTATTAAGAGATTTTATGGATAAATAATTCGTTATTATATGTAATTTACGCCGCGCTGCAAAGTGAGAGGAAGACTGCCAATTTGTGCAACGCCGTCAAATGAAGAAAAGCAATTGTGAATTTATAAATTAGTAAATAAAGCTATTTCTCCAAAAAAAAGAACAAGGCTTTCTGCTGACTGAAATCCTACAAAAAAAAATTAACAACACTTACCGTCTTCATCCGGCTTCTATGGCTAGTCTGTGCATCGCGCACTAAAAATACCTTTGAAAATCATCCTATATACATAACAGCCACGCCGTAGAGGCAACGCCAAAGCTATATTGGCAGTCGCAAGAAACGTGACTGCTCAAAGAATCGAGTTCATTATACCCGATAAGAGCAGAGATATAGAGAATGGAGTATATAGGTATATCATCAAACATGTGCATGCATTCGCATTGTTCGGCGCTGCATTACCGGAAATTCGTCACTGCGCGGGTAATTTATTATTACTCACCGATTGCCCCAGTCGACCTTGTTGATTATCTGCAGCTTGAGCTCGCGCGTCTGGTCGGTCGTGAGAGTCCCGGCCAACAGCTGTCTCCGCCATTCCAACAGCTCGCACATCACTTTCCTCAGTGTATTGAACTTGTACGTTTCCCGATCCTGCGAAGAATAATTATTGCGTATTGCTCTCGGCGCATTTATTGCAGGCTATCGAACTGCCTCGTATAGTAAAGGGCGTATTTGCATTCATAGGATATTCATTTTTTCAATCAGAGGCGCGCGTAGCTGCAAACAAGTTTTTCATTTGATTTGAAAGGCCGCAGCTGAAGTGCTGTATAAAACTGTTTTTCTACGTTTTATTTACAAGCAATTGTATTTTTTGCATATTTCATTTTTCGACAAGTTTATAGTTGCGGTGCGGAGGTCAGAAATAATTATGTATTTTCAATGTTTCGTGACTCATGTACGTGGCGAGAATCGTTGTAAATTTTTATTTTACGATTAAAGACATTGCAAGCGCTTAAATTAATAAAATTGACCGTAAAATCATTGTGGTTTATAATTTTGATTTACAATCTTGAAAATAATTTAAAAGAATAATTTTATACTTCGCGTTAAATATACGCCTTAGCTCGAGTAAAATAAACGCATAAACACGGGGCAATTGTGTAAGAACCATGTACGAACCACGTAGAGTCTTTTCCAGATTCCACCCCATTCTCGCAAGACCAAGGTGACTTCTCGAACAACAAGATCTTCCAGTGGGATGACCGACTCGAAGAGTCCTTCGTTCTCGATCTTGCACGACTTCAGGTGCACGTAGGAACTCGGGAATATTCCCTTCACAGCGCGATTCTTTATGGAGAATCCCCTGTACCAGCCTGGAATCGATAAATATTTATTCGCGTTGTAATGCAGTCGACACCGCACAGCCGTACGACGGCTGTGTTCGCGGCCGAGGATTTGGTTTGTAAATTGATTTCATGAATTTTGACTGCATTTTTGCAGCGCATTCTTCCGCAATTACCGGGTGAAAACACTATGTATTTCCGTAGTGGAAGGTTCTGTTAGATGCGGCTTAACGGATAGATGCAACTTTTCTTAGAAATGACATAATTCCAGTTACGCCTGTAACCGTTACGTGTTTCGTGCATGCAAACAAGCTGCGGAACGAATTGCTCGGGAAAAATATGTTCAAATTCTCTTTCGAGTCCCGTCACGATGAATTCCTTTGGAGCCCGCAGTATAAGTAACGTTTCGCAAGGTCGTATAGCTCAATTTTTAAATAAGTAACACGGTTTACGATAGTCACGTATTTCGGTTTGTAATGCTTCGCGAATAAATGCGGCTTACCTTGAAACAAATCTACTTGTAGATACGGTTAATTGATCGGTTATATGCAATGCAGAACAAAAAAATGTAGATTTACACGCAGTAAAAAGTATCAACAACACCAGAGCATTAAAATAAACTAACAAAAATAGCCGACTGATGTATTAAATATTTTCAAGCTCACGTCGACGCGTATGCACAATGAAGATATAAATAAAAGGATTAGATGGCAGTGTATTTTTAAAACACAGCCTGCAGATACCCGTAGAATAGGCATCTGTATTATTCCGGAATCTAACGGTATCAGAGTTGCTCCAGTAAAAAGTCACCGTACCTATATGCATCCACATTATGGTTTTCATGCAACGTAATCAAAGCCACTTCAAGACGAATTATATACTATTTAGATGCATACGTAGAGTCGATTTATATCTACAGCAGCAGTATTAAAACCATAAAATATAAACACCATACCTGCACATTCTTCCAGGATTTGCAGGGTCTCCCCGATTTCGAGCGGCAGACCGTAGCGCGTGTCGCCTCGCCAGTTGTAAACGGCTGCAACAGAAAAAAAAGCAGACGAGGGCGGCGTGAAAAAGGATGCAATTACCTTGGGACTAAATTTGTATTCGCGCAATGCTCGACGGGCGCAGAGGAGCCGGGCGAGGGAGTGTATGCGCAGCGCACGACTCGCTCCTATAGCTCATTCCTGCGCATAGTATCGGAGTAAATTTTTAATCGCGTTCTTTTCATTTGGCTGAGTTTCGAGCGCTCGAGAGACTTTTTTTGGCGGGACACGCTTTAATTTGAGGGAATGCTCTTCATTAGCATTCCGCTTCGTTAGGTAATTCGCGTTAACGAACTTTGATCGAGGAGAGAAAGATTTCGCTGCGATTATTTACTGAATACTGTAGGATAATCACGAACTGATTTGTACAGTACTTGCGCAATTGAGAATCATCAAATAATTATGTTAAACGTTATATGCAGTATAATATTATTTTAGCAAAAAACAACTATCTCGGAAATGGCACTTCTAATTTGTTAATTCTATTTTTGAAAATGAATTAACTACGAAACACTAAGACAGACTAGCCCCCTTTGTTATGGAATAATCTAACATTATATTAAGTTTACAGCTTGCACATAAATACCTTTTAACGCTAATTTTAATACATATAATAGAAAATAAAAACGCCATGGTTTTTCTTAATTATATACCTTATAATTCACGAAAATTATGAGGGCTTTTTTGTCAGTTAAATTATAGCGTTGAATTCCAATTTCCCATGGACTTTTAAAGCTTCTTGACAATTGCACTTGTTACTTATCTCCGAAAACTCCGTTCAATCTATCTTAGAAAGGACTTGCCTCTGCTGAACGTAAATTACATTTTCTTCTTCTACGTCTTGGAGGCAATAAATCAAACTTATGCTAATTATGTTCAGCTCATTCAATTTCATCGAGACACTCAACTTTTTCTCGACTAAACTTTAATTAATTCAGTCATCAGACTAGCTGCAGAATTATAGAACTGCAAATATTCCATACATTGTGAATAGCACCACCAAAAAACTCCAACACAAAAACATCCACGTCCAGAAGTCATTTAATCTCGCTACAAAGGACAAATCAAGCGACGCAGGCCCTGATAATTGAACTTGTATTCATCGCATTAACGTACCGCCTTAAGCCCTTGTACACAACTAACGACTGTCACAGGCCGCAGCAGAGCCGATGAAATTAATTCCTCAATAGACTCTCCAGCTCGCAATTCCAATTGCAGCTTTCAAAAATACATTTCCCCAACTCTCAATCTACAAGCTCCGAGAAGTCGAAGCGACGCCCCGCGTAAAAATTCGCAGCTGCGGCATATCCGTCGGAATCATCATCGGCGGAAAAAGACCAGCCACCAGCTGCAGACGAGAGACGACGCAGCAAAAGCTCTCGTGGACGAGAGAGAGAGAGAGAGAGAGAGAGAGAAAGACCGGAACGTCGAGGCGCGCGCGACAATGCGCGTATGGTTATACGCACTTCCGGCCGGAGGCTCTCGCGCTCATATACGCGAGATGCATCTCAATGAAATGCGTATCTGCGCGTATGTGTGTGTGTGTGTGTGTGCGCGCGCGCGTACATATGACGATACCAGCTCGTCCTAACTTAGAGTTCGCAGTAGAGAGAGAGAAAGAGAAGAGAGACCGAGAGACGCACTCGTCGCAACGCCACATCCTGCCTCGTGATTCTTGCGCGGCCAAAACGGAAAACACGTGTCTCCGCCTCTCATGCGAGTTAGTTCTACATGTGTGTGTCGGGGTCTGCCTAGTTTACGTGTACGTGTGATGTAGGGTATAAGAGTGAATCGTTTTAAAATCGACAATCGGAGGGGTGTGCGGATGAGCAATTTTCGAAATGGGAGCAGATTTGTTCTACTTCGTTTATTAGATAAGAAAGGCCAAAGCGAATGAGAAAACAAGTGCCTTGGGACGCTGTTCTCTTTCCGCACTTGAAAGTTTGTTCAGCGACCTGTGCAAGTCGCCGGGGACGCTGAAGTAAGTTTGTATCGGTCTTGCAATAAAAGTGTAAAAAAAACCTTCGGACTAAAAACGAAATTCGTCTGGATTGAATTCTTTGGTGAAAAGGGACGCTTGGAAACCGATAAAGAATTTGAACGTTACTGTATTGTAAATTTTAGAAAACAATTTACAAAAATTCAATTTACACGATATGCGATCCGAGTTGTCCTCTTTCGAGCAATGCTCCTTGAAACTGAAACTCTTTATTTTACTTTTAAAAAGATTTATTCCCTACACGCGAACGGATGTCTTGGTGTTCCGATGTCGGAGATTATGTGCTGCAGCGCCTGAGTCAACATTAACCGATGTTTACCATTCTCGCTCGTTTTTTTTGGAGCCTGAATACAGCTTGTCTAAATGGATGTGCCTTGTTGTCGCGAGGCTTAACGAGCTTCTGCGTTATCGGCTTTGCAGAACCGAGATAGAGAGTGAGTGAGCACCAAAATGAAAAGTGCAAGAGCGAATTTTGTTGCTTCTGTTTTCCAACGCGATGAGCGTGTACACACAAGCTCGTCTAATTTGAAACACTTGTGGCGATTATGGCTTTACTACGTACACACAGAGCGTACTATATCCGTCTTTCAACACTAACGAGAGAGTGAGAACTTTACGTGTCTTCCACCGTACAATGCGGAGATCCAACGCGCGAATGAACCTTTGATGTGATAAAGCTATAATTTACATTTCCAGCACGGTATATATATATATACATTATACACACACACGACGTCACGCTCTATTGGCCATTTTGCCTTCGCTGTTTACATTGTACGAGCTAACATATATAACGTCTATACGGCACATAAAGAGTTCAGCGAGGAGACTTTGCTTACAGAGCTGTACATAAAAAGTTTATTTTAATTACGTCACATTAGGCATGAAACTAGCGTCAAAGCGCCTGACGAGAATCACACATGACAGTTGAACGTGCCCGTAGGAAATGCGCGTATGTATATAATTAGACTGATCGGGACACAAATCAGGCACATCCTGGCTGAGCCCAGAGAAATGCTGTACTTATTGGGAAGAGTATCTTTTAACAGTATATGTCTTTATACAGATCCACTACTTCCGGTACTCGACTTTTCGTTGTGAAAAACGCTTCAATGTCACACTATATAGTACTCTAATATATACTTGTACAATAAAAATAAAAAAAAACAGTACGCACGATTAATGTAAATTAGGTCAATTAACATCACGCATGCCTACATGTGCCAAAGCTCATTAACGTCCTCTCTCATCGTCGCGCGAAGAAGAAAAAAAAACACACGCACACGCGAAGAAAGTCAAATGAATTAATCTGCAGAGGCAGCCGTAGCCGAGCTATAATTATATATGCTTAACAATGTTGTCCCCAGCACACGTGCGTGTGTATTGTAATAATAGCAGGCGACGACGCGACGACGCTCTCTCACACGGAAGCTCGAATAGATTTTCTACTCGGCTGGTGTCGGCAAGAGAGAGAGAGAGAGAGAGAGAGAGAGAGAGAGAGAGAGAAAGAGAGAGAGGGAGAGATTTTTCACGATAGAACGCACAGCACGTGCAGCATCGCTAGCTGCACCGCTAATGGCAGCAGTCGTCGACGTCGTACTCGCTAATGGCTCCGCTCGCCGCCGCCGCCGCGAGAAAAGAGTGTCAATGCACCTCGACACGGCTACTCGGGGCCGCTGTGCAGTTTGTACACTCTATAAGCGTATATAGCGAGAGCGAACGCGAAGCGGAGGCCGAACGTTTCTATGGCGCGAGTTTTTTCTCCCGGGTTTCCAGGACACGCTGGTGTGCTCTATTGGAACGCTTTTATTTTGCTAAGTGCAGAGGTGTTACGTGGATGGCTTTTTAAAAAGTCCGGGCGAGGGGGAAAGGGTGGAGAATTTTATTTGTACTGGTTTGGAATTGAAAGGAAGGACTGTTTGTTTGGAGATGGTGCACATCTTTCGCATCTTTTTTTTCAATATAGTGATGATCTTCACTATTCTAAAATATTTTTCTTATATCGTAGAAATATAATTTTGTAGATTTATGCCGTTTAGTTTTGTTATCTGGTTTCATTTACTTACATTGCAAAATGTTCTAAGGACAACGTTTTTTACAAATTGAAATTCAGAGCGCGTAGCAGTTCCTGGAAAACAGCCAGTAGTCAAGAGTTTCGCCTTTCATGCTACTTCTCGAAAAAAAAAGAGAAAAAAAACCGATGAGGCGACCCAATTACCTGATACTATGGTATAGTTTTTTCTTTCTATATAACGAAAACAATACTCGTATCTTTAAAAACACATTTTATTATATAACCAGTCGAATATAAGGTGCCATTTTTATATCCAATTCCAAGGAAGCTATTGATCAAAAAACCGCCCTTTAGAGGTCATAAAGGAGAATATAAAAGAATCCGATGCTGACAGTGCATTTCGGTACGTCCTAGGTCACCAAGCTGGAAATTTCTAGCGTCCCCTAATCGAATCTGAGATATGTCATACCGAAAGCATATAGAAGGAGTTCAATGTTAGCAATTTGGTCCTACGGATAAAGCAGAAGGGGACTCCTCGCTTCCTTGACCACAGGCCAGTAACAAGCTAAGTACGGCTATAATTCCGTACCCTTTCCCTCAGATAATCAATTCTCAGTGGTTGGGGCAGTATATCTGTATCAGTTTGCTTTCTGCATGCGCTATCTAGCGTAAAAGTATCAGGCCGAACCCCCGCAGGGGGAGCCCGTTGCTACGGTAAACCGAGGGTTACTAGTCACTTGGTCTGCAGATAACGCGTACGGCTAAACCTAACTAGATCGTTACCTTTGACCATTTCGCTTTGATCATTTCTTTTAAAATTTGAATCTCAAAAGATTTTTGGAAACACATTGTTTATGTAACGCATTTATTCTGCTTTCAAGGGCAGGTAGTCACTATAACATTCTGTGTTTAGGTTTACAGGTAACAACTGCTACTGCATATAAAAGGAGAGCATTTAACCATCATTGTAAATCTAGCATTAGATCATCGCTGATTGTTATCAAGTCGACTTGGATGTACTTTTGTAGAATTCAAGAATAAATACTAACAGCATGTGATTAGGGTGTGATCTTTGAAATTGCAGTGAATTCATTTTGAAGAAGGTTACAAGTAATGAGTATTTATAATAGTAGTAAACCTATATTAGAAAATATAAAAGAATTCAGCCTCCTTTGCAAAACGATCGGTGAAATAAATAATTACGTCATACGCTCTTTTGAAATGGTATCACACAGTCATCACCTATTTGGAGCAAGTTATGATTAGCCGTACAATTAATCTGTTTCGCTTGTCGAATTGCAGTACGACTAATAATGGATTACTCCTCTCATCTTTAAAATAGGATAGATTGGAACGCATCCAAACAATTTGAATAGTAAAGTGCAATTGTAACAGTCGTATTCTGGCTTACTTTGATTAATTATTTTTTTATTTTTTTTTATTGCAATTATTATTTTTCTAATATATCATTTCCATAGATATCAATAAGAAACATAAAATATTGTAATATTCCTTAGATTTTTTTCACAATATTTCTTTATTTCTTTCAACGGGTCGATATATCCACGTATAAAAAATTTAATTAAGGTGCCGCAAGCAAACATATATAAAAAAAATATAAAACGTATTAGAAATAATCTAGGGTAGAGTTATAAAGATCGAACAACTCGAAATTAGCATTACAAAGAAGGCTCACGCTGTACAAAGGAGAGAGTGATTTTAAATATCATAGTTATTAATAGAATTAATAGAGACAATAAATATGATTTACAACGAAAGAAACGACCTGGTATAAGAGATATTGAATATGGATATCGAATAGCTAGCTAGAGACAAATAAAATACTATTATGTCCCTCAATTCTGGTTAATAATTCATTGCAATATATTATACAAGAAAACATGACTCAAAGCCAATTACAAGAGAAAGTTAGCGATAAACTTGATCAGAAACGCGTCTTGCGATGCGCATCCCCATTCTGTGAATACCACCCTCGCACGTAAAATCAATATCCATCGAATGAAACACCAGTCACGTGCTGTCAATGTAGACTCACATACATTTTCTGTCGAGTCAGTCCTGTTTACGTTCATTCTTATACACGATTCATTCAGTATGAATTGATAGCTTATATGTTATCCCTAGTGCATCATAGAGAATTCATAATGGATCATAGCTATAAAAGATTTCACTATTTTCTATTTTTGAAGTGTGTGGAAATCATTTATTTTTATTTAGTTTCTCACGAGATTTTATTGTTTATGTTCTTTCTAATTTATTGATAAACGCTGCTTTCATAGCCGATTTTGATTGAAACACACTCTAGAAGAAAAATGGTTGACATTGCCTTTCGGGCTGGGGGGGGGGGGGGGAGGTAAAATTTAGCGTCAGAATATAGTGAAGAGAAAAAATTTGTGTAGTTATACTTGTAACAGATAAAGAAATACGAAAAAGCTTAAAATTACTTTTCAAAGATGTCGATGAATAGCTTCGGCTTCATAAAATAGCAAATATTTATACAACTGAGCGCGACTGTTTACGCACTGATTTTTCATGATTGTTAACAAACAAATCCATCGTTTTTCCATCCGCTAAATAGCGATGCCAGAAATTACACAATGTGCACAGCTCTTTATAAAATAAAAGTGCCACTTAAAAAAAAATTGCATTTAAATTTTTATTATGTATAAACTTTTGTTATAGTATAGGTATACGAATAGACTATATTTGCAACCTATACTACTGCAAAAGAATCATTTTAAAAAATAACATTTTGACTGATACACCGATAGGAGTAATCTTTAGTCCGCTAGGAGCACGCTACGCGTATCTTCTTAGTCAAATTATTTTGCAGTGAGGTTACACGGGTACAGTTATGCATTTGTTTTCTAATTCTGCCCAGGGATTACACGGCATACTTTAGCTCCCGCTATGAGGCGCTATAGAACGCACTTTAAGCGTGGTGAAAAAAATAATAGAAGACCAATAAACCACGTTAAAAAAAATTGGCGATTCTCTAAAGAGCAAGAGAGAAACTGTGAAGTGGTAATGACGAGATGAATTTCAACGCGGGTAAAGTATAGGCACACATTTGCCCAATTCTTTTAATTATTCACTGCTATATTTTTCACTTAGCTTGCTACACGCGTGTACTTTGTCACATCATAATTGCCTTTGATGAAAATCTTGATGATAAATTTTATGACAAATCTTTTGAGCAACTAAACAGAATGTTTGCACGTGCCTTCGGTTAGACGATTGACTTCGTAGTGAGCGCGGCACAATAGTTCTTTTACTCTGGAATATTGACTGAATTTACTTTAGAATATTGTATGTATTGTAATATTGTATAATATTGTATGATAGTTATATAAAGTCCATATCATTGATTTATAATATTGTTAAAATGTTTCATGTTCATTTTTTCATTAGAGTTTCGGTCAGCAATACGCCGGGAACGAGAAAGTATTATTGCAGTTAAATTGTTGTGTTTTATCGTAACTTTCCTCCAATGTGAGTATAACATTAAAATTTTTTTGTAATTTAAAAAAAAATTTCCTTTCTATTGCAATAATATAACAATGTTATGGTAAGATTGTACAATCTAGAATGCGTATCATAACAGTCGAAGAGATCAAAATTACAAGTCCAACTGTAAAAAATTTTATCGCACTCTGTTCCTGGATCTGGCGGTGATAAGAGCATCCTCTCTAATTTTTATTAAGTACTTTTGATTTTGTGTGGAAGCCATTACGCCGTTCCGTGTATTCTTTGGTTGGATGTTTTGTTGGAAGAATTGAAAGGAATCGTTGGATTTTTGGAGAAGACTTTGGTGTTTTTTTCCTTTTTGTTGATAAAGGATTGGTGAGAAATTAATATAAATTCCTGTATATTATTTCTTTGCCAATTGAGGTTTCTTTGTGGCAAATAGGTAATGGTTTTTCTCCCTTTTCAGTGACCGTTGATACTTCGCGTTTTCAGAAGGAGAGTTGCTGAGTTTCCTTTTTGTATTATTTAATAGAATCACGTAGAGGATTTTCGCGGCCCTTTTATTTAGCTCGTCCAATCCAAGCAGTTAGTAATTTGGCCGCTGGCCCATACGATTATTTAAATTCTACCTACAATTGTTTGCCGAATTTTTATATGTACAAGAGGGGGTTTCAGAATATACGTTTGGAATTTATGCTGCTAAATTAATTATTGTTTTTCTTTATTTTCCAAACTCTATTGCCATTTTTTCCCGCACGTTTTTCATTCCGTTTTCAGAGATTCCTGTGCGGGCGGGTAAGTTCCACGTTACAAATGGAGTTATAGGTTACGTACGGCATTTAGAATCATGTTTTTTTTTAACTTTGTGTTCTGCAATGAAAAATATATGTATATGGCGAGCTCAACTTTTTTTCATGCGAAGAGCTAATTCTAATATTCTTAGTTATTGAGGTATATTCGTATTTATCATTGTTTTTGTATAAAAATATCAATAAATTGAATTGGCAACATTTTGATAGAATGTGTTTGGAGTTTGTGTTCCAGAAAATCAATTAAAGGGTAAACATAATATCAATCTAAAGCAATTAAAAATGTACCGGTGTAGTAGACGGTGTTTTAGAGCCCGTACAAACAACTCAACCCCTAGTTCCGGATTACATACTTTTATACATAAGTTGCAACTGTTCGAAAAAGTGCTGAAAAAGTTGTAGCTGCGTAAAGCACGGCTTTAAGAGCTCTGAATCTTGTAAAAATTGTAGCGGCGAAACATGCGAAAATTCCACTACAGTCGATGCGAGCGATATAGATTTAAAATTAACTAAAAACGCTAAAGATGTTTTATTGAATGAGATAGAAGAGTGCATGGAATTATGTGTGACTGCGGAATACAGCGATGACGAGAATGAAAGTGAAGAATATAGCGCTGAGAATGCAGAAAATTTTGTTATTCCGTATAAAAAAACGAAATTATTTTAAATTTAATTTTAAGTTACAATAAACATTATATTTACCTTTTTAAAAAAATTGTTATAATTATTATTTTCCTTTTTCTCCTAAAAAATCGGTATATTTCTTTATCGGTATAGTTCTCATAATAGTAGATTGGTCGTTAGCCTTCCAGAAATATCTAAATTACTTGTAACGGTACATTTATGATTGCTTTAGATTGATATTATGTTTACCCTTTAATTGCTTTTCTGGAACACAAACTCCAAACACATTCTATCAAAATGTTGCCAATTCCATTTATTGATATTTTTAAATAAAAACAATGATAAATACGAATATACCTCAATAATTAAGAATATTAGAATTAGCTCTTCGCATGAAAAAAAAGTTGAGCTCGCCATATACATATATTTTTCATTCCAGAACACAAAGTTAAAAAAAACATGATTCTAAATGCCGTACGTAAAAACCGATGCCGCCATTACTTTTCTTTCGTTTCGGCACACGAAATGAAAAAAAATGATCGTTTTAAGTATAATAGAAGCTGAGATACTTTAAAATTTTCACGCGATCGGAATTTGAAGTCCCTTGCTCGAATTTTCTCTACTCGAAAATTTCTATCCCCACCACGGCGGCCGACGGCGGCGGCGGCGACGCGGCCCGCTGTCTCGTTTGCGTTCTCGCTTGGTTCGCGCACACTTTTTATAAACTAAAACTGCCGTTTCTATGGTAAGAATACATTTTTCGCTAATTACCTTTTAGACTTTAATAACTGCATAGTTACACTCGCCATTGGTGCAAGAAAAATGGCGATACCTATAAAATAAATGACGCTATATGGACCGCAGACTTTAAACCCATTTTTCTCAGGTTCTGTCAAAGGTATCATCAAATGTGGGCTTAAACGATGTGAATTTTCCATACCTTTCTATACATATTCTTAAACTTTCAATAAGTTTATTTTTCGAGGCGTGAGAAGCTTAGTTAACAATTAAAAAAAATTTTTTTCACTTAAAGTGCTCCTGTACCTTTATAAATAAATATTTTTGAAAAATTCATGCTGTACATTGTTGTTGAGGCTTGCCACAATGCGTCCAAGAATTTTTTTTAATTTCTGTAGGACTTTTTTTGTAGAAGCATGCAAAAACAAGGGATATTTTAAATTAACTTTTTAATTTTGCAAAAACTATTTAACTTACAGGATTCCGATTAAGTATACTCATAAATGATGAAGTAAACTTGCTGTTTATGAATTATGACTAAGATTGATTGATATTATACACAGTTAATTATTAAATGGAAAAACGCGCTTATTTTTTGTTGTTGTGTTTTTTAACCCCGATTATTAGCGCAATTTTGCAATTATCGTTATCGGACTTCTTCTACTTTGTAGCAAATTTCATAACGAAGAAGTTTATTTCAGAGATATTTTTGCTTAGAACCGTTACTTTTTTAGATTATGAACAAAATTTGAAAGATAATTCGTATTTTTCGGCATTTTTAGCACTTTTTTCTTAATAAATTTTGAAGCACAACTTTCTGGAGTGGCGCATGAACAGTACTTATTATTGAGCCTATTTCGAACCGAATCCACTTTTTTCGGCATTGTTAGCATCAGCATCCATGCAAAAAGTTAATCCGACTGGAGTAAGTGAAACAGAGTGCAAAAATTGTATCGCTAAAATTTCGAAATTGCTACCTAAGAACGTGTGTTGCCCATCGCAAAACTAATTGAATGTAACAGTTTCCAATCCTCTTATATACTAATCGCACAGCGATTTGTGCACTAGCCAGTTTGATTTTTCGATATGCCATCTAGCGGCAACTTATGCTGCGCGTCGAACATTTCAGTCATTAACCGTCGTAATTGGTGGTTTTCGTGGCGTGTATAATTTTTACGAACTTTCCTAAAAATACTTAAAATAAACCTTCCTAATTTTTCTATACTGTTCATCAAAATATATACACACTACATATACCATGTTGTATTCGTAATTTTTATTATACTACATTGCACTTTTTTCTAAGCTAGATACTATAAAATCACACAAACGTAGTATTTATTACAACATTGACCACTGGACTCTCCAGACGCGCGCAATTCAAAAATTCCGGGAACTTTTTGAACAGACCTCGTATTAAGTTTATCTAGAAATTGAGTTTGTCTCTCGATTAGAAGAAAATGTATTAAATTTTAATCGAATATTTCTCTCCGTGGACTAATGACTCCTTAAATACTATTTTAAGCCATTCAAACATTAAGTAAAAATTTTATTCATAAAAAAAGTATTTATTTGTTATATGTGTGCGCGTGCACCTGTATGTGTAAACTCTCAAGATTGCAAGTAATTCCTATAATGCGTTAAGTTACTCGGATAGTATGAAATTAAATTTATTTATTATATCTATTTACAGTTACATTATACTAGAAAATTTGATAATAAATCTCTCTAAAAGTGTGGGATTAAATTGATTGATTATCGCTATTTTAATTTCACTTTAAATAAAATCAAAGCCACACTAGTAAAGTAACTTTTTCACTTGATATTATGCTAATAATAGTGTGAAAATTATATATCAGCCTTAGTGTGGCTTATACATTAGTTTAGAGTGAAGTTGGTCACTAAATTTGGTAGATCAATTCTTTCCATAGGTTAGAGTAAAAATTCAATATTTTAGTGTGAATTTCACACTAAAAATTTAAGAGTGTTACAAATATATAACATAAATATATTATCTTTCATCTATCCTTTCATAACATAAATATTAAATATATGATATCATAATTTTCCACAAAATTCTGAAAAAATAATAATAAAAATAATAGCGTAAATCTGACTTTAAGGATGAACGTACATGCACCCATTTTTCAAGATCAAGTCCACGCATAGACCCGCATCCATATCCATTTAGTCATTTCAGCGCACTACTCTCTCACACACGTGCAACACATCCGCGCGCGCATTCGCAGCATCAATCAGGCTGCATTTTTCGTCCATCGCGGCTTTGTTCACTCCTACCAGTTCAATCTCCCGCGCGCGTTGTATTGCCAGTGTGTTCCCGCTCCCTTTTTTCCCCAGAAACGCATTAATGCGTCGGTTCGTTTCCTATACGCGCGCACTATTTCAGCTCGTCGACCCCTGATTTCCACCCCCCCCCCCCATTTCCATTCGACCGTCGGGCGGCTCTTCTCGCCACCCTCATCGTCCTCGCGAATAATCGCAGACGCCCTAGAGAGTGCATGCGTATACGTGGAGAGTGGCGGCGGCGGAGGAAATCGAGAATCCTAGAGGGTCATTTCGAGGGACAATGGAGCTCGCATTTTCAATGGCACATTTTTCGACGGATATATTCGTTCTCTGTGTGCGATTACGCCTTTTCTTTTTTATGTGTACGGCGTTGGATATGGGCGATTTGTGTGTACACGGGAGAGAGCAAGACAATTGATAGCGGGTTCTTTTGTTAAGCGAGGAATTTTAATTATGCGGCATGTTGTGCGCAGGTGTTCGATTGGAAGGACGCGAATAAGGCGAAAGCGTGTGTAGACATGAATAGAACGGCGTAATTGATGCGGGATTTTTTTCCCCGAGAGGAGAAGCGATGTTGAGAGATTTTTACGAGATGCTCCATCCTCTCTGACAAAGCACCAGTAAGAAGTATAAAGAAAATCTAGTGCCTCCATAAAAGCATCCGTCATTATCATTCCAGCTGATGCCATAATGATCAGCGTATGCTTTACGAGCGCAATTCAGAAATGGGTCGAAGTGGCCGCAAAAAGCCAAGTGCCAACATTACTCTTCTTGGCATATCGCCGCGACGCCAATGACCCGCGAGAGAGAGAGAGACACTGCGACTCGATTTCTCTCGTCATCCCTCAACAGCGAGAAGAGATGCATTGTGCATTCCGTTAAAATATCTGGGAAAGTATAAAAGCTGCACGTACAGCAGCATTCTGATCGGCCAATTTGGCATCGCGGGATGGAGACACGAGGACGACACAAAGAGCGTCTGCCTACTCTGTACTTACACACCCTTAAACAGCCCCGACGCCCGAAAATGTTTCGCGCAATCTCTCCTCTGTTTCCCCCCTCGACACTGCCGCGTTCCCCACTCACAGTCCTGTGAAACCCCCTGAGTTATTGATTCGATTCCCCGGGAAAACCTGGGAAAGTCCCTCATCCCAGCCGGAGACGACTCGAAGGGAGAACTGTTGGGACTGTACCTTTTTTGTACTGAGTCGACGCTAGTAGCTTCGGCGCTTATCGAGCTGAGAGCGAGCGCGATGTTTCTGATTCGGGAGTATTTATCGCCTCTGGCAAATCCTAAAGCGAGAGCTTTGATAAAGTTAACCGCGCTGTATTGTCGATCTTGCGGTGGATTGTTTGACGTGTGTTTCTCGTGTATCTTTGGAATAATAATAATTGATTGTTGATATGCGGTCAGCCTGGGTTTTGAAGAATCTTTTGGTTATATATTCTAACAATGCGAATTTCAGTGCGTTAATTAAGATACACATTTGAACGGGCAAAATCTGGAAAAATCATTGTACGAGATTTCATACGGTTTCAGAGAAGAGCAATAAAATTTTTAATTTCATCTGTTCAAAATTGCATACTTATGCGTTCAAAATTAGACGTTTGAAATGCTTGAAGCGTATTATTTTGAACGCATTACTTTGGAGGATTGAGCATGTGAAATGTTTCCTTTTTTTGAACATTATACACATTTTTAAATAGTATATGTGACGATTTAAAGCTTATGAGTGATAAGATAGCATTATTTACTTTCATAATTGAATACAGAATTTAATTTGATTTTGAATAGGCTTTTATATTAATGAACTTGATTCTGCCTCTACCACTTATAAATTTCAATCAAGTTATCGTGATTTGTAAAGGAATTATAAACGAATTCAATTATAATTTAAAATACAAATCGCTCAATGCTCGCATTGCGCATGTAATAATAGTACAATCATTTTTCCATCATTTTATATTGAAATATTGTTATCAATATTTTCTTCACTTTCCAAATCATTTTGAAATTATCTAATCATTTTAAGAACTGTATAAATATTAACGAAATAGCTGTGTTCATTTTTTTATATCTAAACATTTTACAAAGGAATTTTAATTAAAATGTGTATTAACACAATTTATACGCAGCTGCTACGCATGATATCTATTGTTCTGCTAATTATTTCTTACGTAAAATGTAAGCCAGCAATAAAATACAACTTTCATTAAAGCATAATAAATGATAAGATATAAGTATTTTAAAATAAACGAGCTGTCTGAGCATTTACATAAGCTGAATTGAATCTCTTATAAATTGTCACCATCTCCTGTCGTGGGAGCAGTTCCGCCAAGATCGGGTAGGATTATAAGGAAAACTCTTCGGCAGCCAATATTATTTCCTAAGTTGGTGTATGCATAAGACGAGGTTGAAAGAAGGATATATCTGCTTGACGGAGTTTAATCGTGTTTTCCTTGGGACGAATTTATTCGGTATTACGATGCGGAAAGGCGGGGGGGGGGGGGGTTTAAGGCTGACTTTACGTGCCAGAATTGAGAAGTCAGTGAAATTGTGAATTAAAACTTCCAGCTGAGGCACAAGTTTCAGTGTTATCTTCAGTGCTCATATAATGATTCTGTCTGATACGTTATGCCAACAAAGGACTTGCTTTTTCCCCCTAATAATGAATAGTGATTGTAGCAAGTGTGACGTATGATTTCAAAGGATATGTTTGACTAGTAATAAAATATTTGTCGTTTTACGAATGAATTTGGTGGGTGCTTCAGGGCGAAAGACTTACTTTTATATTTTTGTTCAACGTTAGAGTCTTTTTCTTTTAGAGAAAGTAACACAGGAAAAAATATTTAATTCATTCAATAATTGATGAGTTTCATTGACTTACTATTCAGTACATTAATTTTTTGTAAATTGATTAAGACTTAAGCGAAAAAATTGAATATTGTGTGAATGTTTAATAGTAAACTTGTTTTATTGATTTAATGAAATTTCATTTTTTCTCAGTGTATTTATTATAATACTTATTTATTTTGAATTACATAAAATCACATAAATATCCTTCTAACTCTCAGCGGTCGATAGTCTGATACAAATTCCATATTTCCCATCATCCGTAGTTGAAGCTTCAACGGAACTTTGTGTGTTTCAAACTCGAGAATACTAATCATCGTGAAAGCAACACAAGGCAAAACAAGTATAAGAATATAGATGAGAATTGAAAAGATAATAGCTTGAAAGATGATTGTTATTAATGGAATGACTATTTGTTGCAGTCAAAGTACACATTGAATAATGTACTATAATTCCTTCAATCTTTGTATGCTTAAGTCCATTTGTTCGATAAATGATAGCAGCTATACTTTATGTGAAAAATCATATAAACTTTATTAATTTATTAATTAAAATATTAGATAGTTAATGCTCGAACATTATACATGAAAATATATTAAAATGCTTGTACAAATGAATCTTACTAAATTTATGAGAATCAATCTGCAATAACTTTAAAATTTATTCATAATTAATCAGAAGATTATTATCATCACTGATTTATTCTTTCGAGCCCCTTTCATACTATGAATGGAGGGATGCACGCTTCACAAATACTGTCTGACACCCCTAAAATATAAATTATTTATATTTGAGATTAATTCGATTGCCTAATAAATTTTGTGCCCCTTTGTATCATGCACCATTGTTATCATTTCATCGAGATTAAGTTTTTGCCTACTATTAATAAATAATCAAATAACACCTGAGTCAAAGTTTTTGCTTCCAAGGCTTCGTAAATTAATTATGTATTAAAAATAAGTGCACGCGTAGAAACGATCGATGCGTGCATATGTCGTCACTTAATTTCCTGAGCGAAATGCAACGCTCCATAATAGGCAAACGATCTCAAAGCGTCGATTACCACGTGCGTCGACTGCACATATAAGCGTAGAACACAATTAAAAGTATGGTAACGATATCGGCATCGACCAAACGTCTGCGTCACACGCAGCGAGTCTGTTTTTTAAATATACTTTTAAAGATTTCATTCCAGAGGCAAGAAGAAGCGCCAATGCTAAGGCAACTGGTGACAAAAAATCATGTTCTGCATGTGAATAAACTGAATGCATATAATTTCAATGTTTTCAATTTCAAAGAGGTATATTTATAGTAGCCAATCAAATTGTTATCAAACAAATAATTATTTGCTTATTCGCTTTGAAGTATTTTCGTGCAGTCGCGGGGATTTTAGATGGACATTTAATTATATTTATTAGTACAGCCAGAATGGCTGGAAATGATGATCAATATCACATTGGCAAATGAATTTTAATGATAAATAAAAAGAATTTTCACACTTTATATCTCGAATATAAAAATATTAATTTACTAAGTGCTATCAAGGTATAATTGATGATTGATATAATCAAAATATTAATTTTAACTGAACGCAAATTAGTTGAAATAAAATCAGTTGATACACGTAATACGATTCAAAATTTAATACACACTGTCCGAAGTATATTTTATTTATTTAATTAGAAAAATGCTAATTCTAAATCCGAAAAAGAAAACTTATCAAGCCGCACCTGTTGGACTTCAATATTCTGTACTCGTGCAAAAAAAAAAAAAATTAAACCGAAAAACAAGACATAAAGCTGAAAATTTTAACGGAAGTTCTAAAAAAATCTGGGTTGATATAGCGTATAAGTTTTTAAGCGCAACGAGGTACGCGTACAGAAAATGCCGCAGTAAAAAAAGTGATAAAAAGAATTACTCGAGGCAACAGAAGTGCATTAAAACATAGTTTCGACATCAAATTCTCTCATATTTTTTGCGCTTTTCTTTCCCCGCTAATACAAAATAAAACCCTATAGCAACCATCAAACATTCGCATCTCCGCATCGAAGAAGCAATGAAGCATCTTATCCCGCAATTACACCGGAGCTTCTACACTTTAAACCTTGTTCTCCTCCCTGAAAAGACACTCGTCCAAGCATCTGTCTTTTCTAAGAGCAGCTCAAAAGAGCTCCTGCATCTTTGCGAGAAAAAGAAAACCCTCCTCCCACCCGCACTCGTCACTCAAAAGCAACAATTAAAAAGCAAAAACTACATTAAAAACCAGAGAGCTTCGCAGTAGCAACAGCGTGTATGCAGTCCCCGCTGAGCGTTGTGGGGTATCTCCATCGCGCTCGAGACGCAAGTCGCATCAATTTTCATCCCCCAGGCGCGTATGGCGCGCCGCCCCCGTCTGCAAGGGTGAGCTGGAGTTTCATTAAGAGCTGCTGTTGCTGCTCGACTCATCCGCGTATGTGTGCATGTACGGACGGAGTATAGAGCGAGGGTGATAGCGTATGATTCTACTCGCTCTCTTTGTAGGTAACGTGTATGTGTGCGTAAATGTGGATGGATACAAAGTGTAGGTGGGTGGTAACTTCTTGGTGGTTTTTTTTTTGCGATGACGGGGTTCGCATGTATATTAAGGGAGTCGTCGAGGAGATAGTGCATATCGTGCGGTGAGGTAGACACTTTATTGGGTGAGTGGTGAATGGGATTTTTTTTTGTTCAGTTCTGCTGCGCGTTTACAGGGTGTGTAAGTGTATCTTTATTTTGTAGGAAAATGTTCAAGTTATAATGGATTTTGTATTCAAATATGTTGTAGTCGACGAGAGAAACAGAATACAGAGTAGTCGCGCTTATGTATGGCAAAGGGGCGGGAAAGAGAGCGTGTTGCGAGAGTTTAAATTACAGGGCAGCAAGCTAAGGTGATATTTGACGAAGTGGAGGGGTAGTATTATGAGTAGCAGCTGCTTTGACTCTACAGTCAATTTTATGCAGTCAATATTTCTACGGCTATCCTGTTGTATAACAGTTTTATTTACTCTTTACTTAATCCAATTTGTACGGAGAAGTAATAAAAATTTATTTATTTTTTGCGTAAAATTTGCAAAATAAATTTCGACTTTTCATAAAGTAACGTAAAATTGCAAATGCGACACAGCTACTCATAAAATACAAACGCGATTATAATGCCCAAGTAGTTTTGTAAAGAACAACCGGAGCCTATTCAATTCAACCCACGGTCGCATACACCCTTGTTGTGACGCTGTTCAAAGTATGAGGATTATGCCTTCGCATCTGTCAGAACTTTGCAAGTCCTATATATTTTCATAATATATTATAGCGTTGTATATGTTTGTCATTTTCATGAATATTCGTTATCATAACTCTGACGTTTTTTATTTCATTCTGACAAATTATTCTTTAACTGCATTAAGGAACGGACTATTCACAAAGTTAAAAAAAATGCATAAAATCCTACGTACCGTTAATAATTCAATTTAAAAAATATTAATCGTGTACACGACCATGTGAAAGTAATGGAATATACGTGCTTCACATTTATGGCGAAACAAAGCTCCCTCTGACATAGTAAAAGGTTTTTCACTGTCGACCTAAGGATCTCTGCTCGACATGAAGGAAGATAACACGCGCTGCTTCTGCACGCGGAGAGTACTTACACTTCAGCGCAAGGAAGGGCTTCTAATTAAGTGCCATTTATATTTCACGAGATTTTTTGTAGTTCACACGATGAAAGGATTCCCCGATTAACTCGTAGAATTCATCATCCAATTACGTCTTGGAGAATTTCTTTAATGCTGTTTTGAATGAACGAAAATTTTTCATTTATTCCTCAATAGTTTTATTCAATTTTACTGATAATTAATCAAAGTTACAGTTCTATCTCATAATTGAATATGAGAAATATTTCAATCTTCTTCAAGAAATATAATGTTTACTTGCTTATAACGATATTACAATAATTCCCGGGCCATACAATACTTAAACAATAATTTAATTGAAGCTTAAATTTCCTTTTTAAATTTCCTTTTATTTTGCAATCTTTTTTTTATCAATTTATTTTGAAAAGTACACAGTCTATAACAGCTGAGCCAATCCCAGCGGGAAAGTCAAGTCGTTCGAAAACTGTATTATGCTTTTACGACAGACACATAACTTCCAGCTTTCACGTGACACAAAAGCAACGATACATACGTGAAACACCAGACAGCGGCACTTGCCTAACTCCAATAAAATTCTGGGACAATTTCCTGCACGCTGCAGCGCAAGGAAACGAAGTCCAAACAACACAATTCCGAAGAGACGTCAGAGAAAGAGAATAACAGCGTCCACTTGGATGGTAGACCAGCCAAAAGGGTCAAGCAATGTTTCCTTCGAATAAGCACAGACAGACAGACGTTCAAATATCCGTAGCCGACCTCGTAAAATGTTCGGCAATAATAATTGCGGCCATCATCTACGCAAGTCAAGCGAGGGTTACATCGAAGAGGATCTTCAAAGGCCGAGAGAGAGAAAGTTCGTTTAATCAAGCTTCGTTTTTCAAGCGTACACAAGCAATTATCGGATGTGTGTGCGTACACCCGCCGAATTTGTACGAGCTACCTAAGAGCCTTGAATATATGGACATATGATGTGTGGACTATACATATTATATGTACACAGCCGCAGATGTATAGGTATACATCTGACAAGGTAGGAGTCGAGGCATTGCAATTATGATCGATGAATGGTCTGTTATATGTGACTTGGCTATTGATATAGGATATATTGTGTTAAGATTTTTTTTTCGAGGGCAACGCTTGCGCGATCGGCTTCCTTTCTGCGTGTAACGTTTTCGTGTAGAGGAAGTAAGCTGACTCGTGCTTGATGTAGAATCTTTTCACAGATAGTTGAGAAAGTGCGGGTAAAATAACATTTTTCTTTAATATTTCTATACGCGGCTTTGAATATAGTTAAAAAAAAGTATGTTTAGCCAACGACGCGCGCGATATCCTCTGTTCAGGAAATGCTAAACGCTCGGAATAATTATTCTACAAGGCAAACGTGTTTGATGAACAGCTCAGTGAATACGAAAACTGATGGAAAATACTTATACAGAAATAATGACTCTATAGTTCTATACGTTGTTAATACAGTACAGGTATACCTGCATTACCATTATAGTTACCACTAAGTGTTCTTTTTTAATATCTATAAAATTTAGATCGAATCATAAATGATAACAAAGCATGATTGGTACAGCTAATCGCACTTGCAACTTTTTCATAACATTAGAGGGCTATACTGATGACTCAGTGCCGTAACGGCCTGACCACAAGTTATTACTTCCTGTATACGCATCAACTTATTGATAGTTTTGATAAATTTACCAGCACCTGATATCAGGCTTTGTTCAAAAAGTCTCAAGTGCATCTTATTTCAATCATTACAAATCTAAAGTTCGTTCACAGAGAAAAAAAATTGTCCTTCAGGGATGCTCGACTTTTACGATGAAAAGTAATATCGAGCAACGTGATACGATGCGCTATATAGCCATTCTTATCGAGGCGGTTACAAAAGTTTATCATCTATATATACGACAACGAGTATTCCACTTTTCACAGCGAAAATCGTTTACGCTTATCGTCGCACGGTGGCTTTCAACTGTCACTTACATCGCCTCTCACACATTCGCGCGTATGAATAACTCAATGCTCTTCAATAAGTCTTCCTGAAATACCGCAGCGCTGTATGGCGAAACATTTTTTACTTAATATTTTATAATGCATTAGAAGTTTAAATTCTACGTTTTTGTTGACTTTTCTTTTGAAGTAAGGAAGATGAATGTAGAGAAAACTTTAGAATAGTTTCCTATAATAATAATAATAATAATAATACTAAATGTTTAAGAACAGCATCGGGATCATATCATATCGTCAAATGATGAACTGAACTGAAACTTTTCTGCAATTCTGATATGTCCTAATTTTAGGAATAATTATATTAATTCTTGAAAAATCGCTTTTTATTGCTCGTATTATGGTTTGAATAAATATTGATTATAAAAAAAATTAATAAATTTTTAATTTATTTTAGTATTTTTTACAGCATTATTTTAAACAGCGTAATATGTTATATTAAAATTTGATTGATAATGTACATACTATACGTACATTTAAATTAAGTTGCATATAAGATTTCAGAAAATTTAAATTTTGACCTATTGACAAAAAAGTAGAAGAAAACAGCTTTAATTTGAGCTATTAAACGTTAAAATCAATTAGTCACTGAATCAAATGTTACATGGATTGAAAGAAAAAAAAAAATAAATAAAATCGAGAATTTTGGTAATGTACGTGACTTTTGATCAGTGCATCCGATCTAGACAAATTTAAGTTTAAGTGATAGCTTTTTTAGTATAATTTAAGCCTATCTATATTGAATTTAGACTTATCACTCGAAAAAATCCAGAATATTTTGTTAAAAAATGCGTAATAATCTCAGCATAAAATTAAAAAGATATTAAAAAACACTGTCACGAGATCGATTTCGTGGATACATTATTTTTTTCCTGTTCTATACCTCCTATAGAACAGAAAAAACCTTATCCGATCAATATAGCCCGAGATTTTTTCGTCACTTTTGGGGGTAAAAAAGTGAATGAAAAATACAGATTTCTGCATATATAGAAATTTTGTTTAGAATCGCATATGGCCATTTCTCTCAGTGTGTAAACTGGAAACTAGAAATCACTTTTCTTATCTGTATTACTTTTTAAAAAGCATTCTCTGATAATTCAGCTGTAGGATCAGTTTTTTCAGACTTTTAAAGTCGCCATAGGGTGACCTGTCCCTCTATAACGTCATTCGATCCAAAAAAACTTCCTGTTTACGTTCTCGATACGCAATATACAACTGGCTCTTCAGTTATGTAACTAAAACTAAAAATTGCATTTAACAAAGCGACATTCGAGGCAACATTTCAACTGCGCGTAAAAGCACGTATTATCGGTCCCGCTCAACGGCACTCAAATAAAAAGCAAATACAAAATAAAAAGTCGAAGACTCGGCCAATAAGACTGAACAATTTCGAATCCATATCATTGGAAGAGAGTTCATCGTAACTGTTCTGAAACTCATCTCTGCCAAGCTAACCCACATCCCCAGCCGCATAAAACCGGCAATCTCGCGATGTCCTTTACTGCACGCGAATTCTCTCTCTCTCTCTCTCTCTCTCTCGCTCTCTCTCTCGCCACGGAGAAAAAAGGAAGCGAATTTCGCCCCATTGAAAAGCGTAATCAGACCCTTTAAATCGTACTCGCCGCCGAAACGAAGAGAGAAAAAAGGAACGCGTCTTTCACGGCCGTACATAAAACTCAGCTGCCGCGTGCAGCTTCCGTAGAAAACAGCGTTTCTCTCTCTCTCTCTGTCTCTCCCTCGGGAAAGATGCGCACTCGGCGATTCTTCGCTCGACTGGAGCACGCGGCGGCTGAAGGAGAAAAAAGAAACTTTAGACAGCTCGGCGCTGTCGTTTCCGCATTGTGCAGCCCTCCGATTGTTGTATTACTTCGCGAAGAAAACATCCGAGGCTTCTCTCTCTGCTGCTGCCGCCGCCGCCGCCTCGATAATCTGTCGAGGTTAAAGGGACGCGGGCGCTGCTCGGCACACGGATTAAGTAACTCTCGCCCTTTTGTGCGAGAGACGGATGACGTTCGTTTATTATATTACGTATATTTTTCGACGGCTCCGAGAGGGATATTGTCGTGGATACAGAGAGCCAAGCGGCTGCGGATATGTCTGCTTTGTACAGTTATTATTATCGTTGAATACGAGCAGAGTTTCTGGCCGCAGTCCTATCTCTCTCTCTCTTTCGTCGAGTTTTATCTCGAGAGCTTGGTTCATTGCTTGAGTTTCCAATTATTCAGACGGCGCGCGGACGACGAAGGCCGCTGAGTTTCTCGATGCTAAACTGTGGACACAGCCGAAACGCTACTGCTGCAGTGATTTAACGCTATGTGTTTTTCGTCTCGTTGAAAGAGAGAAATTGAATTTTCGTTCGAGCTTTGTGGGACACGAAAAGCGACCGACGCGACGTGGAAACAGAAAATCTGAACGACGTCCCGCGTATTTTTTACGCCCGACTGTGCAGCGGTGGCTCTTTAATTTGTTAAAAGTTTAATTAATTGCCTTTTCAAAGCGAGCTCTCTAGTGTCGAATACACTTTTTTTGTACACAGCTCCTTTGTGCTGGATCTTGATCGTTACGAAAAGAAGACTTTAATGATATAAACGATGGAGCTTATCGTGTTCTTTGAATAGCAAAGGAAAGGGGAAAAAAATGATTTGCGGACATACCTTAGATTTCTCATCTTGAATTACTGCCAAAATTCTATGTATTTATTTATCAAAAGATATAATCAATTTTTAGAATAGATTCTGTATGCAATTCATCGCTTGAAAATTTGTTCTAATATTTAATTGAGAAAATACATATCAACGTCTGTGAATTTAATTAAGTACAGCGTAGATCGCTACTGTTCGAACAGTTCTTAGACGAATTTCAGAACAACGTTGACATCATATCTTGCACATATTTGTAAAGATTTTGCTGTCCAAATAAAGCTACTGATAATGTTAGGCTTTACAAAGCTAATGTTTCGAGAATCATTTATGTTCACACAAGTGATTCTCACTGCAAAAGGAAGAGTCATCGTCACAACCTATAATTATTTTGTGTACAAAGTCATACACACGATTTCTAAGTGATAATGCAGCTGCTATAATCACGTTCGAGAAAGCTAAGATTTATGAAAATCGTAAAATACTCTGTAATCAAAAATAATTATCTAAAGCTCGGTATTGCATTGATTTACACACAGCTGTGATAGTTTTTAGTCTTTGAAATCGTGAACGACAACAATCCTATTAACGAAGTTACTACCTCAGTCTGTAAATCTAAATATCGACTGACCTCACTGTCCCATTACGAGCAACAAATCGGCCAAATACAAGTGAACAATCAAACGAGGGGTTGTATACTCATCCTATAAAGTCTATTTTCAGCACAAGTTTGTCAATATACATGCACCTATAGATCTGATACATTGATTTCTGCTTTTCATTTACCTGTTATTTTCGAATCTTTCCACACACAGGAAAAATTTTGACCCGTCCATTAGTCTCCCAAATGTCTGGCCAGGCAAAAGTGTAAAAAAATCGTAAAAGTTCGTTTTATCGCAGTTCAAATGACGTGCAAATTCCATCAGATGCACATTCAAACTTTCTTGTATAATTTGACACGATTCAAATAAAAAAAGTTGTTAAAAATATGTTGTTTCTTAATCACTTTATTTTTATTTTTCCAATAATTGATAACGAAACAATACCCGTAATGCATAATGAAAATGCGCCGTAATTAATACGTTTCCATTTGCGTAGTCTGTCTAGACATTAAAGGATACACAAACGATTTCAATTTCGACGGGAGGAGGCTAGCTTTCTGATTATTAGAGCATTTACTTTAATCAGAAGGGGCCCATCTCTCCAACAATCCTACGCTAAGCTCAAGTCTACCGCGGAGAAAAGAATAGTAGAACGAAAGTCGAGGAAAGAGTCGAGGAGGTAGAGAGAAATGAAACGGATACGAAGCTGAGCGAAACAATGAAAATGAGAAAATTAGAGACGCTGAAATCTAGAGGGTGAACTGCGGGGGGAGGCCGACAATGTTAATTGTACGCGTCGAGGATTGAACTGCGTGCGATTGTATAATGATTTCAAGATTCTCTGAAATATGGTGCATGGACGCCTTCATTGGGGAGCCGGAAAAGTTGTCGATTCTTTGAACTTTCGAGTGTAGAGACGGGGAAATGCTACTTCGACTTTCCTTATTTCACTCGAACTTTCATTCTGAATAATGCAGGAGGAAACTTCTTGAAACATTGCCCGAAGCTCGCGTATGTACGGCTTTAATTCTTTCTCATAAAAAATTATTGACCTCCCATTGCCTCGCGTCTAATCAATCATCATACGCGACGTGTATCACGAAAGCGAAGCTCAACGAAAACAAATGTATCATGCCTGTCAACGCTATCAAATCAATAATCAGGTGTGTCGTCTGCCTCGGACCCCGATTCATCGACCTTAGCCCACTTCCAGCCGTCATTTTCCTTCTCCCCATTATCGGTCAACAAACTCCTCATTCCAGAAAGTCGCCGATGAGAAAGCACGACGACGACGACGACTAGGAGCAAAAAACAAGCACGAACCACCAGAGCGAATTTCCAACGAGAGCCTTAACATCTCCTTAATTACAAACAATTGGAACGAGAAAGGGAGAGGGGTGTCTTATCAAGCGAACAGGCGAAGCTCCTTATTATAGCATCAGAGTTCTCCTGACGCGATCAATGCATGAATGGGTCGGCGCGTAAAAGGCACGCACTGCACACATGCACACTGCAGCACACACACACACACACAAACGAGGGAGAGCATTAATATACAGGGACGTAGAGGGAGATACACAAGGGGCAGCGACGCTTTTCCCAGAAGCCGTGATGTCGCCTAGACCTTGGACTGAGAAATTTTTTTTTCAGTTTTTTTTTCGTATAGTTTTTAAGTATATCTGATTATTGGATACTGCTCGTTAGTCATTCCACCTCGCATTCCACAAAGCGACATAAAGTAAATATTTACTGCGATTCTAAAAATTATTGTACTCTCGCACTTACATTTACTGCTTCAAACTGGAAACAGTGCGAAAGAACGAAATTTCTCGCGTTGCCGAAATAAGCCTATTGAAAGGCTCTTTTACGACAAATAATGCATTGAAGAAGTCCGGCCAAGCGTCGATTACGTCTTGTACAACCGCTTATATTCACTCCTGCGTACGACCGCACATAACTCGCGCAAGAGACGCACCTAATCGAACCCATAACAGGGCGATTTTCAAATGAATTTCGACGCTATTCAGCATGTAAATTGTAAATTCACTCGGCGCGTTTTTCTGCTCGGCCAATTACTCATTCCCCATAGCGCAAAAACACGAGCTCTACGCCGGCGGGCTCTAAATCTATTTACTATAATGGCGCGCGTATATAGAGACAAAGCCTATGGGTCGATATGCTCCCACGCGCTTTTTGCCGAAAATCAAATTAAATGCTAATCGCGGGGTATAAGTAAGCGTATACAAGTACAGCCCGCGCGCGCGCTGTGCACATAGGAAAAAGAAACGAAGGAAAGACCCGAGGCTCGTTCAATATTTACAACCCGGCGCGCATTTCGCGCGTGCCTCCCGGAATCGTGGCATCCGCATGATATTCGCGACATACACTTACGCGCACATACACACACACACACGCGAATGACGCAAAAAGCGGCATCAATTTAAACGCGCCGTTTTTCTCTCTGACGCCCTTTGCGCTTCCCCTTTGTACTGTACCATCCCGTGCACGTGATATATATATATACATATAGCACGCCTTGCTCTCACTCCTCTCAATTATAACATTCGCCCGCAGTTCCCGCGAATACTTTCCGCAACGTCCCTCTCTCTCTCTCTCTCTCTCGAATTAGCGGCGGAGAAACGGGACGAGAGAGGAGCAGCGCACGAAAGAGCTGTTAAAATAATTTTGTGTAATGCGCTTATGTACGCGGAGACTGCGCCAGTATGTAAGAGAGAAAGAGAGAGAATACGCAGAGAAAACGTCAACAAACACGCGAGATCATTTTGACAGCTTTCGGGTCTTTGTCCCGCTGATGCCTTACGTACAGTGTGCGTACACATATAACACCGAGTATATATAGCTGTATATACTGCACAGAGCTCGCGTATACGGATAGGAGATCGCATATCTAGAATTACGTTTTCTAAACAGCTTCGGCGCCTTGCGTCTCGGAGGAAGCTCTCGTTCTCTCTCGCTTTACACACTCGCGAGTGTGTGTTTACAAAAAGCGCGAATTATAATCGTCCTGACTCACCGACGGCGTACTTGGTCGTCCTCGTGGTGGTCCACATCGCTGACCGGCTACATGTCTCTCTCACCCTCGAGGCCCAAGACACACTATATACTTATTCTCCCGCGGTGCGCAGGGAGAAACTCTCCTCCGCAAACGCAGCAGCAGCACACTTAGGTATATACCTATACAGGGCGCACTATTCACCACAACATTGCTCTCTCGCGCACAACAGCCGGCGCGCTTGTCGATAGGCCGAGTAAACAGCAGACGCCGGCGGCTGACGGAGCCTCGCGCACTTCCTCGGCATATCACATGTGTGCCGGGCCGCGTAGTGTCTCGCGGATCGACGTACCGCACGTCGCGGCGTAGATCTGTGTGTATCCCGTACGTCGGCCTGCGAGGCCGTTACGGCCGCGCGGAGAGAACAATTGGAGACGTGCTCCTCTTGCCGCCGTGGGTGTGTTTCGCGCGCGCGAGCTCGAGACTATGTATACAATATACACGACCGCTGCATATATACTACGGCAGCGGCGTTGCCGTGCGCAAAGTCCGCGATATTGCGAAGCCGAGGCGAGATGAGCTACGGGCGCCGGCAACAACGGCGGAGGACGACGCACTGTTACGGCGGCTGCTCGGGCTCTGCTCTGCTATGAACCGCGAGCTCCTCAGCTCCGGCTGCTGCAGCCGGGACACTGGCGTCGAGCCGCACGGGTTAGTCGACAGATTGCGGCGAGTCGAGAGCGCGGCGGCCCGACGATGCCGGCGCCACTGCGCAGTGCAGTGCGGGCCCGCGCGATCGCGATTGGAGGCGATTGTATGGCGGGAATGTTTGAATGGGAATGTGGCACGCGCGATGACGTGATATAAACTGGAATATTGATTTCTTGTCGCGTAATTTTTTGGTATTTGTGCGTAGCTTATTTTGATTAATAAGGGGCTTTACAATTTGTTAAGTATCCTTAGCGTGACGCATTAAAAGGATTAAGTAAAAAAACTGTGTAGTGGTTGTTTTAGATAGTCTATGATAAAAAGTTCAACGCATTCCGCGAAACTTTCAAGTATCTGCATCTTTCAATTAGGCAGAATGTGTTGAGTGTGGTAATATGGCAAGAGTAAAAATAGATTTACGTACGCTAGCACTCCCAGAATTTCATCAACTTAAGAGTATTTTTCTTGACACTCCCTAAGCGTAAGGGAAATAACTTTTTAAATTCATGAGAATTCCATGCTGTATATACATAGAGTTGCTTGTGGAAGTGCGTGGAATTTATGGAAAAATTTAAGAACTGAAAGAAATTTTCCTATGAATATTATGAATACTGACGCCAAGCAATGTTCACTTTTAAATAAAGAATGCTCAACGATCGTTTCTATTTCAACTTTAAATAAGGTTCGTCCGCATCGTGGCTATGGCTAAAACCTATAACCCCATTTATTTCCACAGATATTCGACATTTTCGATCAAGGTAAAACGTAAATTTCTTTTTAGCAAATGAATGATATTTTAAGAAGCATTTTAGAGAAAATACTTCCTTCTAAACTCAATGATGATTTAAGAAAATTTAATTTGAAAGAAATTATCATCTAATAAAAAGCGTTAGTTATACGAACGTTAAATTTATTAAACATATTAGTTTCAATAATACTTTTAAGCGTAAGAACGCACGATCTTTATTACTTTTTAAATAGGGTCCTTTGACTTTTGCTTACAACAAAAATTTCATTAATTGCGATATCAACTCTGTATTCATAACATTTGTACAAAACATGTTATAACAAACATGCAACATTAACTAATTCAACTTTTTTCAAGTTTTTCATTTCAGATATTTTATTAAAATCAATTCTGAACTAATATTACACTTACGTAACATTAAAAGAGAAAAAAATTGATCAATATACACATGAAATTAAATTATTTACTTATTAAATGAGAATGAGATATGAGTACATATTTATATTTTCTTGAATGAAAGTATTTTTTGGACAGGATTGAGAAGAAATTCGATTTGGATTTTTCACAGCCCGATACGCCTTAAAGGTGTAACGGCTACCGATTTATTCTCAATAAATACGAGGCTTAAGACAATGATAAACCTATTCGCAAAGAAACTTTCGTTTCTTTTTCAAATCGATGATTTGATAATCTTATTTACAGTTCTGGCTTAGTTTTTTCTTCTTTTGTCTCGTTTGTGATTTGGCGGTGATGACAGGGCAATGTAGACGGCGATCAGATATCGACGACTACCTTGCCCATTTACCTCGGAGTGCAGCATCTCACAATGCAGACTAGATTTGAAGCTACAATGCGTTCCCGAGATTTACAGCGTGTTTTACGTATTCTGTAACTTCCTAGAAGTTGATTGGTTTGCCGAAGTACGCTGCCAAGTGTGCTTCTCTGAGAGCTTCCGAACAAGTCTGTAAAAAGAATTATCATTATTGTATTTTATAGTTAAATGAATTCACATATATTTTTTTGCGATGATTTGAAAATATTGATAAATATACGTATTATCATTATGCATGAGCTAAAAATAATTAAATATTCACAATATTTACAAAAAAAAAAAAAAAAAAAAAAAAATAGGTTATCAACAAGACATACCGGATGAGCGTGGCAAACCCTAGCGACATCCTCAGCGCTCGCACCATATTCCATAGCGAGAACAGCTTCGTTGATAAGTTCACCAGCAGCTGGCCCAATCATGTGGACACCCAAGATCTTATCGGTGGCTTTGTCAGCCAAAACTTTAGCGAATCCGTCAGTCTCAAGGTTGGTTTTTGCTCTCGAGTTCGCCATAAATGGAAATTTGCCTACTTTGTAGTCAATACCTTCTTTCTTAAGATCTTCTTCTGATTTTCCTACCCAACCTACTTCGGGATGCGTGTAGATAACACTTGGAACGCAGTTGTAGTCGATGTGTACAGCACCTGAAACAATTTATTTAAGTTTACACAATTCTTCTCTTAATAATGTCTTTCTCTTTGAAATTTGAAAAGCGTTCAATAGTAATTACCTCCGGTAATGCCTTCAACAGTAATGATACCTTCATCTTCAGCTTTATGTGCCAACATAGGTCCGTGAATGCAGTCTCCAATAGCAAAAATGCTATCAAAATACATAATATATTAATGTAAAACCAATTTAAAAAGACAAGTGTAATTTTGATACATACTTAGGAATCACAGTTTGGAACCTGCTGTTGACTGGTATCCTTCCCTTCTCATCGCGCTCGATTCCAATCTCTTCTAAACCAAGATTGCTTGTGTAAGGCCTTCTTCCAATGCACACCAAGAGAACATCACAACCCACAGTCTCTTTTTTGCTTGGGTCTTTCGCGTCTTCCAGGTCAACCTTAATTTCTCCACCAGACTGAGAAGCTGCAGTCACTTTCGTTCCTAATTTGAATTTAAGTCCCTGTTTGGTCATTACTTTCTGCATGGTTTTACTGACTTCACCATCAATGCCAATGCCACCAATAGATGTCATGAATTCAACTGCTGTTACATCGGATCCCAACCTTTTAAAAATACAAAGCAATTAGTTTTTAAAAATTATGACCAACTCTATTTTTCTTTTAAAATTGAAAATAATTGAATGCTATAGATTGATATTTAATACCTCTGCCACACTGATCCCAATTCCAATCCAATGACACCAGCACCAATAACAATCAAACGCGGAGGAACTGACTCTAGAGAAAGAGCACCAGTGGATGAAACAATTTGTTTCTCATCAACTTCGATTCCTGGGAAAGGAGTGACTTCACTGCCTGTCGCAATAAGAATATTCTTTGTGTTGACAGTAGCTATAGTAGAACCATCTGGTCCAAGAGCTGTAACTTCGTTTTTGCCAGTGATTTTTCCATGTCCATTTAACAATTCAATTTTGTTCTTTTTGAACAGTCCTGCTATTCCTCCAGTTAAAGCCTTAACTACATTTGACTTTTGTTCCATTAACTTGGGTAAATCAAGCGAAACGCCAGAAACTGGAAAGAATGAAACAATAAGGTTAGTTAGCCAAGGTTACAGAATATCTATACCTGCAGCTATTATGTAAGAATAAGCACAATCTTTATAGAGGTAACATTATTAACACTATAAAGATAAAAAAAAGGATAAAAATACAATAGCAGGATATCAAGTAAATGACATATTTAAAGTAAAAAGTTCATGTACCTTTGATTCCTCTGTTATCCAAGTCTCCACTGTGAGCCATATGATAATAATGAGAATTGTTCAGGAGTGACTTTGAAGGAATGCATCCTACATTCAGGCATGTTCCGCCAAGTGTGGGGTTTTTTTCTATACATACTGTTTTCAGTCCCAGTTGCGCAGCTTTGATTGCAGCTACATAACCACCAGGACCTGAACCGATAACAACAATATCGGCATCCAAGCTTGTGGCGTATTGTCTCTGTTGAATCGCTGACAGTGCAGGGTTGACAGCACGCTTTATACATGACGGCTGGACAATTTAAATACAATATTTAAGTAAATAAAAATCATTCACTCATTGATTGTAGCAAATTTATCAAGTTTTACAGAAAAATGTCTTTAATTGAATAAGTAAATAATGTCATTTCATTTTGGAGCACTAGAAACTTTCATAGTAGTTGAATTCAAAACATAAAAGTCAAGTTCAATAATAAATCTCCAGCTGATATGACTAATTCATCACTAATAATTCATCACTACAAGTACAATTAAATCTAGCACACGAGTCACCGTCTAAGCATCCCGCAATCACGAAACCATACAAAGTACAGAAGAATAAACTACACGATCGTATGATTTTACGCAAATCTATGCAGGCTTTACGACAAACAATTTCAACACAGACTTTAACCATTAAGTCAAGACAGAGACTGATAATAAGCAGATCACACGAGTGCGAGCGAGACGGAAAAAGCATCGGAAGATCACCGCGCCACAGCAGAAGCAAATATCCGTATAATAGAAAGTGACATAACATAACCGCAACCACAGCCGCTCAAACTATCACCTAAAGTTTGTCGCTCACACTCAGTCACGCGATACCGAAAATGTCGTAATTTCTTATCAGTTCGACGAGGAGAGGCTCACGATCACGGGATTGCCCTTCAAGAGGCCGTCGAAGGAGACGTGAAGGCGGGGGGGAGGCAAGCACAGGTGGATGGAAAGACTATGAGAGAGATTTTGGCGGTCGTGAGGCTCACCTTCATGGACACAGCCATCAGGTTCCACAGGTTGGCCTGCATCCTGGTTTTCTGTGAGAGAACGACTGCTTGCTGTCGAACCTGCTCGAGTCGCTCGAGAGACGGGGGGTTATGAACGAACGTCGACAAGAGAGAGGACCCGACCCGATAATAGTCCCACCGTACACTGACTGAAGTTGCCGAGGCTGAGGCCAGAGAGAGTCAGAGAGAGAAAGAGATAGGTTAGGAGAACGGAGATCGCACTTCACAGTGCAGACTGGAGGTGGCGGGAAAATTGAATTTGCGGGCTTTCAACGGACTTGTAGCACTTTTTATAGGTTGCGGGAGCTGCGGCGTTATCAATAAGTATGTAAATAGAAATGAAGAATTTTTCGTAATTTCACGGAAATAAATGTAGTCAGTTATAATTATTAAATTAATAATAATAAAATATAAGCAAAAAATAAAGGCATCTTTCGTCGACATAAAAAATGTTCTTAAGTTATGATTGTGTCCAAAAGTGTAAGACATATGTACATTGTACATACTTTATACATATTATATTGATTAAATATTACACTGTTGATACAGAGAAATTTTTAGTAAGTTACTTTTTAAAAGACATTCATATTCGGAAATTTTCAATTCCGACGTGCAGCACAAGCCAAGCAGCTTAATTTACTTATAGCACAAAAGTAAGGAGGGCTTGGAAAAATAAACTTGAAAATTTTATTGTAAAAAAAGCGATTTATTCATAACAGTCTATAACAGTGTCACAGGGCTTCAGAACGCTACAAAGTGAAAAAGAATTTTCTAAACTGGCATTGGTACGGGGGTCGGGAAGTGAGCACCCTGGGGCTGGAATCCGTTCTCGTCGGCGATGTAGTTGACGAGGTACTCGCGGCCGAGCTCGTCGACCCAGCGGTAGGATCCGGTGACGCGGTGAATAGGCTTCTCATCTCCTGGACGGCTCTCGATCTGGGCGGTTTCGTCCTTGGCCGTTCCGTCGCTAATCTCGTAGCTGTAACGGTAGTTGCCGTTCCGGGCGACCTGATCCCCCAGAAGCTCTTCTCTCACGAGCACCGGCGCCACTGGCTTGTCGCCGACTTGACGTCTGTGTCTTGGGACAGCCGCGACGGCTACGGCTATGAGGAGCGACAAAATCACCATCTGAAATTCATTCCAAAGGTTTTCGTTATTTTTTCTGGTTTTTCTTGTATGACAATTTAATTTTTCGAATAAGAAGATTAATATAATTTTATAAAGTTTTCTCGAACGCGGATAATAAAAAGTATAATCAAAGTATGATATTTAAAAACAATCACGCTCAACAGCATTGGAGTTAATGTATTGTAAATTATGATATTCAAATTCAATTTAGCAAAACAGTTACTCAGAAATTTAGTAAAAACTAAAATGAAGAAAATAAAAAAATTAAGACTTCAAACAAAAATGTGTGCGATACAATATAATTATATGTATTTATTATATTACCGTTTTCATGTTTAAAATTTTGAGTCGGAAAACTGGATTAGTTCTCAAGACGATAACACTCGTTGAACTGAATGCACTGACAGTTGCAAGCTATAGCTTATATACCTATATGCTCATTTAGTCATTTCCTATCTATACCCCTTCTTCCCATTATCATACTCTATATGCATTTCACTTTCTTCCTAAGAAAGTTTCGTAGCACATTGTCGAAATGTAAATTCTATAATTAACTCGTTACTGTGTCGTACTATCGAAACATTTGTTAATTACTTTCTATGAAATCGAGAAAAATGAAAGTTTACTCAGTTCAAAGTTTACTCAATTCAAAGATTACTCAATTCAAAGTTTACTCTTACTGAGACTTTTACTTAGACATTACTTTCGTCATCTTGTATGAAAAAGCATTTATAATGCACCCTAAAGTATAATGCGTAATTTGCAGAAAAATAGCAAATTTCACCGTCCAAATCGAAAAAAAAGAATCGTTACGGGGATAACTGGTGGTGGATTTTTCATCATTTGAGGTATAATAAAACATAGTTTATTTGAAAAAGCTACAACTGTTATTAAAATTTTTCCCATAAGATTAGCATAGGGAAATTTTGCGGTTTGCTACGGAGGTGACATCCAAGGAGGTGATATTTTCTCACTAATTGTTATGGTGTGAAAAGCCCTTACAAGATAAACCAATTTCTTTTTAAATACTTATTTAGCTTCATATTTACAACATTTTTATTATATTTAAGTAATGAATAAATTTACTTATCACTGCAATAACTAGTGCCACGAAGGTGATTTTTTTATCAAATATTAGAGCAATAAAACCGTTATAACAATAATGTGAAATTCAACTCGCACGAAAAAATTCGAATTCAGGTTGCAAAGGTTTAAAATCATTAACTCCAGTGCTGTCATAGCAGTCAGCTTGGTAAGATTTCCAGAAATAGGCGTAAAATTAAAAATGCGAACATTAAATTTTTAAAATAATAGGATTCAGACAAGGGGAAATTTATAAAATATATAAGAATTATTTCTAAAGGAAATTTTAAATTATATCTCCCTTTGGAAAATCACGTTATTTAGCGGGAATCTATAGTTGCATATCTCAAGTCCTAGAGTATTTTAATTACTAACGTTCTTTCTAGTGACATTCCACGGAGGTGACATTTTAGCTATATTTACTGCAACTATTAATGCACATTTAATAGAATGACTTTGTGTAACCGCATTTGTTACGTATGTTTAGTAGAAGGTTTTTGTACTTACCGATTCAATAAAGCTTAAATTCGGCAGTGTAGGGGGTAGCGACATGCCACATGCCACTTTTCTGCAAATCACTCATATACATTATAATCTCTATGTTATAAAATATTTGGATATTAAAATTGATGGGACATAGTCAGCTAGTGAGACTACCAGTAACTAACCTATCTTATAATCAATATAATGAAAATCAAAATTTTAAACTAAATTTCATTTATGAACCCAATTTTTATAAGGATGGAAATTGGCGCTAAGAATGCTAATATTTAAAAGTTTTGAAAATGAATCTTTCCCGAAAAGCCAGAAATTTAGACACGTTATGCCGAACTTATCGTCAACGATAAATGTAGATTAAAATATGATAAAAATTATGATTATATAATAGTTTCTTATTCAATTTCATAAAAAAGTAATTTTTATTTATAACGATTAATTATACATTTTTTTAATTTAAATTATTTTTTTATTCTAATACATAATAAATAACAGATAAAACAATTTAATTTAAACTAATTTATACTTGCCATGTTATTAATAAATCTTGATGCTCAAATGTGGGAGGCACTTCTTGATAAATAATTAATAACCAGACTTCATCTCAATCATTTACCAAATTCTGCCTCCCACATTTAAACATAAAGATTTAAAAATACTGGATGTTATTGTTAATTGATTGTGAACAATTCTACCAGGAATACGACTTATATAATACTATCAGCGCTTTATCATTACATTTTGTAACGACTGAGTCGCGATGAGATGTGCCGAATTTCTATTTTTCAAGTCTACAATTTATCAGCAATTTTGTATCAGGGGCTAGTTTAGTTGAAAATATGCAATTTACAAACTTTTGAAAAAAGAAATCATGTATGCATTTTTGATACCCCTTTACGGTATTCTCATTAGGTTTCTTAAAAGTGAAAGTAATTAGGAAATTTGAAGATAATTAGGAATGCATGTGTCGCAGCCTATTATACTTTCTTAAGAAGAAAGCGCAGAATGAAAGAAGGGGCTATTTGAGAATAAGTATAAATTAGCTGCAGCTTGCAACTGGAACTCATTCAACTCTACGCATCGTAGCATTTTGGAAACTCATCTAGTTCCTACTAGACTCAAAACAGAAACATGAAGACCGTACGTATTCAATTATTATTTACTAATCAGTTACATACCCAACGACATTTGAATTGCATGATAAATTATTCTTTAGTCAAACCCTTCTTGTTGAGATATTTTTTTATAAAAACTTCAAAATAAGTGAATTGTGTTCATATCAATTTTATTTTACAAGTCCGATTATTGCCTTGAAGATTATAATCATCTACATTGTAACTGACGCTTCATTCAACGACTATTTATTTTTTTCTCCTTTAAATTAATAAAAATCCAAAAATAACGAAAACCTTTGGAATGAATTTCAGATGGTGATTTTGTCGCTTCTCGTAGCCGTAGCCGTCGCGGCTGTCCCGAGACACAGACGTCAAGTCGGCGACAAGCCAGTGGCGCCGGTGCTCGTGAGAGAAGAGCTTCTGGGGGATCAGGTCGCCCGGAACGGCAACTACCGTTACAGCTACGAGATTAGCGACGGAACGGCCAAGGACGAAACCGCCCAGATCGAGAGCCGTCCAGGAGATGAGAAGCCTATTCACCGCGTCACCGGATCCTACCGCTGGGTCGACGAGCTCGGCCGCGAGTACCTCGTCAACTACATCGCCGACGAGAACGGATTCCAGCCCCAGGGTGCTCACTTCCCGACCCCCGTACCAGTGCCAGTTTAGAAAATTCTTTTTCACTTTGTAGCGTTCTGAAGCCCTGTGAGACTGTTATAGACTGTTATGAATAAATCGCTTTTTTTACAATTAAATTTTTAAGTTTATTTTTCCAAGCCCTCCTTACTTTTGTGTGTGCTATAAGTAAATTAAGCTGCTTGGCTTGTGCTGCATTTTCGAATTGATGTTTGATAGATAAGCGCATTTTTGGACAAGACGCCTTGAATATTTTGCTAAAAGTGCTTAATTATTCTGAATTAAATTACAAAAATGATAAAATTTTCTGATAGGATTGACTATTTGGGATTGTGGATAGAGGAGGACAAGAGATTCGTCTTCGACACACACAACGTAAAATTAGCACTCGGTGAAAAGAAATCTTTTTAATTTTAACGTTGTAAGATAAAAAATAGTATTTATGTGCGTAAACAGTACAGTATGTAAAGAAACATTTTTTCTTATATAATCAAAATATTTAATGTGTGTAAAAATAGATATATATATATATATATATATATATATATATATATATATATATATATATATGCGTTTTCTCATTAATCTTATTCGTTCACACACACACACACACACACATTATATATATTATATATATAATATATATAATATATGCTTTGCTCTGTCCATCCGTCTCTCATTATCATCTCACTCATTAAAATGCTTTTATAAGCATTATTTACTTAGTATATAATACAATGTACATTATACAGCAATAAACTTAATCTAATCTAATCTCTGAAACTCTTTCTTTCTCTCTCCCAAGCCCCCCTCTCCCTCTAGCACGACATAAAGTTTGAGCTGTATTGTACACACGTAACACATTTCATCACAAAATCTATAAAAAGCATAAATCCATGAAAGTATTAATTTGTACTCTATATTTATATAAATTTGAAATTGTAATTCATGTAGCCGTACATCAGTATTATTTTGACATATCTATATAAGCCAATTTAAATACGTTATTTTGATATAATCTTGAGTAACATTTAATCATCTTTCTATTGAGATATTTTACTTATTTATAGTAAAATTACAGGTTCTAAGCGGCTGAATGTGTGGAAATTCTTGTTTCAAAACTTGTATGACGCTGCTGTTGTGATGATGAAAATCGTGTTTTCGAAAATCACATATTTATTTACAACCTCTAACTGGACATTTTAATGTGCGAAACAAGGTCATGTAATTTATGAAGGTAGCAACATATTATTATAATTTTGACTATAAAATTAAGACTAGAAATTGCATTAGTTAACTATTTTTTGTGATGTTCACAAGTACTATAAATGTATAGCACGTAAGAATTAAACACTTGTAATGTATGAACACTGAACTGTAATACTTAATTTCAAATAATTAAATGTTAATGAAAAAAAAAAAATGTAAAAACTGGATAATCCCGTGGAATAGAAAATCAAGATACTAAAAATTGAGAAAGTGTCTAACCAGTCCGTGTCTTATTTAAAAAATTGTTCTGCCGTTTACTCGTAGCAAGAAGTCAAATTGCTATAAGCTGAGGTTTCACATTTATATAACTTGATTAAAACATAATTTGAAAAATTGCAAAATCTATTTAAGGACCAAAAAGACACCTAAATATATGCACATAGCAATTCCGCGAAACTCTTCGAAAGCACCGATTGCCAAATCCCTAGTCGACCTTTTATCTCCAAATTCGCTTTCCAAAAAATGAGCAAACAATAAAAGAAGCCCAAAATAAAAATGGGCAACCTTTTTTTCCAACGTCTTCCAATATCCGTGCCGGCGTTATAATTTTTAATGAGATTCATCCGAGTTTATCGGCTTACTGCATAATCGGCTAATCTCTGAGCATCTAATAGGACGGGACGGGATGGGATGGGATGGGTTTGTGCGATGACGATCGCGTCGTTACGTGTCTTCAGAGACGCAATCGTCCGAAGGTCGGATCCAAATAAAAATCGGCAGTGTGCGACTAGCCGATAAAAACGAGAGGAATAGAGCGGGCTGTATATACGCTATATACGCCGATTATCGCCGACAGGCCCAAGAGAAATTTTATTTCTCTCTCTCCGCGCGCGTCTTTGGCTGGTGGGGTGGGGGATCATCGATCGAGAAGGTGTATAAATTAGCCCGGGCTTGCAACTCTCAACGCATTCAGTCCTACGAGTCTCGTTCTACTATACAAGTCCTTCGATTTAGCTTCGAGACGAAAATTCAAACATGAAATCGGTATGTACATTGCTCTATTTTATTTCGAGGGGTGCGTGGGTTGAAAATTTGAATTTCGCGCCACGCGGTGCAGCAGCTGATAGATTTAAAAAATTAATTTGTTCGCAGTTGAATAGATTTGTTTATGGTTAGAAGCAAATTAAGTTAAAATATTGTTCTATAGTGTTCAGTTATATGGCTTGTAAATTATATTAATAAAAATTAAGTTACAATAAAAAATGAAATGTCAGTTGTCTTCGCTGTGCAATGATCAATAATACAAGACAGTTTAAGGTTGATGTTGTTTTTTCTAACATCTGAACGAACAAACATGAAAAATCTTTTTTCATTACATTATTTAAACCTGAAGCCTAGCAGAAAAGTACGTAAATTATTTAATAACGATAAACGAGAGTATTACCATCATTACCATCTCGTAATTTTTTGTAATTTGATTTTTCTTTGCCAATTCTATTACGGCGCGAAATTTGAATTTTTGATTCGATGCCCTGGAAATCATCATTTTTTCGATTGAAAATCTATAATTCGAGTCTCCTCGATAGCAAACATTTATTCGAAAATTTCAAATTTCTCCAGCTCGTGGTTTTCGCCGCTCTCGTAGCCGTGGCTTTCGCCGCAGTGCCGAAGCGCAGAGAGGCGGCCGTTGCCCAGCCCGGCAGCGGGGCCTACGTCGTGAACGAGCAGCCGCACAACAACATCGGACTCGACGGCTACCAGTTCAGGTTCGATCTGAGCGACGGAACGTCCAAGCAGGAAACCTCCCAGATCGAGATCCGCGGCAAGGAGGACGCCACCAACCGCGTCACGGGATCCTACGAATGGGTCGACCCGTCAGGCCAGAAGTATGTCGTCACCTACGTGGCCGACGAATACGGATACCGAGCTGACGGTGCTCACCTTCCAGTCGCGCCTGTGGCTCAGTGATTTGTCGTCGTCTTAGTTAGATGTAGTTAAATAAAATGCGTTTTTTTTTTAATACAACGATGAGTTCTCTGAGTTTTGTTTTTCAAATTCCTTTAGCACGTTGTTCGATGAGATGATTGGATAATCGATGAGACGTTGTGCATTTACATGCAAGTGAAAGTGGTTTTTTAATTTTAAATTTGATTCGCAGATCGAAAAGTGGCTGAGCTTTCGATTCGAAACTCTATTTTTTATTTATCGAGCTTCTCCACTCTTCTTATCTTAAACGAATGAGAGTACACCAAATTTACTTAATGTATTATACCATTTAATAAAAATAACTATTGAAACTATAGCAAAAAAAGTGATTTAAATGAAAATTTAAATGGAAAGTATAAAATACCGAAGTCGTAGGCGAGACGGTGATGTAACTTTTCAGAAAGTGTCAATATTTTTTGAAAATTTTTGTATTATTACAAAATTTTAATATCTTTTAAAAATGTGAAAATGCCTTTATAATTTTAAATACCTGCAATAATTTCTTCGACAAGAAATGACGGGATAAAAAATTTTCCATGCACGCGTTTCTCTCTCGTACTCTTATTTCTCATAACCACCAGCACAACAATCAGTAAAAATTAAGCGATTTTTATCGTTCAAATTTAATTAAACTCAAGATTTTATGAAAATTACATTTATATTCATAAATTGTTAAGAATTGTTTATAATTATTAGATACCATAATAAGAGTGAGGGCGAGACAGGCGACCGAGCTAATCCCGGAAGGTCGTAAAATCGGAAGATAGGGTAGTACCTCTGAAGTCGGCACAAGTATATTATCTATAAATATATCTATACACATCGAGGGTCAGCCTTCGTCTCAGCTGGTCCCCTCGTATTTACGGAGTTTTCAACAGAGACAGTTCTCATACCTCTAGAGGCTCATGCTATATCCGAAACATGTGTCTTAATACTAGAGAATAGCTCTGCAGGCAGTATAGTATCCCCGAAGTAGGTATAGGATCTCTAATATACCTGTGGAAGGCCAGTCTTTATCTCCACTGCATTATAAAATTTCCCTAATTTTCTTTTCCCTGTGCTTCTCTCGCAGATACGCAACCGGATTTTGCCAATATACCCGTCGGAAACATGTGTTGAAGTACTACTTCTGGGAGGCTCACGCTAAATCGGAAACACGTGTTTAAGCATTGCCCAGCCACAGCGAGTTTACCTCCGGCTATAAAGTGTAGAAATTTTTCAAACCTTGAAGTCTTAATGAGTATTACATTGAAGTGTATAAATCCGGTGTAGCAAGTTTGGCTACCCATCGAAACGGAATAGTGACAAAAAATTCAAAAACAAACCCGCGCGTATCTCTTCGGATGCAAAAGAGAAAGCGCATTGTAATATAAACTTCTACAAATCATCGAGCTCGTCGTATCCACGAAAAAATTCGTCATCAAATTACGTAAATGCTCGTATAGCTTTCGCCAAAAAATGTAAAATAAGCTCTTCCTGTATACATGTATTGAATATACGGCGGCCCCTTGATACCGTCTACCTTGCAGACACGCTGCGATGAAGACAGTAAAAACAACAGGCGCACGAAAGTTCTATCTCTTTATCCTGAGAATAATTGCTGGATGCAGCTGATTCCGACTGTGTGTATGACTGCAAAGCAGTGCCTCAAATGCGCAAGGATTTTTTGGATTTTTCAGTAGAATCGAGAGTATACGATTCGAATAACTTAATTAGATTGGAAAATCATGTCGAAATTATTTGCTTCGGAAATTAAATAACTGTTTCAATTTCGTGTTTTTATACCCGAAAGGATATCTGAAATGCTATGAAATTAACAATTGAAGCTGCATTGAGGTGCATTTTTTTATTTAAGCATTTTTTCATATTTCACGCTGCAGTTTGAAAACTGTTTATAATATCGAAAAAAGTTGTGGGTAAAATTTGTTTTTTATTAAATTTTCTAATGAAAAGTGAAAAAAGCACCCCTCTATCTATTGCAGTTTTGTTATAAATTGCTATGAAATTCGCGAAATTCGACAAAATCTAAAGTTGCAATTTATGATAATGTAGTATTCAGTTAGTTCAAGAATCAATTCAAATTTAAAACCTCTATTACTATCCGTTTGAATAACGTAGGCAGCTCAGTTTCGAACCGTATAACTCAGTAAAAAAAAAAACGTGTGCGTCACGGGACGCGCGACAGAAGTGATAACTTCAAATTGATTTTAATAGAAACTAGCAAGTGTTGCCTCGCTCGTAATAGAAATTACAATATATCGAAGTAGAGTTAATAGAAAATTGGAATCAGAAGTGCTGTGGGTATGCAAGCACACTAATAGAAAGAAAATCGGCAAACATCTTGCAGCTTCTATATTGTCTACATTATTTAGTCATGCATCAAACGTTAGTTGCACGCCGTCGTCTATCTTCATTGTCATGGTGTAGGACTATATATATCTGTGGCTTGCAGGAAGAACCACTTACGTGACATTTTGTGAAAATTTTTTTATGTCGAATTCGAGGTGCTCTTAGTACCCTTTTTCATTGTACAATAATAGGACTTTCAAAATGCACAAATATTTAAATGCTAGCCGATTGCATAATCACTTAACTGTGTCTCTCGTAAAAATGTTACCGCAGAACCACTTAAGTGCGCTCATTTTTTTTATTTTTGTGCGAGATACACTGTGTGGAGTACATTAAAGCTGTATAATATATATCTAATTACCTATACCGATATATTCGTTGGTTTTCTAAAATTTTTAAAAATTTTTTTAATGTTTTTAAATTTTTCAAAAATTGTCAATTTGCAAAAACAAAAAAATGACTGAAATCACTCTGATAAAATTCGTACGTATTCCTTAGCTGATTCTAAGAACTTATTCCTCTTGAAAATTGTTTCCAAAAGTGCGTGTTTTCTGAATAAAAAATTTGTAAAAGTCTTCGTAAAAAATTTTCAATTATACAATACGCGCCAGTTTGATCACACCGAGGTTCAAAATCAACCCCCAAATCACGTATCTTTTAGGTTTGGACATTTATTCCATTGGTTAGAGGAGTTTCAGATACATTGCAAATGAAAACGTTCTTGAAATCTCGAACTAAAAAACAAAAAATTGTGGAAAAACCATGCTCTTTTCCTTTAAGCCGTTTTTTCTCATTGTTAATAACAATTTTCGAAAATTTAAATTACACCATTCGAAAGGACATAAGTTAAACTTTAAAAATATGCTCCACCCGAATTTTTTAAATTGCAAATTACATTAGTTACAAGCCATCAAAGAGAGTGACCGTAATAAGCACTTATCTGCAAAGTTCCCGCAGAACCGCTTAACACGAGTAATTTGTTTAGCTTGCGTGTCGAGAAAGAAACTATTTACAAATGTAATACTACGGTTGTATTCGTATTAGATACCTAATCAAATGAGCCAATACTTAGATCTATTCTCTGACATTTCGATCTTACGTATTACTCCAAACATTGAAATCGCTTTTTCTCGAAAACACGAAAAAGTCACTTAAGTGGTTCTTCCTGTAAGCCACAGATATATATATATAAACTCTATGTGTGTGTGTATAAGTATACTCGTAAAGTATACCTGTATATGTATAGAGGTAGAGGAGACACAGAAACACACAGTACACCTACACACGCATACATACATATGCAGAGGGAAAGCCCTGAACGCTGTACCTGTACTGTATACAGCGCCTACAAGGGCCCAGAAGGGCCTAAGAGTGGGGAGTATAGAGAGGACATACAGTATAGAGAAGCTAGGTCTTGCTCTAAGTCCACTGCATAGAAACTATCGGTAGTGTGGATCGCTGCACTCCCCTCGCTCTCTCTCCTTTTCCCCTCTTTTGCTTTCCACGCTTTCCCTATGCTATATACCTATATATACAATTTTTTTTGACGGAAAACATGTGGTCGAGGGAACGCTTTTTCGTTACTTTTTAGTTACCCCTCAGGCGAGCCATAAGAAGTTATCACTTCAAAAAAATCGCATTCAAATTCGAAATATGCAGTGTGATAGGAAAATAAATTGCGCGTCGATTCTTATAAGTTTCCTTATATAAAATTGATTAGGCGATGAACAGCGGTGAGTAGAAGCTAAAAAAATGCAGATTTTTTGTCACTTCTCAAGAAGGTCAACCTCGAGGTCAACTTTGCAGGCTTGTGATTCGCTCAAAAATAAAATCATTGCCTAGCAAAAAAAATCAGGCACGTTGCCCAAAGGTGCGAGAACACATGAATACAAGAATTTTTCCGTTTGAGAGCTGCCGAAAGTTGGGAAGTTTTTTTTGGACCGAAGCCGTATGAAAAAAGTGTGAAAATCGTTATAAATTTGCAGATTTTGATTATGAGAAGTAGCCGGCACGGTCCGGGGACAGTGTCAAAGAAAAGGGAAGTCCCTACCGCTCAAATGAACATGTGTCGCGCAGACGTCATCCTCCGTCCATGATATACTTCGCTTTTCTTTGAGACTGTCAATTTTATGACGATTTTCACAATTTTTTTTTCATACGGCTTCGGTACAAAAAAACTTCCCAACTTTCGGCAGCTCTTAAACGGAAGTTTATAATTTTGCTAAACATATTTTAATATTCCTAAAAATCTCATTTTTTCCTGTCCTGTATCTTATCTTCATACGACTTTTCATTGACGAGATACACTTTTTTCACATTTGTTAATGTTTTAGCGATACTATTTAAAATATCTGGAAAATTCTTGTGAGCATGTGTTCTCGCACCTTTGAAATAGGTGTCTAATTTTTTGCTAAGCGGTGGCTTCATTTTTAAGGGAATGATAGGTCTGCAAAGTTGACCTTCGTGAAACGTGGCCAAAAATCTGCATTTTTTTAGCTTCTACTCATTACTGTTCATTACCTAATTAATTTTATGTAACGAAACTTATATGAATTAACGCGTAATTGATTTTTCTATCACATCTCATATTTCGATTTTTAATACGATTTTTTGTTGACCGAGTTATACGCTTCAAAACAGAGCTGCCTATGTCATTCAAACGGATAGTAATTATAGTTTTTGCACAAATGGTAGCAATATTTCGAAAATTTTTTCTTTACTGTACTGGAAAAACGTAAAAAATCTGTAGCGAGTAAATACATAAAAAATATTTGTATTCAGAATATGATATTTGAATAATGATAATTTTTTTTAATAAAATGCAATATTTTGATATCATAACAAGTAGTACAAATTTCTAATATTTTCGCAAGTATTTTTAAATCAATTTTGACGTAACATTTATTTATTTAATATTTTAAATATGCTTATACCGTCGAAAACTAATAAAATTGATTAGGATAACAGCGGTTAGAAGCTAAAAAAATGCAGATTTGATCTGAAGGTATCGAAATATACTTTATTAGCAAAAAAAATAGGCACGTAGAACATTAATTATGCAATTATGAATATTTTTTTATTGAAAAACAGTTATAGTATACATAATTTTAAGATACAGAGTAAAAACCATTTACATGCAGTTTTCGACTCTTGAGATACTATTTAAAATATCTTGTGTGTGTTCTCGCACCTTTGAAATTTCTAATTTTTTGCTCATGGGAATATCTGCAATTATTCGTGTGGCCAAACTGTTTTTTTAGAAGAGAACGAAACTTATATGGACTAACAATCGGATTCAGTTATACGCTTCAAAACAGAGCTGCCTATGTCATTCAAATTTAATTTAATTCTTACTGTAGACCCAAAATACATAAAATATATCAGAGGAATTGAATATATAATTTTTTTTAATCATTTGTCATACAAGTGTACAAATTTCTAATATTTCGCAGTATTTTAATTATTTAGTAACATTATAATATTTGCTTATACCAAACTATGAATATTTATTGTCTGTATCGAAATTCTTATTTATAGAACATAAATGCATTATGAATTTTTTTATTGAAACAGTATATACATAATTTTAAGATACAGAGTAAAAACCATTTACATGCAGTTTTCGACTCTTGAGATTCTTGGTGACTTTGAAATTTCATCTCATGTATCTGAATTATTGGTAAACGTGAAGAGATAAGGACAACAATCGGTTCATTTATTTTCTTGATGTTTGGGTTTACATTGTCAGCTGTCACCCTCGCTAGAAAAAATAAATAGACGCCGCAAAATCAATTTGAAAGTGTTTCCAACACGACCGCTAAAAAAATAACATTAAGTACGTGCTATTTAATTATTCATTCTTTTTCGTGATTTGAGTGAAATTTTGATAATATTTTCAAATCAATTATGACGCTCATTTATTTTTCATGAAGACCGCTTTATTTATTCATCATAACTTTGCCTTGGGTATGTATGCCAACAAACTGTTTTTTCCACGTTAATACGAAACAACGAGGTATAAATTAAAAAATAAAGGCATTACTTTTATATTCTTACAATTAGTTTTCTACCTAGGCGTAAAACTTAAGATCCGCTCGTTTGTTTAAAATTAACTTTTTGTAGCTTATCTCAAGTTTAAGTTTTTCAGATAGTAAGCTACATTATATGCTTCTCAAAATCAGTAAAAAACGATCTAGCATATATTTTATATATATATATATATATATTATATGAAGTGGCTCGATTTGGCAAAATTCAGAGATTTCTCCCTTTCTTCAAATGCTTCTAACTTTTGATCCAGTCGTACCTTTTCAGCGTTTAATAGCTTAAAAACGAAAGTTTTCTTCTGTTATTTTGTTTTATTGAGTCAAAATTCAAAACTTATTACGTAAAATGCTACATTATAATTGCTTTCAAAAAATAATCTATTTGAGAAGCATATATGTAGCTCAACACAAATGAAACGAAAAACTGTTTCAAGTAAGTAAAAAGTATAAAAAAATAGACCTTTAATCATTAGAAACGGATGCTTTGATCAAAAGTTTCAAGGATTTAAGGGGGTAGGCCTGAGTTAAACGTTAAACATAACAGACTTGATTTTATTCATCTGCAAAATAATACTAGTTAACCTACGTAAATATGACTTATTGTACTTAAAAATATATACTACTGTATGTCCCAGGTGAAACTGTCGATGCTGAGAGTGCGGGTGGAAAAAATTTCAGCATCAAAAACTATGGTGAAAAAATTTATGGGGATGAAGAGTGGTCCCGGCGGCTGAGCGTGTGCAACCTATATTGTTTCGTATTAAAAAACGCTGCATTTAAAAAATGTAATACTTGCAAAATTAATATTTTTTTAATAGGCACTTAATTCTACAGAAAAGGCTGAATTCAACAGAATTTGAATGACAAAAATCGATTGGTAATTCCTTGAGATAACGAGACTAATTTGTAAATTGTCGTTTGCAGCATTGTGGATTGATAAAAGTGGAAATGCTCCGATTTTTGAGATTCAAGTTTTGTACAAGTATTAGGGGGCCTTACGCATAAATGTGGGTACTTTAAAAACGATCTTTATGTAAAAATTGTTGATTTGAAAACTGTGGGTGCAAACTTTTTTCTAATGACGTGCCACACGTGTACCCGTGCCGGAGAGGGGTCTTAGCCTTTTATTGCACCGATGGACAGAGCGGTACTCCAACTGTAGCGGTTACTCTTGGCTAGAGCGGTTGAATGAGGGTCATCCGTGCAATTAACCTCCACAAACAAAATTTTTCCTGAATATTTTACTCTCAATTTTCAAATCAAGAATTTTTAAATAAAGATCATTTTTCACGTATCTCATGTTTACGCGTAAGAAGAAAAGCGAAAAAGGATCCCTAATACTTATAAAATTTAAATCACAAAAATCGAAGCATTTCGACTTTTATCAATTCACACTCCTGCAAGCGACAATTTACAAATTAGTCTCGTTATCTCAAGAAGTTACCATTCGATTTTTGTCATTCAAATTCTTTTAAATTCAACCTGTTATGTAGAATTAACTGCCTACTCAAAAGATATTAATTTTGCAAATATTAAATTTTTTAATTCAGCGTTTTTTAATACGAAACATATGGGTTGCATACGCTCAGCCGCCGGGATCACCTTTCACCCCCATAAATTTTTTCATCATAGTTTTTGACGCTGAAATTTTTTCCACCCGTATTTTTTTTGGCACAATAAAACTTGATAAGGCCCATTGTTTTAAGCCTTACATTGTTGGATTTCAAGATATTGCCACGGGTTTTTTAGTAAATCAACTAATGGTTTTTTATCAGTTTATAAAGTAAACTATATAAGAGACAAAAATATTGTTTTAAGAATTTATTTATAACTAATAATAAAGCTCAAAATTAATCATGAGATAGTTAACCTCCGTTAATGTTAAATAATAATTAGTATTTTATAAAGTTTCAATTGCTTTAAGTTAAAATAACTTTGCTAGTTAATGTTTTAAAAAGAGTCTATCGATCTCTCCAAGGCAAGTGTTTGGAAAAAGGTAAAATTAATTTTAAACCATTTTTCCTTTTGCTTCAACGTTTCGGTGAACACTGTCACCCTCTTCAGGAAACTGTCAATTTTATTCGAATAAATTAATGAGTACAATAAAAAATATTACAATAAGTGAAATAACGACGACTTACATGTAGAGGAGCATAACATCCGATGGAATCGAATGTTCTCTTTCCCGTCCAATCTCAGGCGGGGGAAGGAGGAGCGAGAAGCAAGGAGACGGACACTGTTATTGTTCCGGCTTCCTCAGCTACTGTTTCGATAATAAGGAAACAATACGTTTACGAGTGACGTCACGCTAGTCGCTCTCATTGTACAAGTTTTAGAGTCGCCTATAATCCGTTTTGTTTTTCAAACGGTGTAATAAGTGTGTGTACACATTATTGAGTTTTTGTGTCTTCCATTTTATGTATACCATTGTCTTGCTTTTGAATATGTAACATTTCTGAAACAAGCCTTTTGTTTAAATTACTTTCTTTATCCTTTATATCTGTTTAATCGAAATTGAAACTATGGTTGAATTTACTATTGTGTTCATTTATGACATTATTTTTTAATTTTTTATGTTCCTCAATACGTGTACAAACACTCCTTTTGGTTTGGCCTACATATGTAGCCGTGCAGTCATTACATTGCAGCTTATATACAATATTCTTTTCCAATTGTTTTTCTTTTTTATCTTTTCCTTTAATTATAATATTACACATGCGATTGTGCATTTTTGGCACAGTTCTAATATATTTTTCTTTTAAAGAACGTTGCATCTGTTCGTAAAACCTTTTAACATAGGGTAAAGCTACAATGTTTCGGAAGTTTTTGTCATTATTGCAACGCTGATATTGTGCACTAGAATTTATTTTATCAATCCGTTATTTTATATATCTATTTGTAAAGTTGCCAGGATAATTATTGTCAGTTAGTAATTTTTTTACAATATTGATGTTTTTTTTATGAAAGCATGTGTCTGACAACTTAATCGCTTTATCAATAAGATTGTACACCATGGCGATTTTTTGAGATTCAAAATGTTGTGAATAATAATTTAAAAATCTACTAGAAAAGGTAGGTTTCGTGTACCAATCCGAGTACCAATCAGTCATTATTTTTCCTATATTCTTTACCAACAAAACGTCTAAGAAACTTATGGAGTTATTTCTTTCAATTTCATGTGTAAATTGTAAACGGCTATTGTATGAATTAAATATATTAAGTGTTTCATCAATCTTTGTTTTTGGAATACATGTAATAGTATCATCTACATAACGGTAAAAAAATATGGGTTTAAATGAAAGTTTTGAGATGCAGTCCGTCTCGAGATCATCCATGACTAAATCAGTGAATAATATCCCGAGATCAAAGAGCCCATTGGAGTATATAGTCAATATTAGTATATAGTAATATTGACAAAGCGTTAGTTAAAAGTAGTATTGAAAAGAGATATACGCGAATAGCTAGAGGATCTGACATTCCACTCGATGAGCTCTTAGCAGCATGTGAATTACTTATGGAGAAGACGTTCTTTCAATTTAACAATAAATTTTACAAACAACTTTTTGGCACTCCAATGGGCTCTCCGATCTCGGGATCCTAGATCGCAAGTATCAGCAATAATTAGCCAACCGTCTATGAGGCCACTCAACGGGAAATAAAGTTGTACTTTTCGTTTGATGAATTCAACATCTTAGAGTAATATCCTGCGAACAGATTTTGTTCGTATTGTGAACAATATGGACTTACAAAAATCCTTACAGTATATTGAGAAAATGCAAAATACGATCAATAGAGTTCTTGTTACATAACTTCTCACCTAAAATAAAATAAAACTGTTGTTTTAAAAGAGAAAGTTCATGTTGTAAAAATTGACATTCACGAGATTTGTCTAGAATCGAGAAAAAAACAAAACCTTCAAGATCTGATCAAAATGAGTAAAGAAGTTACGGAATTTCTTGAATGTTATACTCATGAATCAGATGACTATAGTTTATGAATTTTTGATATATTTTTGAATTAAAGTAAAGATTGTCAATTTACATCATTGTACGGTAGAGATAGTCTCGTTTCTCCCAATGAAAAAAAAGATTCTAATTTTTACGAAATCTACCATAAATGAAAGAAACAAAATGTGCAGAGTATAACTTCACCCCTGTGGTATCTATTAGTGCTACGCTCTTTTACAATGAAGATAGGGATCAACCTAGCATAAATTTATCTTTAAGTGGAAAATTAAATGCATGCTTTCATTTAATTGCCCATATATATCTTTGAAAATCATGTAATGAACTACACGATATACTACAATACACAAAAGTGTATTCATTTGGAAAGTGGCTTTTTTCGTACATGAAATCATGCGAAATCGTTGCTTCAATTAATCTCGCAAACAACCTGCATAATTAGCAATCTGTAATTTCGCATTTAAGCGGTTTTCATTTGGCAATGTCTTTTTTTGATAAAAATGTGCCAATATAAAATTTATTTTTAAAACAAAGACTATCGCTCGAAAATAGTTTCGGTATAATTCGGACGGTATTTGTCAGCTCGAGCCAAGAAGAAAAGCGAAAAAGGTTAAAATTTATTGCATATTATCAAAAGTATCTATAAGTGCGTTTCGACTTAGAGTTCTCGTTGGGCTCATCAGTAAGATGACGAGTAGTCCTATCTTAGATGCAACATGATATGCCGGGATGGGTATTACTTATGCAACTGAATTGGAAATTGTACTAGCAGAACACAAAAAATTGTGATCCATCTAGCGGAAACATAAAATTTAAGCGAAATAGAAAACTCGTGTATTCGACGATGTAGCAGCAGGCGACAGAGCAGAGGATCCATCAGCAGCAGCAGATCCTCCAGAGAACCAAAAACAGTCAGAAAAGAATCACAGGATCCAGGCAAGAATTTGTAATTTTATTTATGCATTAATATGTTTGAAAAAATCGCTTAAATATAATATTTAAAATATATTTGATTAAATTTAATATTATAATGTATAGGGTTCTTGAAGCCAATCTGTAACAAATATAATATTAGAAATAGTGTAAATGTATACGTTTTACCTTTTAGTACTATTTTTTGTATCCACAGCAGAAGCTGAAAATTTATTTGTATTGATTTTATTGTATTTGACTTGTTAGCCCTGAAGAGGAGCTGTATCATCTCGAAACGTTGGCTACAAAATAAACTCACTGGCTCGAAGAGATGCATTAATTCATTTTATACTGATTTACACCGTCGGGTGATAAAAGTGTCTTCAACAACAATTACGTAGATGATGGATTCGGGATGCACCAAACCCATTTACAATGCCTCCAACTTTTTTCAAATTAACAAATTTTCAACAAAGAAATTTGTTACGCAGTTATCGCTGTGTGAGTGCAAACAGCCGAAGTATGACGTGCATTACACACGCATACTTATACCATTAAGAATGATTTTTTCTTAGTTTTAATTTTTCGTATTTTACAGGTTGTCGCCAAGATTAGTTTTGGAGCTGATTGACATGCTTATGCCTGATCTTCTTTCACATGAGTTTGGGATAGAGCCTCATTTTCAAGTATTGGCTGCATTACGGTTTCTTGCAGAGGGATCGTACCAGAAAGAAGCTGCCAACGATTATAATCAACCGATGGGGCAATCAACTTTTAGCAGATATCTGCATGTTGTTGTGGATGCTATCAGTACCTTGATAGATAGATCTATCCATTTTCTCGTGATCTTGAAATCAGAACGGCTGGAGTTATTTTTAATGTAAATTTTAAATTGAAACTAAGTTGCTAATATATTCACCGCTGTAATTCACACAGGTTCCAAAAAGCATACGTCGATAGACATCAAAACCATTTACTCAATGTTCAATTTGTATGTTAAGAATTAATTATATAATATTATATCCAAATTGTGATTTAAACCATTAGAGATTTGTAACCTGGACTTCATAATAATGAGTTTGAAGATTACTTATAGTTCATCTAATGATAGATTCCTTTGGCGATATAGCAAGGTTTGTGACTTTTATGGAATAGACGAAATAATGTGGAACATTTTCATTTGATAGGTAATTTTATAAAAGAAATAAAAAAATATAAATACGAGAAGTATACATCGTCCAACTAGTCCTTGAAAAATAACATAATATGCATATATATGATATATATATGTATATTTATACCGTGTGTCCCAGGTGAAACTGTCGATGCTGAGAGTGTGGGTGGGAAAAATTTCAGCATCAAAAACTATGGTGAAAAAATGTATGGGGGTGAAGGGAGATCCCGGCCGGCGGCTAAGCGCGTGAATTTTGGTGGCTGCCGCCTTGTTCTGCGCATCACATTCTACTGGGGCAGTAAACATATAAGACTAAACGGTAATCTTGTGTAGGCCTTTTTCTTCAAACTATTGTAAAATAAATTATTCCTTTAGGTGTACACGCTTAAAAATCTACGTATTCAACTTTCAGAAATAATATTTAAACTTCAAGCTACCTATTTTACCTTCTTTTCGTAATTCAAAGTTTTCTTATAAATAATAATACCAATTGATATGAACATTTAGAAAATGATTTATAATAACAGATCTAGTGAAATAATGAAATAACTTAAAAATCATTTTTCCGTATGCTTCTTTATTAGTAGCAAATTTGGAAATAATACTATTACATTTTGTACAATTATGAACATTCATCAAAATATCAAAAACCTTGAATACCAAAAACCTTGAATTACTGATTTAGTTTACGTCACATGATATAAATATGCTCATAATATCATGTGGTAATATCATGTGATGTCTATATTGATCATATAATATAACAGTATTTTATCTCACAACCAAAAATCGGAATATTAAAATTTATTAAAATGCATTACTTCATTGTTTTGTTGCCATTTATGGAAGTACTATACTGATGATAAGGCAAAATAAGGCCATAGATAAATGAAAGAATGGACTTTCATCAATATAAAAATTCCGATTTTCTATGATGGGATACGATCCTGTTATATTACATGATCAATTTAGACATATCATATGATATTACTACATAATTTTATATCAACATATTTATCATATGATAATATCATGCAAGACTATCATTCGATTTTATAAAATTATAACCAATAATAATTATAACCAGTGAAATCTAATCAGAAAGTTTTAAAATTAAACCGTTATTCTCCAAAAGAGAATTTTACTTTTATTCCTCGCGAGGCAGTTAGTTTAGTATCATGAGCTATGTATAAAGTCATTTCGGAAAGGGTAACCCCTTGTTTACCTACTGACTGATTATATTTTTTGCATGCATTTTCAAAATCTCATGTGGAAAAAAGTCGAAAATAGAATCGCGATATCTATATTGACAGGGTCTGTAGGTGAATATAACTTGACTGGTACAGTAATATTATGAGTATATTTTGACTAGAACTATTCTGTTGTTTATTGACAGAAAATTACTTGTATATTTTCAACGCGTATCAATTGATTTTGCTGTAAAATAATATCGATTTCAACTTTGTTTACTGCCCCAGAAATAAATGATAGGCGCAGTTAGAGAGCACCGACAATATAAGGTAAATAAAAATAAATGTCTGTATTGTCTAACATGCCTATACCAAACATTTGAAGAACTTTCTAATGCATAATAAACATGCTCTAACGTTAGTTTATTGACTATCATATTTGACATTTAGTTTTAAAAAATTTAATTTTCTGTATCAACGATAAATAGTAGACAATTTGGTAAAATACTTTCCATTTTTGAGAATTCTAGTAATTTATTATTATTACTATTTAACATTGTACATTGAGTCCAAGTTATAATTTTTATGATTGCTTGAAAAAATATTTCGCAAAGTTTCTCGTTGAGTATTGCGTAGACCTCAATCTTCGACAGCTTCAATTTTTCAATTTTCCAAAATATTCTGGAATTCTGCAACGTTGGCATAATTATTTGAGATAACATAATATACGCAATGTAAACGAAAAATAGTTAGAATCTTTCCAAGCTTATAAACACAGATTGCACTAAATAAACAAACCTATAAAAAGATATAATATCTACGAAAACGAAAATTTTAAAAATTAAGAAAATCGTAAATATTTTACGTATTTGGATTTCTACCAGGGAGTTATCCATGTGATCACTTAAATCTAAATGAAAAAGGTGATGTTTCATTGTCTGAACACACAAAAAGTAAATATGGATTTATGCTCTTTTCCTTGTATTGAAATAGTTCCACCAAAGCTCTAAGATCAATATGATGATAGACATAGTATTACCTCCCAGAACAATGATTACTAATTTTCTTACTATAGATATATGTTCTACTCGAATAAACATTTTTGCTTTTTGTTTTGTGTTGTATTGGCCCCAACTATTATTATTGAAAAGATTTTCGTTTCTCTTTATATAGAGCGACGTACTGCCGTGTCCCCACTTTGTAAGAAATCCACTTTCAAAACATCTCCGAATTATCACATTAAATCTAGGTACATATGGAGAAGCTCTTTGCAACCAAAAAACTGGGTATCCATAAAAAATTGGCTGCTTAACCATAGTTAGAATCCAACCATTTCTACCTGATGAGTAAATTTCACTAAGTAATTTTCCGTCGTCGATGTATACCAAGCAGCCCTTCACTTCGTCTATATTTTGAACCAAGGCCTGTTCACAATTGAAGTTTTCACTTTTGTTAGCAGATTGCATATGAAATATTGCTTGAAATGTAGGGTCACCGTATAAGCTTTGGTTTAAATAGATTAATGTACTAAGCGGGATGTATGGGATGAGCTTATGATCTACTATGTCCTTTAACAAATATAATTTAAGATATACTGTTTGAGAGTACCTTAGTTCTATAAATTTTTGAAATATATTTACGGAGAATCCGATAGATATAAAGATCATTATAATGAGAAAAATTCTTTCAGTTACATTAGTCGGAATGGTAGCAAAACTTCTTCCAAAAATTAAAATGTGAATGATGCTGCAAGTTTTCCAAATCTTATTTAAAGAAAATACCTGTATAACTGCTGAAAATAATATTACTAGCAACATAATTAGAATACTAACTACGATGACTTTGTCAATAAATATGATCTCCGTTTTTCCATATTGTTTAACTAGAGCGTTTATGCTGACGATGAATGGAGCATTAGTAATTCTAGCTGACTGTCGATTAAATCCTGCGTATAAGTAATAGTTTAGTCCTAAATCGATTTTATTCTCAGTTAATACTTTGTCTAGCACTTCTTCAGTTATATTGAATTTTTTCAGGTTAGAATAGGTTTTTAATTGTCCAGTAGCTATAAACTTTGGAGATAAAGAGAAATTTGAATAATGTGCTATTGTTCTTATCATAGTGACAGCTATACCATCAATGGCTTGCCATAAGTTATTTCCAGCGTATTTTTTACTTATCATGACTTTGTTTTTATCATCTTTGAAACCAAATTCTAACTTATAACCATACATATTTTGTAATTTTTGGGTAAACAAAACGATTTCGTTTGAAAGTGGTGTAATTTTAAAAGTATTATTAAATGGATTGTACTGATGTATACGGATATTAAAAGAAAAATCATCATTTTTGTCAAATATTTTAGTCACTTTCGATTTTATTATATCAAGTATAACAACGTTGAGGATTTTGAATGTCCATAAAGTTTTTAAAAATTTATTGTATTTCTCACAGGTTTCTCCATCAACGATAAATACTAAATAATCTGGTAGAATAGTTTTATTACTTTCTAACAAACCTAGTAATTTGCTGAACTCCGAAAGATTATCAATTGCGTTTCTGCAACTACTGCTGCTTGAGAGGATTATATGTAAATTGTCTTGTTGAGTTTTCTCTTGAATCCACGTTTTAATATTTTGAGTATTATGGTTTTTCCAAGGGTCTTGAAATTGTTCGACATCTAAAGTGACTGTTGGTAAGGTTGCTGTGATTTTTTTAACTAAGAAATAAGAAGTTAGCGAGAGATTGTTGGGACATTTAGTTATGAGTATTGGATGGTGCGCGACAGTTTGCATCGTAATGTAACTTACAAAATAATTAATGAAATCGTCTTGCTTTAAAATATTTACACCATAGCAAGAGATATTAAGAAATGCAGCGGTAATAAAAAAGATATTGAATAACATTTTCCCCATCAGTTACAGAGTTTTATGAATTCAACGTAAGTTTACATTGATGGATTGAAACTATAACTAAACATAAGCGATTAGCACTTGTACCGTTTCGTTGTCTTTGTAAAAACTGAAGTATTTGTTACTGGCAATGCAAACATTAGCACTAAGCACCTATATGGTTTCTTTCGTTATTTCTGCAAAAACAGAAGTACCTATTTATTACTAACAATTGAAACATTAGTACTAAGTACCTGTACAGTTTCTTTCATATTCTTTGCAAAAATTGATGCATTTATTATTGATAATGTGTTATTGAATATCGCAGACTATTTCTACAGTATGTGTAAGTGTCACAAATTAGGCTATTCTATAACTCTATAGATTTTTTAGGTATTCAAATATTGAACTACCTTTTATAAAGGTCCTTTATATACTCTCTTAAAATTTTAGAGTGATTAATTCACTCTAAGATAGAGTGAAAACTCATAATCCTCATTCTGACTCTAATCGAGTGATGATTAGACGCCGAGAGAAATTTTAGAGTGAACAATTTTCACTCGTTACATTACGAGTGAATGGGTCACTCTAGACATTCGAGTGAAATTAGGTGAATGCTGGAATTAGAGTACGAGTGAAATGCAATTCAAGACTCAGTGCGTATTCAACACACACACACGCGCGCGCAGTATATATATATATATATATATATATGTAGTGCGTGCGTGTGCGCGGGCATGCGTGAGTGTGCGCGGGCGTGCGTGTATATAAATATTTCACTCTAATACGAATTATAATCGACTTTTACCAGTCATCAATTTACTCTATTCAGAGTTTAAATCATGACCGAGATCATGACTGATATTGACATTTTCTTAGAGTGAAAAAGTAATTTATCTTAGCATGAGCTGTCACTCTATTCCGAGTCGCGCAAATTCGACTTTAACGTAGAGTGAAAATTAACTCTATTAGAGTAATTTTCACTCTAAAATTTTAAGAGAGTAACTGACGTTTGGTGACCAGTCACATTGAGCCCACGAGTTCCTACGTAAATGGGACTTCGCGTGACCGGTCAGCTGACATGCGCAGAACAAGGCAGGAGTTGCAAGGATCTAAAGTTTCATTTTAACTCAGGTGTACGTATCGTCACCCCTTACGAAGACTACGTTAATTCAAAAAAGATTTATTTTAATTTGTTATTTTTAGAATATTCGGATCAAATTTGGAGTCAAAGATCAGAAAAATTTTATATATACGAATTATATTTCAAGTTCATCATATCCTTGACTAATTAATTTATCCGAGCTATCAAAAAATGCCAAAATTAAAAAGATCTTTTTAGTCTTCGTATGGAGTGACGATATATTATATTTAAAATAAAAAATTCGAGATTTACTTAAAAAAAAAAAAGAATTCACAGACTTTTTTCTCGAAAACTATGGACTTCTATAACAATTTCATACGAATAGAAATGACTTGGCATACATCAAAGAATACTCTGACATTTCTTCAGACTTTTAAATGACGATTTTCGAAATTTCGATCTTTTTGAATCGAAAATTGAATCGAAAAATCAAAAATTGTGTCGGATTAATCTGAAAATTTTCATAGCATTCTTTGATGAATTTTAAGATATATTTGTTCGAATACAATTTTTATAAAAGTACATAGTTTTAAAGAAAAAAATCTATGAATTCTTTTTTTGTTAATTATTTCTCGTTTATTCGAGTCATTTTCGCTCCGGAAAAAATATATCCTTCGATCGGCCATGTACGCGAGGTTTTTCTCTTTCAGAATAACCTAAAGAACGAGAAAAATCAGGTCTGGTAGGTGTGCTTTCAAGAAAAAATATTTTTCATGTATTTACACGCTACAGATTTTTTACGTTTTTCCAGTACAGTAAAGAAAAAATTTTCGAAATATTGCTACCATTTGTGCAAAAACTATAATTACTATCAGTTTGAATGACGTAGGAAGCTCTGTTTTGAAGCGTATAACTCGGTTTAAAAAAACCGTATTAAAAATCGGAATATGAGGTATGATAGGAAAATCAATTGCGCGCTAATTCATATAAGTTTCGTTACATAAAATTGATTAGGTGATGAACAGCGGCGAGTAGAAGCTAAAAAAATACAGATTTTTGGTCACTTTTCAGGAAGGTCATCTTTGCAGGCGTGTCATTCGCTCAAAAATAAAGCCACTGCCTAGCAAAAAATACATGCACACAAGAATTTTTAGATATGTTAAATAGTATCGCTAAAACATTAACAAATGTAAAACACGGGACGCGCGGCAGAAGTGATAACTTCAAATGATTTTAAGGGAAACTATAATGTATCGAAATGCAATTAGTAGAAGATGGAGAGAGAGAGAGAGCGAATATTATGTAATATGCGAAAAGTGCGATAAATTCACTCTGTCGCACACACACGCACACGCACACGCACACGTACGGGCAAACACTAACAGAAATAAAATTGGCAAATACCTTGCAGTTTCTTGGCCATGATATATATATCTATTTACATATGTATAGTGTGTGTGTGTATAATTATAAATATTTAACATTTACTTAATTTAACAATTGATTTGATTATTTATTACATTTTTTTAAACGGACAAATTCATTAGTTACAATTCACTTTAGTTAATGTTTTATAGCGCATTTTTTTTATTTACTCGTTTACTCATTTGTTTTGAAATTTTGAGATGTACAGGGTGAGACTGAGAAAAATTCGTACTTTTGGATTGATGTAAACGTCAATTATTGTAATGTATAGGATAATAATTATCAGAGCGTAGAGGCTGAGGCTGCGAGGATGCAAGGCAGGTAAAGAGAGTTATGAAAATGGGACCAACGAGGGGACCTAGTAAACACAGTGGTAAATAGTACTTCGACGAGACAAACTTCTAGTGGCGAACGTGCCACTAGAAGTTTGTCTCGTCGTAAATGGTAGGTTAACAAGTCATATAAATCAATGAATGGGTTTTTACTAGTCCTCAACGCGTGTGTTCATGGTACTTAAAGTTTATGGTACTTTCGAATGAAGTATGCGAAAACTTTCTTCTCGTACTATGATGTACATATGTATAACATGTGCGATGCCGCGGCGGAGTGGAAATTTCTGGGGATCCGAAATTCGAAAAAATTTTCGCGAGGGCATACTTACCGAAATTATTTTTTCTGGTTTCTAGCAACACGTCTCGTAATATGAACTTTCTGATCGGAAAAGTGCAAAAATCTTGATACATATGTGCATATCCATCCTACTGCGGAAACAACTCACACGAGCAAGTCGGAAAATTTTTTCTTGAACGCACACCTACCAGACCTGATTTTTAGGCACGACCGCAAGGCATGAATGCCTTATTCTCTTTCAGAATGATCTAAGGAACTAGAAAAATCAGGTCTGGTAGGTGTGCCTTCAAGAAATTTTTTTGCGACTTGCTCGGGTGAGTTGTTTCCGAAATAGGATGGATATGCACATATATTTTCTTTCTAATTTTCACAAAAATCCTATGTTATGTTTTAACGTTCTGAATTTCTGAGCAGTAAGAATTGAGTATAGTATGGTTAATTGGTTATTGGTTATTGATGTGAAACAGTTTTGTGCGCCGAGAAGGTATATAAAGATAGAAATTTAAATTTCAAAAATATGTGTACAACCAAAAAATATCAAATATACTTTTTTATATTATCTACAGATCAGACTGACCTAAGACGTGTAATGTTATGGATTTTAGATATTTTTACCTACGATAGAATGCAAGTGCTAATTTATGAGCCACCGTTTGGTTACGGCACAGATCGGATAGAAAAAGAGAGAATTGCGTGAACAGCAAGTTATTTCCATCGCGTATAATTTAGAAAAGATTTGAATAAACTGGTTCGAATTTCGTCTCGCGGAGAGAAGCGCAGTTACATCGCGAACTCAAGAACGATCCAATCCATTCAAGATTTTAGGTTTTTATGGCATGCACGGAATAATTATTCTTTGAATTTGTTTGATAGATATAAACTTATTTTTAAAGAAACTTTTGCAATGCGTATAGCAATACATCATTTTTGTACAAGAGCGATGCAAGAAAAATCAAATTTAATTATAGTTTTCGGTTTAAAGTACAATTTACAAACATAGATCATACATTTTAGGTCACGTGCATGAAAAATTTATTGCTAGCTTTGAATAGACTTTCTTTTAATTAGCTGTTAGTGTATGTAGTTTATTGCAGATATGGAATTTAGTCATTGCTAAATCATATACACTATGTAAATAGTAATTTACAGGTTTTTTTCCATAAATGGAAAGGTATAGGCAAGTAATGTGTCATTTTACTAGTTAAAAATAAAGATAACATTTTGTAAAGAAGACAACTATGCATCTCTTCGAGCAACGTAAATTTTATTATAAAAGCCGACGTTTCGAGCTGATACAGCTCCGTCGTTGATTGTTCTCCGCCGGTGTCGTACGACCATCTGTCGACACCGGCTCTGTGCGTAGTTTGTCGGTCATTTGAAAAAATGTAGCTGGTTTTTCTACTTTCCGGCTTTTTGTAGTTAGTAGATGTACCAAGGGTACTGAATTTTTTACTAGCCCTGATGAGGAGCTGTATCAGCTCGAAACGTCGGCTTTTATAATAAAATTCACGTTGCTCGAAGAGATGCATAGTTGTCTTCTTTACATTCTATATATCGAGCGATAGATTCATCTGATACAATAATGATAACTTCTTACTTTCCATTTTATAATAATTATACTAGTGGCATATTTTCTTATATTCTTTTGTTTTTTAATATTTTTTTAGAAAATTTCTCGGTAATCTGTAATTTACTATTGAAAAAGATAGTATGACAAAATTAACAAAGAGATTTTATTTGGGTTCTTTTAATTATAATAGTAGCAAAACTAATAAGTTTTTAGATACAACATATTATCTACACGTTTGGAAAACTACACGCTTTCCAAAATAACTGATAATAATAAAAAGCTCTTAAAATTAGCCAAAGAATATACCTGAATTTTTTCTGATCAATTCGAGCAATTTTTTTATTTTGCGATTTAAAAAATTGTTACCTTACAAAATGAAAAAATTGCTCGAATTGATAAAAAAAATTCAAGTATATTCTCTGGCTAATTTTAAGAGCTTTTTATTATTGTCAGTTATTTTGGAAAACGTGTAGTTTTTCAATTAAAAACTTGTCAATGTTTTCAAGAAAAATTTGCATTTGAGGCACCATTGCTATGATTAGTGCCAATAACTCTCAATCTAACAATCCGATTTTAATGTTCTATAGCTTAAATTGAAGCTCTTTTTCTCTACTAAATAATCATGATACGTGAAAAATATTTAGGTATTCGAGAACAATACAGTGTGTAAAAAAGATGCGTGCAAGAGTGTGCGTATAAGAGAGAGAGAGAGAGAGAGAGAGAGAGAGAGAGAGAGAGAGGGGGGGGGTGAGAAGAAGGGAGAGTGATGGATACGGACAAGAGATTTGACGGGCACAGAGTTTCCCTGATTCCACAAAATGAGCCGAGTAGGACTTGCAAATGTGTTGATGTGAGAGTGAGAGTATCGAGAAGCGAGAGGTTTTATTAGTTTGTTGTAGGCAGATGGTATGGAAGGGCGAGAGTTCTAAGAAGTGCGTAAAGTTTGTAGGGCAGATTTACGAATGAGACGCACAAATTAATAATCAGGTACCTTAGAGTTGTTATTGAACTAGTATATAAGGAAATATACGGAGAGTCGGACTCTTTTTTGCTCAAAAGTGAAAATTAAGTAATTTTGAGGGCATACTGACTAAACTAGGCTTTTAGGACATACGAAAAAAGATGTATGGGTGCAGAACATCGGCACCCTATGCCAATAAAAAGTTACGGGCCAAAAACTGGAAAAAAACGTCAATTTTCATGTTTTTTTTTTCATTCTCCTACAATTTTAAGAAGCAGGCCGTATGTAAAGTCAATATTCCAATCAACAGAAATAAAGTACTTGAAAAGACCTTTCATTTAGATATATTTGTCTAAATTGGATGCACTGATCAAATGTTTCACATTTTAGAAAACGACGAACTTGGATTCAGGGGTTTACGAAAATAATCGATTTTACCTTTTCTTCTTAAAATCCTTCTAACCTTTGATCCAAGCATCCTTTAGCAATGCTCAATACGTCAAACTATAGATCTTTTTTTGTACTTTTTAATTACTGGAAGCGTTTTTTCTTTTCACTTATGATGAGCTATATATATGCTTCTCAAATAGATCGTTCTTTGAAAGCATGTATATAGCACACTACGAGATAAATAAAAATTTTACACGAATTATCACAAAAGTCGAAGGAAAGAGCTTTAATTTAAGCTATTAAACTCTGAAAACGGATGACTGGAGCAAAATTTACTAGCATTTGAAGAAAGGAAAAGATCTCCGAATTTTCAAAATACAGGCAAGAATTTGTAATTTTATTTATGCATTAATATGTTTGAAAAAATCGCTTAAATATAATATTTAAAATATATTTGATTAAATTTAATATTATAATATATAGGGTTCTTGAAGCCAATCTGTAACAAATATAATATTAGAAATAGTGTAAATGTATACGTTTTACCTTTTAGTACTATTTTTTGTATCCACAGCAGAAGCTGAAAATTTATTTGTATTGATTTTATTGTATTTGACTTGTTAGCCCTGAAGAGGAGCTGTATCATCTCGAAACGTTGGCTACAAAATAAACTCACTGGCTCGAAGAGATGCATTAATTCATTTTATACTGATTTACACCGTCGGGTGATAAAAGTGTCTTCAACAACAATTACGTAGATGATGGATTCGGGATGCACCAAACCCATTTACAATGCCTCCAACTTTTTTCAAATTAACAAATTTTCAACAAAGAAATTTGTTACGCAGTTATCGCTGTGTGAGTGCAAACAGCCGAAGTATGACGTGCATTACACACGCATACTTATACCATTAAGAATGATTTTTTCTTAGTTCTGATTTTTCGTATTTTACAGGTTGTCGCCAAGATTAGTTTTGAAGCTGATTGACATGCTTATGCCTGATCTTCTTTCTACTACGGTTTCTTGCAGAGGGATCGTACCAGAAAGAAGCTGCCAACAATTATAATCAACCGATGGGGCAATCAACTTTTAGCAGATATCTGCATGTTGTTGTGGATGCTATCAGTACCTTGATAGATAGATGTATCCATTTTCTCGTGATCTTGAAATCAGAACGGCTGGAGTTATTTTTAATGTAAATTTTAAATTGAAACTAAGTTGCTAATATATTCACCGCTGTAATTCACACAGGTTCCAAAAAGAATTGGATGTCCAGGCGTGATTTTATTGATGGAACGCTAATAAAAATTTACAGATCGTGCGATCACGAAGAGGCATACGTCGATAGACATCAAAACCATTTACTCAATGTTCAATTTGTATGTTAAGAATTAATTACATAATGTTTTTTGTTTAATAATGACTCTATCGCGATTCCCCGGTGCCGCATTACCACCTTGGCACCGGGGAATCGTTCTGTTAAATAAAATTCTCGAGTCCTAGGCCCGCCATATGCGATTTATCCTTTTTCTGGTCCGTTCCTAATAATGTAAAAACCCGGAAGTTGTTTTGCAAATTAGCCACTGAAGAAGGGATAAAAATATCCCGAAACGTTTGGCATTTTTAAAATAAACAACTTGGCTCGAAGAGACGCATCAATTTTTATTCTACATTAATTACATAATATTATATTCAAATTGTGATTTAAACCATTAGAGATTTATGACCTGGACTTCATAATAATGAGTTTGAAGATTACTTATAGTTCATCTAATGATAGATTCCTTTGGCGATATAGCAAGGTTTGTGACATTTATGAAATAGACGAAATAATGTGGAACATTTTCATTTGATAGGTAATTTTATAAAAGAAATAAAAAAAAATATAAATACGAGAAGTATACATCGTCCAACTAGTCCTTGAAAAATAACATAATATGCATATATATGATATATATATGTATATTTATACCGTGTGTCCCAGGTGAAACTGTCGATGCTGAGAGTGTGGGTGGGAAAAATTTCAGCATCAAAAACTATGGTGAAAAAATTTATGGGGGTAAAGGGAGATCCCGGCCGGCGGCTAAGCGTGTGCAATTAACATGTTTCGTATTAAAAAAAGCTGCGTTCAAAAAATTTAAAATTTGTAAATTAATATTTTTTGAACAGGCACTTAATTCTACAAAAAAGGCTGAATTCAATAGAATTTGAATGACAAAAATCGAATATTAACTTCTTGAGATAACGAGATTAGTTTGATAATTATCACTTGTAGGATTGTAAATTGAGAAAAGTGAAAATGCTCCGATTTTTGTGATTTATTTTTAACGTACCAACATTCATGTGTAAAGCTCCACTATACTTACAAAACTTGAATTACAAAAATCGGAGCATTTTCACTTTTATCAATTCACAAGGCAAAATAAGGCAATAGATAAATGAAAGAATGGATTTTCATCAATATAAAAATTCCGATTTTCTATGATGGGATACGATCCTGTTATATTACATGATCAATTTAGACATATCATATGATATTACTACATAATTTTATATCAACATATTTATCATATGATAATATCATGCAAGACTATCATGCGATTCAATAAAATTATAGCTTTCAACAGGGTATGGAGTGAATTCCAATGAATTCAAATCAGAAATTTTAAAAATTAAACCGTTATTCTCCAAAAAAGAATTTTACTTTTATTCCTCGCGAGGCAGTTAGTTTAGTATATGAGTCATTCCACGGGATACTGGAAACTTCTGGGGGCCCCGACTACCGAAAAATGTTGGGTAGGGCACACATACCAGACCTATTTTTTCTGATTTCTGGGACCCCTCCGAATAAGAAACCGTGCGAGCTGCATCATTATCGGTTGCCACCCGGGTTTCCGGTCGAAAAAACGCAAAAATCTTCATACATTTTCTTTTGCATTTTTACTGTTGAGCGCATTATTTGTGTACTGTGAGTCCTATGGGACTTGACGCTATACTTTATATATACAGAACGAAAGTGCAGCTCAAGAGCTTTAAATCGAGCCTAAAATTTTTAAAATCGGATGTTCCGGTCACGAGTTACACCCTCTTCAATATTGCTAACTCTTTATAGGGCTCTCGCGAAACTAATCGATTTTCATTTTTTTTTTCAAATCCTCGAAACTTTTGATCCAGTCACTCGATTTTAAAGTTTAATAGCTTAAATCAAAGCTCTTTTCCTCAACTTTACGATTTTTAGGTCCAAAATTGATTTTTCTTATCTGTTGAGCTATATATATGCGTTCAGAATACTAATCCGCTTTAGAAGCATATATATAGATCAACAGATAAAAAAATTTAAATTTAGACCTAAAAACCAAAAAGTAGAGAAAAAGAGCTTTAATTTGAGCTATTAAACGTTAAAATCGAAGCATTGGATCGACAGTTACAGGGATTTGAAGAAAGGGAAAAATGTCCGGTTTTTGGAAAAATCGAGCTATTTCGTGAAAGTCAAACCAAACCACTTGTTTCAAATGGTCATAAATTTTGATCGAGTAATTCGATTTTGACGTTTAATAGCTTAAATTAAAGGTATTTTCTTCAACTTTTTGAATTTTAAGTCAAAATTTAAATTTGATATATAGTGAGCTATATATATGCTTTCAAAGAACCAATCGGATTTAGAAGCATATATATAGCTCACTACAAAAAAATATTTGTATCAATAAAAAAGCTGAGGAAAACAGCTTTAATTTAAGCTATTAAACGTCAAAATCGAATCACTCCATCAAAATTTATGACCATTTGAAAAAAGTGGTTTGGTTTGACTTTCACGAAATAGCTCGATTTTTCCAAAAACCGGACATTTTTCCCTTTCTTCAAATCCCTGTAACTGTCGATCCAATGCTTCGATTTTAACGTTTAATAGCTCAAATTAAAGCTCTTTTTCTCTACTTTTTGGTTTTTAGGTCTAAATTTAAATTTTTTTATCTGTTGATCTATATATATGCTTCTAAAGCGGATTAGTATTCTGAACGCATATATATAGCTCAACAGATAAGAAAAATCAATTTTGGACCTAAAAATCGTAAAGTTGAGGAAAAGAGCTTTAATTTAAGCTATTAACCTTTAAAATCGAGTGACTGGATCAAAAGATTCGAGGATTTGAAAAAAAAAATGAAAATCGATTAGTTTCGCGAGAGCCCTATAAAGAGTTAGCAATATTGAAGAGGGTGTAACTCGTGACCGGAACATCCGATTTTAAAAATTTTAGGCTCGATTTAAAGCTCTTGAGCTGCACTTTCGTTCTGTATATATAAAGTATAGCGCCAAGTCCCATAGGACTCACAGTACCTCACAGTACACAAATAATGCGTTCAACAGTAAAAATGCAAAAGAAAATGTATAAAGATTTTTGCGTTTTTTCGATCGGAAACCCGGGTGGCAACCGATAATGATGCAGCTCGCACGGTTTCTTATTCGGAGGGGTCCCAGAAATCAGAAAAAATAGGTCTGGTAAGTGTGCCCTACCCAACATTTTTCGGTAGTCCGGGCCCCCAGAAGTTTCCAGTATCCCGTGGAATGACTCATATACGATTAAACAATTAAAATATTTTGCCTATAATTACTTACTTAAAGCTTATTTCATGAGCCATGTTTAAAGTAATTTCGGAAAGTGTAACCCCTTGTTTACCTACTGATTGATTACAATTTTAATAAAGTTGCATGCATTTTCAAAATCTCATTGGAAAAAAGTCGAAAATAGAATAGCGATATCTATATTGACAGGGTCTGTAGGTGAATATAACTTGACTGGTACAGTAATATTATGAGTATATTATTGACTAGAGCTATTCTGTTGTTTATTGACAGAAAATTACTTGTATATTTTCAACGCGTATCAATTGATTTTGGTGGAATATAATATCGATTTCAACTTTGTTTACTGCGCCGGAAATGAAGGATAGGCGCAGTTAGAAAGCACAGACAATATAAGGTAAATAAAAATAAATGTCTGTATTGTCTAACATGTCTTTACCAAACATTTAAAGAACTTTCAAATGCATAATAAACATGCTCTAACGTTAGTTTATTGACATTTGTTTTTAAAAAATTTAATTTTCTGTATCAAGGATAAATAGTAGACATTTTGATAAAATAATTTCCATTTTTGAGAATTCTAGTAATTTAATATTATTACTATTTAACATTGTACATTGAGTCCAAGTTATAATTTTTATGATTGCTTGAAAAAATATTTCGCAAAGTTTCTCGTTGAGTATTGCGTAGACCTCAATCTTCGACAGCTTCAATTTTTCAATTTTCCAAAATATTCTGGAATTCTGCAACGTTGGCATAATTATTTGAGATAACATAATATACGCGATGTAAACGAAAAATAGTTAGAATCTTTCCAAGCTTATAAACACAGATTGCACTAAATAAACAAATCTATAAAAAGATATAATGTCTACGAAAACGAAAATTTAAAAAATTAAGATAATCGTAAATATTTTACGTATTTGGATTTCTACCAGGGAGTTATCCGTGTGATCACTTAAATCTAAATGAAAAAGGTGATGTTTGATTGTCTGAACACACAAAAAGTAAATATGAATTTATGTTCCTTTCCTTGTTTTGAAATAGTTCCACCAAAGCTCTAAGATCAATATGATGATAGACGTAATATTACCTCCCAGAACAATGATTACTAATTTTCTTACTATAGATATATGTTCTACTCGAATAAACATTTTTGCTTTCTGCTTTGTGTTATATTGGCCCCAACTATCATTATTGAAAAGATTTTCGTTTCTCTTTATATAGAGCGACGTACTGTCATATCCCCACATTTTAAGGAATCCACTTTCAAAACATCTCCGAATTATCACATTAAATCTAGGCACATATGGAGAAGCTCTTTGCAACAAAAAAACTGGGTATCCATAAAAAATTGGCTGCTTAACCATAGTTAGAATCCAACCATTTCTACCTGATGAGTAAATTTTACTAAGTAATTTTCCGTCTTCGATGTATACCAAGCAGCCCTTTACTTCGTCTATATTTTTAACCAAGGCCTGTTCACAATTGAAGTTTTCACTTTTGTTAGCAGATTGCATATGCGATATTACTTGAAATGTAGGGTCATTGTATAAGCTTTGGTTTAAATAGATTAATCTACTAAGCGGGATGTATGGGATGAGCTTATGATCTACTATGTCCTTTACCAAATATAATTTAAGATATACTGTTTGAGAGTACCTTAGTTCTATAAATTTTTGAAATATATCTACGGAGAATCCGAAAGCCACAAAGATCATTATAATGAGAAAAATTCTTTCAGTTGCATTAGTCGGAATGGTAGCAAAACTTCTTCCAAAAATTAAAATGTGAATGATGCTGCAAGTTTTCCAAATCTTATTTGAAGAAAATACCTGTATAACTGCTGAAAATAATATTACTAGCGACATAATCAGGATACTAACTACGATGACTTTGTCAATAAATATGATCTCCGTTTTTCCATATTGTTTAACTAGAGCGTTTACGCTGAGGATGAATGGAGCATTAGTAAGTCTCGCCGGCTGTGGATTAAATCCTGCGTATAAGTAATAGTTTAGTCCTAAATCGATTTTATTCTCATTGAATACTTCTTCTAGCACTTCTTCAGTTATATTGAATTTTTTCAGGTAAGAATAGGTTTTTAATTGTCCAGTAGCTATAAACTTTGGAGATAAAGAGAAATTGGAATAATGTGCTATGGTTCTTATCATAGTGACACCTATACCATCAATGGCTTGCCATAAGTTATTTCCAGCGTATTTTTTATTTATCATGACTTTGTTTTTATCATCTTTGAATCCAAATTCTAACTTATAACCATACATATTTTGTAATTTTTGTGTAAACAAAACGATTTCATTTGAAAGTGGTGTAATCTTATAAGCATTATTAAATGGATTGTACTGATGTATACGGATATTAAAAGAAAAATCATCATTTTTGTCAAATATTTTAGTCACTTTCGATTTTATTATATCAAGTATAACAACGTTGAGGATTTTGAATGTCCATAAAGTTTTTAAAAATTTATTGTATTTCTCACAGGTTTCTCCATCAACGATAAATACTAAATAATCTGGTAGAATAGTTTTATTACTTTCTAACAAACCTAGTAATTTGCTGAACTCCGAAAGATTATCAATTGCGTTTCTGCAACTACTGCTGCTTGAGAGGATTATATGTAAATTGTCTTGTTGAGTTTTCTCTTGAATCCACTTTTTAATATTTTGAGTATTATGGTTTTTCCAAGGGTCTTGAAATTGTTCGACATCTAAAGTGACTGTTGGTAAGGTTGCTGTGATTTTTTTAACTAAGAAATAAGAAGTTAGCGAGAGATTGTTGGGACATTTAGTTATGAGTATTGGATGGTGCGCGACAGTTTGCATCGTAATGTAACTTACAAAATAATTAATGAAATCGTCTTGCTTTAAAATATTTACACCATAGCAAGAGATATTAAGAAATGCAGCGGTAATAAAAAAAATATGGAATAACATTTTCCCCATCAGTTACAGAGTTTTATGAATTCAACGTAAGTTTACATTGATGGATTGAAACTATAACTAAACATAAGCGATTAGCACTTGTATCGTTTCGTTGTCTTTGTAAAAACTGAAGTATTTGTTACTGGCAATGCAAACATTAGCACTAAGCACCTGTGTGGTTTCTTTCGTTATTTCTGCAAAAACAGAAGTACCTATTTGTTACTAACAATTGAAACATTAGTACTAAGCACCTGCATAGTCTCTTTCATTGTGTTTGTAAAAATTGATGCATTTATTACTGTTAATGTGTTATTGAATATCGCAGACTTTTTCTACAGTACGTGTAAGTGTCACAAATTACGCTATTCTATAACTCTATAGATTTTTTAGGTATTTAAATATTTAACTACCTTTAATAAAGGTCGTTTATATAGGCACGGCAGCTTGCGGGAGAGCCTTACAGTTTTATCATTGAAATATGTGCAAAGTGCCATACATAGCTCAACTTTTTTAATGATTGGGCTGAAGCTTTTCGAAAAGTACTAGTCTTGAATGACACTAAAAACAACCTTTTCCGTTTTTTGATAGATCATTTATCTTTCAAATACAAGTTCTTTTCACTTATTTTTATATGCACCTTTAACAACAAATGGCTCGTGCTTCAATTATCTTGTAGAAATTGGCTACGATTGAGCCAATTTTTTTTATAAAATTCTCTTGTGTTAACTGGCAACGCAGATTACTGCATTAGCAAAAAAAGTACCCGTGTTTTTTTGTTTCTCAATTTGACTGTTTAATGCAAAATTATTTAAATAAATTGCCAAAAAATTTAATATTTCGAAAAACTAATCGCATGCCAATCGATTAAGAGAAGAAAATAATAAAAAAAGCTTTGCGTCAATTTTGCTTTCTCGGAAAGAAAGCTTTTTAACGGTGCAAATTTGGGAATTAAAAATTCCCATGATTTTCCACAATTTACATGTTTTTCAGTGAGACAAATATGTTTTTAAACTAGCGCGCCACATTCGACCTTCGGCCCTTCGGGCCTGCAGGTCTCAGTGGCTTGCCGCCTTGCATCGCGAAGCGCGTTTCGCTTCGCGTTTTGCATTTAAGGCACGACCGACGCTCGCGCTTCGCGCTCGCCTGAACCCCCTACATTCGCGCTTCGCGCTCACCCGATCCTCCTACATTCGTGCATGCTTCACGCTCACCCAGTCCTCCTACGGTACTTTCCTAGGGATCAGAGTTTCTGCTGTTTCACCATTAAGTCTTTTAATGGTTAAAATTTTATAAACGTGACGTTATATAATTTTTTGAATTGCTAGAAAACTCTATAAAGTAAAACCATTCAACAAATTTGAATTCGCCACCAAACATGTTGCGTCCCACACCGTCGGGTCGGGAATGAAGATTACTATTTGATCGGTACAGTAGAAACTTATGTGAAGCAGCCAAACAGCTGTTTTTCATCCAGCTCACAAAACACTATATAGATCATATCAGTGCAATTTGTCTGCTAGCTGCTGTAACAACTACCAGTGTGTATAACCTCATCAATGGTGCTTTTCATACAAGAGCTTTCAGCTTCTACAGAGTACAGCAATTATTCAGATGAGTATTAAAATAAGTAATAATAATTTATTTGCAAAGAGCTTTTTCTTTATTTAGTTGTTGATTTTAGGTATGCGGGTGGAAAACAGAAAGATAGGATCATTATATTGACTGTATGGAGTGGAATTTTGCATGCTTTCTAAAAACTTAAAGTGTATTTAATAATGGCAAGTATTGCAAATAACTGTAATCATTAGTTTAATATGAGTATGAATTGGTAATGATAATTTTTATTTTATTTTCAGCTTCTAAAATACTATTATCAACCATCATGATGTACGCGCACCATCAAATATACATTATTCCATGTATATTTGAATACACAAACCAAATCAAGTTATGTCGGATAGTTTCTGTAAGTATCACTGAGTTTATTCATATGATTTATATCATAAACTTCAAATGCCTTTTACTCAGTATAGTTTTTTCATGATATTTTTCCTCTTGCCGCAGGTTTTCTCAGCAACGAGTGGATCAATTGGACTGGAATTTTAAAGAAACCTTCAGAATAGGTTTTCGAAGGTCATGATTTTTGGTAAGTAAACACCTTTAATTGTTTTCAAGGATTATACTCACTTAATGCATATGTGTAATGCATAAAAGTGATGTATAATACTTATATATTAAAGGGGAAGTATAGTTTTTAGAGCACATATACATGTTAATTTTTTACAGCACTAAGATTTTTCTTTTTTTTTCAGGTTTTAAGCCTGTTATAATTCCTTAATTTTGCAGAGATAATCAAGACTAACTGAAATTTTTCTTTAAAAAATCAGTTTTGGAGTTTTCAACATATTGAATCATTCTGAACGTAGAATTATTATAGTCAAAAATTGTATTTTTAAAATATCTACAGCTTTTATATTGAACATTTTTATGTACAACGTAAACCCAAAAAGTTTTATTACATAAAACGAATTATTTTAATGTGAAAATTCGATTTTAGCTTGTTAATTTGAATTCTAAGCATTTTTGAGTGTTCATGTAAATAGGAAAAAGTTGTATTTTGTTGAGCTGTACAACATTTCCGTTTAATTTTTTTGTGCAAAATGATTAGAATTTGAGTTATAACCAAAAAACCGTTTTTCGATAATCCAAAAAATGCCCGCATATTTTTTGTATATACGGAATCAAGCCCAATTTTACACCGTCATGATATTAACATAAGGAGAGTTTGTGAAAAAAAAATTTGGCTCAATTGGAGTTAATTTCGCAGAGATAATCGAGACCAACTGAAATTTTTCTTCAAAGAAATCAGTTTTCGGGTTTTACAACATTTTGAATCATTCTGAATGTATAATTATTCTAGTCAAAAATTGTATTTTTAAAATATTTACAACTTTTATCTTGAACGTTTTTATATGCAACGTAAGCCTAAAAAGTTTTAGTATGCTAAACGAATTATTTTAATGTGAAAATTCGATTTTAGCTTGTGAACTTGAATTCTAATCATTTTCGAGGGTTCATGTTAATAGGAAAAAGTTGTATTTTTTTGAGACGTACAACATTTCCATTTAACTTTTTTGTGTAAAATGCTTAGAATTTGAGTTATAACCAAAAAACCGTTTTTCGAAAATCTAAAAAGTGTCCGCATATTTTTTGTATGAATGGAATCAAGTCCAATTTTATACTGTTACTTTCTTAACATAAGCAGAAAAAAAATTTGGATCGATTGGGACTTACCTGACTGAGATAAACTTATTACAACATAATTAATTAAAAATACATGTAAAAATAAGCATAAAGAGCTCTCATTTGAACAATTGGCCAGTAATCGCGAAAGTAAAAAAAACGTTTTTTTGTACATGGAAGAGTTGTATTCTCATAAATTCCCGCCTTGCGGTCGTGCCTAAAAATGTATTCGTATGCATGTATGTACATACATCTACCTTTAATGGAAACTTTGAATAATTGCGAAATACCGCCATGTTCTGCGCATCTTAATTGACGTTTGGTGACCAGTCACATGGGGCCCACGAGTTCCCACGTTAAATGGGACTTCTCGTGACCGGTCAGCTGACATGCGCAGAACAAGGCAGGAGTCGCAAAAATTCAAAGTTTCATTTTAACTCAGGTGTACGTATCGTCACCCCTTACGAAGACTACGTTAATTCAAAAAAGATTTATTTTAATTTGCTATTTTTAGAGTGTTCGGATCAAATTTGGAGTCAAGGATCTGAAAAATTTTATATATAAGAATTATATTTCAAGTTTATCATGCCTTTGACGAATTAATTGATCCGAACCATCAAAAAATGCCAAATTAAAATACATCTTTTTAGTCTTCGTACGGAGTGACGATATATTATATTTAAAATAAAAAATTCGAGATTTACTTAAAGAAAAAAAGAATTCACAGACTTTTTTCTCGAAAACTATGGACTTCTATAAAAATTTCATACAAATAGAAATGACTTGTCATTCATCAAAGAATACTCTGACATTTCTTCAGACTTAATTTAAATGACGATTTTCGAAATTTCGATCTTTTTGAGAGAGAGAGAGAGAGAGAGAGAGAGAGAGAGAGAGAGAGCACACACACACGCACACGCAAACACTGACAGAAATAAAATTGGCAAACACCTTGCAGCTTCTTGGCCATGGTATATGTATATCTATTTACATATGTACAGTGTATATATAGTTATACATCATAGCTTTATCGTAAAGCTGCACGCAGTGGTGCACTATAGTGTAGGATCCCAGATATATATATCAAGGGGCTAACAGGAAAGGGCGGGAAAACTGTAAGACTAGTAAAATAAGTTTTTTATAACACGTACACATGAAAAAGGCTCTTATGTGTGTGTACGTGTGTGTGTGTGGGGGGGGGGGGTTATGTTGGTGTGTGTACTGTATATGTGTGTTGGTGTCTGTGTGCGTGTGCGTGCGCGAGTGCATGTGTAGTGTATGTGTGTAGAGTTTTCCTATCTTTTTCTGGACCTTTAGAAGATATCGCTCGCTTTTCTACGTTTTTCCGCGCTTTGCTGTACGTAATTGTTTTTCGACTCTAATTTATTAAAAAATCACTTGAGTTTAAAAAAAATTCCCTTTTATTCGATTTGCAAGGTAGAGTAGTTTAGAGTGAAATATCACTCTAATTAGATAAAACATTTTTTTTTAAATTCTGAAACATCTTGTTGAAATTCGACTATTTCCTAGAGTCGAAATATTATCACTTAGAGTGATTTTTCACTCTAAAATATTAAGAGAGTAAGCTAATAGATTGCATATGCGTTTGATAAGACTAAGTTATTGACGATTGAAAAAATTTGAACGTTGGGAAAAAGTGAATTCAAAGTATATATAATATATTATATATTATACATAGGCTATACTGCGCTGAGCGTTAGTTCGTAGACGAAAACAGATGGTGACGAAAATTTTCTTGTCTTCGCTCATTTTACCCCCCACTCCCCCCCGGCCCAATAGATGTTTCACATCAAAAGTAGAGAATTAATAAGTATACAGTACATTGAAGTGTATGCGAGCTGAATATATGCGTAATTATATAGGAATGTAACCGACCCGTATTTTTTCAGATGTACAAAATAGATAGTTGGATTTCTACGCATCGAGCAAGACTTCTGAAAGTGTTGCATCAGAGATAGTTGCATTGGAGAAAGTATTAACTATCCGACTCACCGGAGACGCACTTATATTGTTCTAAAAGCGCACATCTGGTCACGCGCGGCTTGCACTCGAGAGCGAGCGGAACCGTTTTATGATTGCGCCGTGCACAGGGTCGAGCAGATCGAGCAATAGACCCTCGCACAGAACACTCGCCAAGGGGTCGAGTGTCGGAGATGAGCAGGCGAGGGGCACGTGGTCAAGAGTGAGTGAGAGCGCGGAGAGGGAAAATTTATGGTTTTCGAATTTTCAAAATCTGAGCGGCATCTGGTATGAGCATACGTGACACAGTACCGGAGGCAATACTTTGAATTTCCTCAATTTGTCTTATTGAATTATTATCAGACTTATTAGAATTAGCGCGACATAATGCCGAAAAATCTCACTTTACTGCTTGAAGCCTAAAATAATACTTTACCTTGCAAACTTGTTTAATTTTAAAAGAAAAAATTAGGTGAACTTGTATGAGAAATTAAAATAAGTTTTTTAATAAAAAAGTGCTCCGCTCACCAATGTGTTAACGGAGAGATAGTCGTGCTGTTTTGATTTTCAATCGCAAAACAGTACTATCATAATCAAATTTTTTTGGTACACTTATTATTATAATTATGAGCAAATATTAACGAAGAATTACAAAATTATCGTCGGCTAAACTCGTCAGTTGTCACTCTACTGTTTGCGTCTGATATTTATAAATCTAGAAAAAATAAATATTCGAAATAACTCATTTTTATTTTGTGCAATAATACTGCGCAGTGCAAATGAAAATTATTTTTGTATTTGTTTACGAGTAGCAATACTCTTGAATAAGTTAACTTCAAAAACGTTCATTATTTTAGTAGTTTATCTAACTCAAAGTGATAATTACGATTACATCGTAAATGTATACAGAACCTTAATTAATTGATTAACTCGTTGATTAATTATTCATGAATTTGATTGAAGTATATAGACTGTAACATATATTAATTAAACGAATAAAAGGAATTATAACTTCTATTTTTTCATTATTCGACTCATAGAAATTGTGTATAGACAGTCACACTTGTGTACATACAACGATACAACTTTAGCACAAAAACAATGTATGTTTACGTGTCCAACTAAACTAGTATTTTTGGGTGAGCGACTCGGTGAGCGATTTCCATTGAGGGAATAAGCTACCTTTAAAATCTAAAACTAAAAACGAGACTAAAAATCCTTTTTCCAATTTCATATTGCAAAGAATTAAAGAAATTTTCATGTGTATTTAATTTACCTATTCATGGATAAAAATAATTTGATATACCATTGATTTAAAAATTTAGTCGCGAAGTAAACTCTTTTTATATACAAAAATATGAATATATATATTTCAGAGCTTATGTTCGCAAAATGTTATCTTTTGGGCATAATACATATGATGAAATCCGCCAAAAATATTCAGACAATTGATTAGAAATTTAAAAAAAAAATTGTGATACGTCTTTTAGGCGGCGATTTTCGAGGCGATTTTCTTCTTCTATAGGACACACAGAAAAATCTAATTGTTAGATTGAGAGTTATTGACACTAATCATAGAAATGGAGCCTCAACAGCAAATTTTTCTTAAAAACATTAATCAATTTTTAATTGAAAAACTACACGTTTAAGAAAAAACTGGTAAGAATAAAAAGTTCTTAAAATTAGCTTAAGAATACACCTGAATTTTTTCAAATCGATTTGAGCAATTTATCGATTTTGCAAGGTAACGATTTTTGAAAAATTGATCAAATTGCTCAAGAGCCTATAAGTTATAGGCTATAACTTGTAATCTAACCATTCGATTTTAAACTCTCTTCGCCTACTTAATAGTGATTATGCGTGAGATATATTTAGGTTATCGAAAATTAGGCAGTAAGTAAAAAATGGTAAAAAACGGTGTCGCACGTCCGCTTTTGTGGCAACTCTATTGTTTTTTGTCTTCTGTGTATTCTATGGAACAAGAAAACGCCGTTTTAATAATTTAGCACGAAATCTTTTTTAATTTTCCAATTAACTATCTGAACATTTTTGGTGGATTTTCTCAAATGCAAAGTTTAAAAGAAAATTTATAGATTTCCGTTCGGAAGAGACGCACGAAACATTTTCAACTTTTAAAAAGCTGTGCGAAAGAAATGTACTTTCATTTGAAAATAATATATTTAGACTTTAACGTTTGCATGCACATTTTTTTTCAATTTCATTGCACCTCTTTTCGGTATAACTAACTCATTGGCAAAGTATTTCTGACAGAAACATATAATAATTAAAAAGTATATGCAATTAAATTGCATTTAAATGTCACAGGTTTACATTTAAGGGAAATTGAATGTCAATAAAAAATTTTAATTACGCGCGACAATATAAATAGTAGGCGAAAAAGCAGCAAACGCAGCATTTGTTACAGAGTAAAAGCAAAATCACAGACCGTTACGGAAACAATAAAGTAAATAAATGGAGACGTCTTATGCACAGAATATATTATATATTTTCAAATATTTTAAACGAATTTTCAGAAAAAGCTACAATGTAAAACGTACACGTGCAGTGCGCATACATAAATAATATTCCTTGTATCCACTAGATCCTCTCGATTAATTGCAATACGTTCAAACTGCCGAACCAACAACATTTCCCAGATCTCCTTAACTACGGGCGACTTCGAGGCCAAACGACACGTTTTCCATTCCAGCGCATATGTGCGCGCGGTCTGTCGCTGCATCCAGTACGCGTATCGTAAAGTGTCGGGATGCGCCCACTCGAGCTTGTGTCCTTCGCTCCTGATGGCACCATAAAAATTTCCGTCGAGGCAGTTGAGTGCGGAGAGGAGGGTATTGGGTGGGAAACGCTTTCGCCTACGGAGGCGCAGAGTCTGTATAGATCCCGGGAAACGGCTCGAATGTGCAACACGTGTTCGCCAGCTTGCACCGAGAGATGGGACACTGGGACAGGCAGAAAATATCCCGGCGTGGCGCGGCCGACAATTTTCCTGCGGGCGGTTCAGTTGCGACTCAGCGCTCGACGAGGAAAGTTCGCTTCTATTCTCGGCTCCGCGAACGCGTGGGCGAGATGGACTTTTACGAAAGATACTTTGTGCGTCCGATGCGGATTTAGTTGATTATGTGAGAGAGCCTGGACTCTGCGGTGAAGTGAGTTCTACAGAGGCGTTAATATCGGACGCTTGTTTTATAAACGTCGGACTTTGAGTGAGGATTTAAAAAAAAAATGCAATAAGGCTGATATCGACGGCTCGCGTGGAGACTAGCGCAGCTCAAGATTGGGGTGAAAAAGAAAATCGTTGAAGACGACTACGTGCGAGCTTGGACTTTTTGGTTGAACTGCATTTTAGAGGCATTATGAGGTAATATATTATTCGACAAATTTATTTTTTCATCTTTCATGTAATATTGCTATTTTCACAAGATTTTTTTGCTTTTATTGCAATTTATTAGTGTTTAATTTTATTATATTTTGAGTGAGACTTTTAAAATATGCACTAAGTTTTATATATTGTCGGTTCGTTATATAACTATAGAATAGCTCAAAATCGAAGTTAAAAATAATAATTCATGTTCCTAACGAAGAGTAGCACAATTTTTATTTTTTCGGCGAAGACTAGCACAGTTTGCACTGCCGGCGCAACAATTGTAGTGTATCTTTCCTTATTTCCATGGTCAGATATCGAATTTTAAGATTAAAAAAAATACATTATCTCGTACATTATACAATAATAGTGTGCTGTGAAAGGTTCAAATTTTTTTATTAACTGTATATCTTAAAACATATTTGTTTTTATGATTTTTGCTATGACTCGATTAAAACGCTATTAATCGAGTTAAGAATTTCACAGGTACACAGTTCTTTTTCTGTCTTGCTTTTAAAAACGCGGTCTCGAATGCGGCGATTCGTCGTAAAAATAAGAAAAAATCTACTATTATCGTTGCACCGAAAGTGCTAACTAGTTTCGGAACAAATCTTCGCCGAGCTCGTCGTCGAGCAAATATATGAACTGCATATATTTGCACTGTTTTTGTCTTAGTTGCATAAAATTCACTTAAAGTTTTAATAGGCGTTGCTATACATAAACATAGCCATACTTATATACTTAATAAACATTAAGCATATTTGTTTTTAAGGCATCGATGTTCAAAAACGAATTGAAAGAGAAATTCGTAACGACGTGTAAATTACAGTTACAGACATATTAATACGGTTTTCACATTGATTCCAGTGTATTGCAACGAAATGCAATTTTTATAACTAAAAAATATATATTTTTAAAGAAGAGAGAGAGAGAGAGAGAGAGAGAGAGAGAGAAAGAGAGAGCGGAAATGACTCCGGAAATGAGTAAACGTTTGCTTCCCTCTCTCTCTCTCTCTCTCTTTCTCTCTCTTTCTCTAAAGTTATAAAATTATAATAATTCCATAGAATTTTAAGAAAAAATTTTATACCGAGTTTTATACATATAATATATGTATATCATTTGAATGTAGTTTCATTTTAAACTTTATTTTACAAAATATCGTTGATGAATCTGTAGTGTTGTCGTCCATTGCATTATTTTTTGTAGCGTTTTGGTGTTCAAACTGTTTTGCTATTTATCGTTGACGACTGAACTCATCGCTTAGCTATTCTTGAAGTTTTTGCTCATTTTATTTGATTGTTCATTGTTAATATCATACGTTTCATATATTTCTTCAAAAACTTATTCTTTATAATTTCCACTACAGTCGAACGGACTTCGCCCTCGACTTCACCCTTAAAATCGTCAAATAGTGACCATGATGGTTCTAGTTGCTAAAACTAGTTTGATTTGATGTTTTTGAGATAGTTGAAAACGAATTTGACATTATTTTTTTAACAAAAGTGTATAAAAGTATTATAGTTTCCATTTGAATAATTTTAAGTTATCACTTCTATCGCGGGTCCCGGGACGCACACATTTTTATTTACAATAAAATTTACAAAAGCCTACTTCATATATTACAGATGCCTATTACAGAATATTATTATAAATATTTAACATTTACTTAATTTAACAATTGATTTGATTATATTTATTACATTTTTTTAACGGACAAATTCATTAGTTACAATTCACTTTAGTTGATGTTTTATAACGCATTTTTTTTATTTACTCGTTTATACATTTGTTTTGAAATTTTGAGAAGTACAGGGTGAGATTGAGAAAAATTCGTACTTTTGGATTGGTGTAAACGTAGATTATTGTAATGTATAGAATAATAATTATCAGAGCGTAGAGGCTGAGGCTGCGAGGATGCAAGGCAGGTAAAGAGAGTTATAAAAATGGAACCAACGAGGGGACCAAGTAAAGACAGCGGCAAATAGTACTTCGAGAGGATCCGGAAATACTGTCGTATTTATAAAGTCATAAAACAATCAAAGTCAATAATCGGGCGAACGTGCCACTAGAAGTTTGTCTCGTCGTAAATGGTACGTTGACCAGTCATATAAATCGATGAATGGGATTATACTAGTCGTCAGCGCGTGTGTTAATGTTACTTAAAGTTTATGGTACTTACTTTCGAATGAAGCATGCGAAAACTTTCTTCTCGTACTATGATGTGCATATGTATAACATGTGCGATGCCGCGGCGGAGTGGAAACTTCTGGGGATCCGAAATTCGAAAAAATTTTTGTGAGGACATACTTACCGGAATTATTTTTTTAGGTTTCTAAGCAGCACGTCTCGTAATATGAACTTTCTAATCGGAAAAGTGCAAAAGTCTTGATACATATGTGCATATGACGAAATCTACAATTTATATTCACTTTTTTGCCTCCAAAAGTTGCGAAAAAAAATCTCGTGCTACATCGACCGGGTAAGGTTTTTTCTGTTCTACAGGACGCACAGAACAAGAAAAAAATAGTGTACCTACGAAATCGATCTAGTGACACTGTCTTTATTGGCCATCTTTGTGATTTTATGCAGAGATTATTACGCATTTTTTAGCAAAATATTCTGGATTTATTTGAATTCAAGGCTAAATGGACATATAAATAGTCTTAAAGTACGCTAAAAGAGCTGTCATTTGAACCTAAACTTGTCTAGACTGGATGCACAGATAAAAAATCATGTACTTTTGAAATAAATGAATTTTGCTTCAGATTCCCTTTAGGCTAGTACCAAAATCCACGATTTCACATTTTTTTTCTTCAAGTCCTCGTAATTTTTCATTGAGTGACTCGATTTTAACGTTTAATAAGTCAAATTAAAGCTTTTTTCCTCTACTTTGTTTCTAATAGGGATAAATTAAAATTTTTTTTATTAATGAGCTTTATATATGCCTCTCAAGTAGATCATTTTTTGAAAGCATATATATAGTTCATTATATTAAAAAAGCTTAATTTAGACTCATTGGCAGAAAAGTAGAAGAAAAGAGCTTTAATTTCAGCTATTAAAAGTCAAAATCGAGTCACTGAATCAAAAGTTACGAGTATTCAAAGAATAGAAATGTAAAATCGAGAATTTTCGTAACAGCCTAAAGGGAGTCGTAGACGTACGTGACTTTTGATCAGTGTATCAAATCTAGACAAATTTGGGTTTAAATGACAGCTTTTTTAGTGTATTATAAGCCTATTCATATGCCCATTTAGCCTTGCATTCGAAAAAATCTAGAATATTTTGCTAAAAAATGCGTGATAATCTCTGCATAAAATCACAAAGATGGCCAAAAAAGACAGTGTCACAAGATCGATTTCGTGGGTACACTATTTTTTTCTTGTTCTGTACGTCCTGTAGAACAGAAAAAACCATACCCGGTTGATGCAGCCCGAGATTTTTTTTTCGCAACTTTTGGGGGCAAAAAAGTGAATATAAATTGTAGATTTCGTAATGTCCATCCTATTTCGGAAACAACTCACACGAGCAAGTCGGAAAATTTTTTCTTGAAGGCACTCCTACCAGACCTGATTTTTCTCGTTCCTTAGGCCATTCTGAAAGAGAAAAACCTTGCGTACATAGCCGATTTCATTAGAACAATAATGACTTAAGATTCATCAAAGAATACTTTGAAATTTTTTCAGATTTTTAAATGACGATTTTCGAAATTTCGATTTTTTTTTGAATTTTCGAAACATCAAAAGTTGTCGGATCAATCTGAAAAAATTTCAGAGCATCCTTTGATAAATTTTAAGATATATTTGTTCTAATGAAATTTTTATAAAAATCCATAGTTTTCGAGAAAAAAATCTATAAACTCTTTTTTTGTTAATTATTTCTCGTTTTTTCGAGTGGTTTTTGCTCCGGAAAAAAGTATACCCTTCGATCGGCCATGTACGCGAGGTTTTTCTCTTTCAGAATAACCTAAAGAACGAGAAAAATCAGGTCTGGTAGGTGTGCTTTCAAGAAAAAATATTTTTCATGTATTTACTCGCTACAGATTTTTTACGTTTTAACAGTACAGTAAAGAAAAATTTTTCGAAATATTGCTATCATTTCTCTTTCAGAATGACCTAAGGAACTAGAAAAATCAGGTCTGGTAGGCGTGCCTTCAAGAAAATTTTTTGCGACTTGCTCGGGTGAGTTGTTTCCGAAATAGGATGGATATGCACATATATTTTCTTTCTAATTTTCACAAAAATGCTATATTATGTTTTAACGTTCTGAATTTCTGAGTAGTGAGAATTGAGCATAGTATGGTTAATTGGTTATTGATTATTGATGTGTAACAGTTTTGTGCGCCGAGACGGTATACAAAGATAGAAATTTAAATTTCACCCGAAAATCCATACAGATTTTTCTTGGGACAATACAGCTAAAAAAATATGTGTACAACCAAAAAATATCAAATATACTTTTTTTATATTATCTACAGATCAGAGTGACCTAAGGCGTGTAATGTTACGGATTTTAGATATTTTTACCTACGATAGAATGCAAGTGCTAATTTATGAGCCACCGTTTGGTTACGAGACAGATCGGATAGAAAAAGAGAGAATAGCGCGAACAGCAAGTTATTTCCATCGCGTATGATTTAGAAAAGATTTTAATAAACTGGTTCGAATTTCGTCTCGCGAAGAGAAGCGCAATTACATCGCGAACTCAAGAACGATCCAATCCATTCAAGATTTTAGGTTTTTATGGCACGCACGGAATAATTATTCTTTGAATTTGTTTGATAGATATAAACTTATTTTTAAAGAAACTTTTGCAATGCGTATAGCAATACATCATTTTTGTACAAGAGCGATGCAAGAAAAATCAAATTTAATTATAGTTTTCGGTTTAAAGTACAATTTACAAACATAGATCATAGATTTTAGGTCACGTGCATGAAAAATTTATTGCTGGCTTTGAATAGACTTGCGATTTAAAAAATTTTTACCTTACAAAATGAAAAAATTGCTCGTATTGATCAGAAAAAATTCAAGTATATTCTTTGGCTAATTTTAAGAGCTTTTTATTATTATCAGTTATTTTGGAAAACATGTAGTTTTTCAATTAAAAATTTATTAATGTTTTCAAGAAAAATTATGGCATGGAAGAGCGAGAGTTCTAAGAAGTGCGTAAAGTTTGTAGGGCAGATTTACGAATGAGACGCACAAATTAATGATTAGGTACCTTAGAGTTGTTATTGAACTCGTATATGAGGAAATATATGGAGAGTCAGACTCTTTTTCTTCATGTTTTTTTTTCATTCTCCTACAATTTTAAAAAGCAGGCCGTATGTTAAGTCAATATTCCAATCAACAGAAATAAAGTACTTGAAAAGACCTTTCATTTAGATATATTTGTCTAAATTGGATGCACTGATCAAAAGTTTTACATTTTAGAAAACGACGAACTTGGATTCAAAGGTTTACGAAAATAATCGATTTTACCTTTTCTTCTTAAAATCCTTTTAACCTTTGATCCAAGCATCCTCTAGCAGCGCTCAATACGTCAAACTATAGGTCTTTTTTTGTACTTTTTAATTACTCGAAGCGATTTTTCTTTTCACTTATGATGAGCTACATATATGCTTCTGAAATAGATCGTTCTTTGAAAGCATGTATATAGCACACTACGAGATAAATACAAATTTTACACTAATTATTAGAAAAGTAGAAGTAAGGAACTTTAATTTAAGCTATTAAACTCTGAAAACGCATGACTGGAGCAAAATTTATTAACATTTGAAGAAAGGAAAAGATCTACGAATTTTCAAAAATCGATCGATTTCATGGAAAAAGGCGGAATTTACCATTAAAGCAATTAAAGCTCTCATCTTTTACTTTTTTTAAAATTGTCTGCAGTTTAAGTTTCTCGTGTGATATGTTATATATATATATATATATATATATATATATATATATATATGCGCTCTTAAATCAGTAAAAAACAACGAAATTGAGAAACATATATATAGAATATCGCAAAATAAAATTGGAACTGTGATAAATTAATATAAAATTAGAAAACAAGAGATTTAATTTGAGATATTAAACTTTAAAAAGGATTCTTTGGTTTGCAAATCATGAGGTTTTAAATAAAAAAAAAAAACGACTATTTTAACGCTTTCTTCCATGTAAATTATTGACAAAATCTAGAGAATTTTACGCTTCTTCAAATCCTTCTCAATTTAGATCCAGTCGTGCGTTTTCAAAGTTTAATACCTCAAATTAAAACTGTTTTCTTTTTACTAATTTTGAGAAGCATATGGGGAATTTTTTTTTAAATCGGCACTTAGAGGGGTCAAAAAATGGTCGATTTTTAGAAGGGGAGCACACCTCCCAAGTGCGGTTTTTCTTGTTCTTTATGTCACATAGAATATAAAAAATTTGGAGTACCACGGATTTGAGCTTTGTGACAAGGTTTTACAAGCGCTTGAATTTTTAATATTTTGAAATAATTGAGCATCTTACGCCAAAAAGCCAATAACTTCAAATGCTTGTACAACGCATTTGCGGGGCTCAAAAGTGAAATGTCTGGGCATAAAAAAGAGCTTTAATTAAAAAAAAACCCGATCGGATTGGTTTCTTAGCTTGAAAATGAAACATTTTTCGTTGAGGTGATATTTCTCGAGAAAAAAAATCATGTTTAACAACACGCTCGCAACAAAGTTTAACATCAGATTTTTGCATTATTTTCAAATGCTTGTCATTTTCAAGCTAAGAAACCAATCCGATCGGGCTTTTTTTTAAATTAAAGCTCTTTTTTATGCCCAGACATTTCACTTTTGAGCCCCGCAAATGCGTTGTACAAGCATTTGAAGTTATTGGCTTTTTGGCGTAAGAAGCTCAATTATTTCAAAATATTAAAAATTCAAGCGCTTGTAAAACCTTGTCACAAAGCTCAAATCCGTGGTACTCCAAATTTTTTATATTCTATGTGACATAAAGAACAAGAAAAACCACACTTGGGAGGTGTGCTTCCCTTCTGAAAATCGACCATTTTTTGACCCCTCTAAGTGCCGATTTAAAAAAATTCCCCATATATGTGGAAATCCACCAGAAACTGGCACACACGTCGGTCCAAAAGTTGCACTTTTTTATTTTTGAGGGCACACCTATCAGACCATGCTAGTTTTATTTGGTAGCTCATTCCAAACAATAAACCTTTATGTGCCTAGTCAAAACCCTATGCCAACAAAGAGCCGATTCAGACAATTTTATATGCAAATTAAAGGTCTTTTAGTGTACTTTAAGTCTGTGTATAATGTATATGAAAAAATCTAAAAAATTATAATCCTGTAGATAACGCCCGTTTTTTAATTTTTAGAGCAATATTGCGGTCATTTTTTTCGGTTTTTCGCCTGTAGCTCTTTGTTGGCATAGGGTTTGGAATGAGCTACCAACCAAAACTATCATGGTCCGATAGGTGTGCCCTCAAAAATAAAAAAGTGCAACTTTTGAACCGACTTGTGTGCCACTTTCTGGTGGATTTCCACATATACGGGGAATTTTTTTTTAAATCGGCACTTAGAGGGGTCAAAAAATGGTCGATTTTCAGAAGGGGAGCACACCTCCCAAGTGCGATTTTTCTTGTTCTTTATGTCATATAGAACATAAAAAACTTGGGGTACAACGGAATTGAGCTTTGTGACAAGGTTTTACAAGCGCTTGAATTTTTAATAATTGAGCTTCTTACGCCAAAAAGCTAATAACTTCAAATGCTTGTACAACGCGTTTGCGGGGCTCAAAAGTGAAATGTCTGGATATAAAATTGAAGTACAAAAACAGAGCTTTAATTTAAAAAAAAGCCCGATCGGATTGGTTTCTTAGCTTGAAAATGACAAGCATTTGAAAATAATGCAAAAATCTGATGTTAAAACTTTGTTGTGAGCGTGTTGTTAAACATGATTTTTTTTCTCGAGAAATATCACCTTAACGAAAAAATGTTGTAGATTAAAAAATGCTTAAAATTACTCAAAGAATACGTATGAATTTTTCCAATCGTACAATTTTTGAAAAATTAAAAAATGGCTCAAAAATTTTTGAAAAAATTCATACGTATATTTTGAGTAATTTTAAGCATTTTTTATTCTACAACATTTTTTCGTTAAAGTGATATTTCTCGAGAAAAAAAATCATGTTTAACAACACGCTCACAACAAAGTTTTAACATCAGATTTTTGCATTATTTTCAAATGCTTGTCATTTTCAAGCTAAGAAACCAATCCGATCGGGCTTTTTTTTAAATTAAAGCTCTGTTTTTGTACTTCAATTTTATGCCCAGACTTTTCACTTTTGAGCCCCGCAAATGCGTTGTACAAGCATTTGAAGTTATTAGCTTTTTGGCGTAAGAAGCTCAATTATTTCAAAATATTAAAAATTCAAGCGCTTGTAAAACCTTGTCACAAAGCTCAATTCCGTTGTACCCCAAGTTTTTTATGTTCTATATGACATAAAGAACAAGAAAAATCGCACTTGGGAGGTGTGCTCCCCTTCTGAAAATCGACCATTTTTTGACCCCTCTAAGTGCCGATTTAAAAAAAAATTCCCCATATAACGTAGTATCGCATGAGAAGCTTAAACTGTACAGTTTTGAAAAGAAAGTAGAAGATGAGAGCTTTAATTTGGGCTATTGAACTTTAAAAACAGCTCGTTGGATCGGAAGGCACAAGGATTTTAAAAAAGGCAAATTTCGCTTTTCCTTCATGAAATCAATCGATTTTCGAAAATTCGAAGATTTTTCCCTTTCTTCAAATGCTACTAACTTTTGACCCAATTGTGCGTTTTCAGAGTTTAATAGCTTAAATTAAAGCTGTTATCTTCTACTTTTATGTTCATTAATCTAAAATTTTTGTTTATTTCGTAGTGTGCTATATATATGCTTTCAAAGAACGATGTATTTGAGAAGCATATATGTAGCTCATCGTAAGCGAAAAGAGAAAACGCTTCGAGTAACTAAAAATTACAAGAAAATATCTTTAATTTGACGTATTGGACGTTACAGACGGATGCTTGCATCAAAAGTTAGAAGGATTTTAAGAAAAAAAAGGTAAAATCGACTATTTTTGTAAAAGCCTGGATCCAAGTTCGTCGTCTTCTAAAATGCGAAACTTTTAATAAGTGCATCCGATTTAGACAATTGTACTTTATTTCCGTTGATTGGAATATTGACTTAACATACGGCCTGCTTCTTAAAATTGTAGGTGAATGAAAAAAAAGCACGAAAATTGATGTTTTTTTCCAATTTTTGGCCCGTAACTTTTTATTGGCAGAGGGTGCTGATATTCTATACCTGTACATCTCTTTTCGTATGTCCTAACGAGTGTAGAAAACCTAGTTCAGTCAATATGCCCTCAAAATTACTCAGTTTCCATCTTTGAGCAAAGATTCACGTCTGATTAGTAGGACTGCTCTGGTGAGAATAGTAGAGATCTACAGTTCTTTCGTGCATATTAACTATAGTTTCTTTTTCTCTTGCTTTCAATACTCAAAATAAAAAACTCATAGCCACATATATTCCAACAGCTGCTGTGCTGACTGGAGTTTGAGAGTTATATGAATAGTTCGATACTTGCCACTGAAAAGTGTACATCGAGAAAATCGAGTGAAGAGCGAATATCTAAAGAAAGACTATGTTTTTAATAGACATACTTTATAGTTATTTGAGAAAAGAGTAGGATTCATTCAAATTTCTTCCCGTAAATTCCCACATTATTGTTTTTATGTTAATAAGTATATAATTTAAAGCAGTTTCTCATAAAATTTTGTTTTAAATCTGTTACAGGAAAATAAGGATGTCTTCCTAGTCAAATCGCTCTTAGGACTTTTTTTCGCGACGTTGTCTGTACTTACAGGCTTTCTACATAAGTACAAAATTTGCAGATTTGAAAGTATCCGGCACATCGAGTCGTGAGTTATTATTCAAAAAAACTTCAAAATCAAAGTTTTGATAATGTGTAATTATTTATCGGAGAAACTTTTCATTTGCATTAACAATTGTATACAGCTCTTTTTGGATGTAAAAATTCAAATAATACTTATGTTGGCAACAAAAAGGTAGAATTGGAGATTTGGCAGAATAATCAAGGTTCACTGAATGAAAATACACGATTTTACCAGCAAAATGAAAACCTTTTCAGATGAAGAGGAAAAATCAGAGAAAAAAAGAAATTGAATCACAAACGAATACAAATTGGACCATTTAGAAATGTCGTGAACAATAAATTTTAAGGTTTGATTTTAAAGTGATATAAAACCCGAAGAAACAGAAGCGTAACGTCGGTAATTGCAAAAAGGGAGAACTTCAACGATCACCGACGGAAACTGGACTTTGAGGAGCACGTTGCGCTCTTCAAATTTGCCAATTTTAGAGCCTATCCTTGTACAGATATTAGCTCGGGGCTTGGCTTAGCGAAAATTGAATGAAAACAGAAAAGACGAGAGAAATAACGCTCGGGAATATTTAATGGCAAAGAAATCGCGGACCTTCCTGAAAACGAAGTCTTGCGAATATTTTTAAGATTGGAACGAAGAAAACCAAACAGCTTTCGCCGGACGGTTCTCCACTCGTTTCAATCTATTTACTTCCGACCGAACCGGGGATTCTATTTTGAATAGAAATTATCTATCAACAGGGAACGGTACGACACCAGACCTCCTGACAGATAACCTATTATAATTTAAATTTTTACTTTAGCGAAACGAGCTTTGCCGTTGTGTACCCGCCGGCACCGGGTTCTATCGCGTAAGATGGAAGAAAAAAAATGAGTCGCGAGGGCTAGTTGCCCTGGAAAAATAGAACTAATAAAGGGGAAAACCTTTAAATTTTTACTTACTTTTATTATGATTGTTTTACTGCGATAGTCTCTCTCTCTCTCTCTCTCTCTCTCTCTCTCTCTCTCTCTCTCTCTCTCTCTCTACACTGGGGGGTTGCTGCTGTAAGGCCGGGTTGAGTTGCACATAAGCAAGGTGAACATTTTGATTGGTTTCACCAGAAATTTGGAGAGAAGAAAAAAACAAGTTCGCGTGATGGATAATTTGTGAGGACAAAAATAAAATTTCAAATACAAAAAATTTTTTTAAGCTTTAAATTTTAATGTGAGCAAAATAGCAAAATTACAATGTGCGCGGTTCGCTCTGGAACAGAGGCCAGATAAAAGCGAGACGCGACGTCATGCTGGAACAGAGGCCAGGACACGAGTGCACGCGGGGCGTTTATTTAGGGTTTATAAAGAGGAGCCACTCTTTCCTCCGGAAAGACATTTCGGAAGAAGATTGTCCAATGAAATTATTTTGGACGTGATTTCCCGATGAGTTTTTCCAATGAGGAAAGAGCCGCTTATCTTTATCAATACTTAGCCTAGGCTTTTGGTAGCGGTAAGAGCCGGAAAGGAAGAGCATCGCGGTGCAAGCCGTTCGGAAGAGATAGTGTGTGGTCTATGATTTTTTTTTCTTATCTCTTCCTTTCTTGCCTTCTTATTCTAATGTAATCACGCCCACTAGTAATGCATTGCAACGCATGCATTCGTATTTCGGGGATAGTAACTTCCCGTATCACGACTGAATATAAGTCATTGGAAATGTTCGTTTCCGATGAAATTCGTTGACAATGATCGCAAGCCCTGACCCCTTGCTCAGTTTGGCCTAGGGGAAGACCTAATAGCCAGGGGGAGCAAACTCAAGATTTTCAAAAAGAGAAAACAACGAACTTATGGTAGCTTATTAGAGAAACTCAAATGGAATTAAGATCTGAAGGAATATACGGTCGAACGGAATTCGCACTAAGAGCCCTAGTTATAATCGTTACGATCTTAGCCATTTGCACCGCCATAAATACCATATTTACAGATGATCGTTTGGTGGTTCGGATTAACGATACTTTGGATGATAAAAACGACACATGGGTTATACGGATACGATTGCGGCGATCACCTGTCGAACTTAACTACCATTTCTTTTGTAGACATCGGCGACTGCGATGTGAAAGGACCTGAATTAGATGTAATTAAGAATTACGGACAGCTATTACAATTAAATGACTATTCCACTACACTTGTGTACAAATGTGCAATAAAAATATACCGTGTGATAACACATTGCGGTATGCATCGGTACGCATCTAGAGTACTGAACGGAGAACTCGGATATTTTCAAACATTAACGGCGGCCGAATGTTATAATATACAAACCACCGGATCCTATCTAGTGTTACGTCAGAAATCCGATTTTTTTTCGAATTCGTTTATTTATTTGCAAAGGAGCGCCTGTGAGCTCTTTTGTGGTCACCACTTTTGGGCCTATTTCCAGTGGAAATAATAGCCCGGGGCAGGTGATATTAGACTAAAATTTTCTGGTTTATTGGCGAGAGTTATCTCCGAGGAAAAGATTTCGAAGTAATCTAAGTTAGCGGTACGTTATTTTTAGACAAATCTCGAAATTTCTTGAAATTTAAACGGAGAAACCAAACGGCTTGCACGTGAAGGTTTCTCTCTAGTTTAAATTTATTTATACTCGAAATTATTGCTCTGATTCTACTTTGAGTAAAATCAAACCTTGGAAGTCAACGGTACGAAACCAGACACTTCCAAAATTAACTTTACTTTAGCAAAAATTTAAGCCACCGGCACTGGATTCTACCGCGAACGATAAAGAGGAGATCGCGAGAGCAAGTTGCTCTAAAATGAAAAACACTGTAAATAATAATTTATAATTTTCCTTACTTTTTCCTTGATGTTCTCGAAATTGGCTGGTCGCAGATCCTGAATAATGAATTTGGGCACCGAAATAATTGACACGAAATTTCAAAAAATATATATATATATATATATATATATATATTGTGCAAAAAATAAACAAACATCTGACATATAACTTGGGTGCGGGTTTGTTGGGTTTCGTTCTGTTTACATAATTTCGCAGAATGTCCAATCTTGTTACATATCTGGCATTTTTCTATTTGTTTGCAATGACTAGCCGTGTGTCCTTCCTGTTGGCAAATCTGGCAGGTCATCTTCATCTTTAATAACCCTTGAGCATGTACAGTACGGCCGCAAATCCCGCAAAACTCCTCGGAATTTGGAAAATCTCCATGGCACAAGACGAAGCGGCCATCCACCTCGTAGCGATGACGGGAAGTCACGCTCCTGTAAGAATACTGAAAATAAAAAAAAGGGGGGAAAAACATTGATTAATTAAAAATAAATATATATACACATATATATATAGTGTTACGTCGCGATTTACCTCGCAACGCAAAGGTTTTTTTTCAGAGGTTTTAACCACTGAATTTATCTATCTATTTTAGGCCTATTCTTGCGAATAATAGCCTGGGGAATGGGAAAAGTATTTTAGCCAACACGAGAATGAAGGAACGAAGGGCTTTTTCTGCTTAAATTTTTAAGTAAAAAGTTCGAAATTAGTACTCCGAGTTGTAGTTCTCTTAAACAGGAGTTCAAATCCTGAAGAGAGATACTTCTGGAGTGGGTTACGCGAAGAAGTTAGAGATTTGAAATTTTTAGCAATAGCTCTTTTCTCACTTAAACAGGGAGACTAACACGACCCCTGAAGTGAGGAAAGAAATCTTGTTGCTTTTGAATTTAATCCTATGTTCACCGGCACTGAACATCTACCAAAAATCGAGAAGTAAGAAAATCGCGTAAGCCAGTGGCTCGAAAGTGGTGAACAGTAAAGAGTTAAATAGGTTTTACTTACTTGTCCTTTATGTTGTTCTCTCTTTCTCTCGATCTGGAGGCCGTCTATTTTCTCGGAGAAAAGTGAGTACGCGGAAGGAAATTAAGTATGAAAATTTTAGCTCGGAAATAATTAAATTCTTCAGAGATTATTTTGAGTAGAAATATATTTTTCTTTAAAATAGGAAGTACACAAAAGATTTGTAATCGTATTAGTAAATTTGTATAGAGCTGGAATAGAGGCCAGATACAAATAAACGCGAGAGCTGACGTCGTGCTGGAAACAGAGGCCAGGACACGAGTGTTTTCTGGGGCGGATGTTTAGGGCTTTTAAAGAATAGCTATTTCTCACTCCGGAAAGGTTTTCGGAGGGAGATCGTCCAATGAAATTATTTTGGAAGCGATTTCTCGTCGAAAATTTCCAATGGGTAGAGACCCGCTTATCTTTATCAGCGCCTAGCCTAGGCCTTCCGAATTTGGATGCGGAGAGGACCGGAGAGGAAGAGTACTAGAATGCATTTTTTTTTTTTTATCTCTTCCTGTCCCGTCTTCTTAGTCCAATAATAATATTTAAATTTCATATTACGGCTGAAAGGGGGTCAATGAAACTATTTTGTTTTTTCCGTTGAAATTGTTGATAGTTTATCATGCGGTTAGATATTACTGTAGAGGCGGTGATTTACATTTGTTATTCATCGGTGCGAGTATAAACTTACTTACTAACTTATAGTTAATCTATTTGTAGTAATGAGTATTTGGGGAAAGCAGAGAATGCGGATGCATGCTTGTACATGGAGAGAGAAAAAAAAATTTATAATTGTATCGATAAGGTCGATTTTTCCTGGCGACGTTACAATAGAGAAAAGAAAAAATACTTACATATGGTCCACCGATCCGGTCTCGCGAACCGGCCCTCCGCAAAATCCATAGACTCTTCCCCGCGTGCTGGGGAAATGACAGAGTTCCCACTGCCCGTAGGAACCCGTCAGCCCCGATCATAACGGCGGCATTTGTTCGTGGACATACTCATTCACGACCTCCTACAAAAAAAACAAAAACAAAAAAAAAACTATTACCATCAGGTATACATACAAAAAAAAGGAATGAAAAATAGTAGATACTTACCACAATCGACAACAGAGCGGCAAACACGACAGCAAACATTTTTAAAGATGTTTCCAGTCAGAACAACAAACAGAAACTGACAGACGCTACGTAAAAGGAGTGAAATTCAAAAGTACTTATGCAAAAGTATTTACTATTATTAGCAAATTTTTTGCTTGATAGATCTGTGACGTTGGGAAGACGTACAGTTCTATATATTTTTTTCGGCCTAGCGTTGCCGCTAATAGCCGGGGAATTTGGCGCGATTTTCGTTTCCCTTCTTAGAGAATTTTTCGAGGAAGTAAATAGGGCTTGTTAAGACGGAAGGGGAGAGAAAAGCTGTAAACGCAAATTTTTCTGTCACACTTGCCTTGCCGCTAACAAGCGATGGCACAGTGTACAGCAATTTTTGGTGTAGTTGAATTAGGATGTTTCGAAGTTGAATACTTCCAGCGGTTCCTCCTACACAGGAATTTCTTCCTGAAGAGGAACAGTTAAAGTATTTTTCTTTTAGTTTATACCGGACTCTATCAGGACACAAGATTTAACAGAAGACTCTACTTCAACTTAAACAGGGCACTCGGAGTCCTGAAGTTGAGCAGATTCTCTGTCGTAGAATTTAAATCACGACTAGTCCACTGGCACTGGACTCCTACTGGACGACAGATGAAGGTCGCGGGAGCTAGGTGCTCATAGAAGACAGGAGAGAACAAATAAAGAACTTAATTTCTTACTTACTCTTGGAGTTCCGTTGATGTCCTTTCCTCCGTGCAGTTTTCCGATGGAGTAATGGCTCTTTGGCGCGAGTTGAACTCACGGTCGCGAAATTTAGAAAATGAAAGTGGAGGAAAAAAAAGAGAAAAGGTTGTTGACAAGTTGTGTTCAATTGTGAGATGTATTTGGATCTATAAAGTTTTTAATGTACAGTGATTGACAAAGAGAGAGAGAGGTACAGTCGACTCGACTCGGCGAAGGTCAAGGACTGAGTGACTTTTCTCTCGGCCGCCGACGCATCGGTGGGCCAGAAAAATCTCTCTTTTCCCTTGGGAAAACCCTTCGGAGTGAGAAGTACCAATTAGAAGATTTTTGGTATGGCTCCTCCTCTAAGATTTTCCAATGGGAAATCCTTATTTGACTTTAGTCACGCCCGGGGCCGAAGGCCCTCCTATTTTTGGGGGAGAGAGGCGAGTGAGGGAGAGGGAAGGAAAAGTTTCGACTCCCTCCGGCGGATGGCGCACCGAGTACCTTTTTGGTCTCGTTTTACTCGCTCGCGTCTCTCCGGGTTTTTGCTTCTGTAGTATTATTTTTTGTTTATCCTACGGTATAGTAATCTAATACAGACAATTTTTGTGTAGAGAACTTATTGTTAATTAAATTTTCTTTTTTGATATAATTATGATTAGAGTAATTAGAAAGTAAGTAGATTAGGTTAATTAATTGTAGTGTAAGTAATATAATATAGTGTAACTTAATATACAAATAAGAAATGGAAAACTTCAAAAGTATGTTTAGCTATTGCGCGTAAAAGTTACTTGTATGTTTAGATCATGGATGAGGGGAGATAAAAAAACTCGGATGTCGGGCGGCGCGCGTAAATCGCATTTTATGACCTGCAGCTGCGTGCACTTAGGCCTGCAGCAGTTGGTTTTATTCCCCGTCGCTTTCGGGTCTCCGTTTGGGCTGTTTTTGTTTTAGTCACCGCGAGAGCCTGTGAAAAGAAAATTTCCCAGACCCTTTTCGGCGACTGGCAGTTATGGCTTTTCTCATTTTTACGATTTCCTTCGATGGAAATCGGTACAGAGTGAAGAGAAGAGAACAACGAGGGTCTGTTTATAGGTTTTCCACGAAAGGTTCTTAAAATCTACGTACGCTTATCCGGTCACGTTTTTCCGACCCGAGTGCGTGTATTTTTTTCTTAATGGCTAACGTACATTATGCGTATTTTTAAATCTATAGCACGTGGGAGAGAAGATTTGTGTGGGGAAAGAAAAATAATTTGAAAAACGGCCCGACGTTACAGATCAATCTTTATTTCGTTGTTTGAAAAATATATTTTTTTAAAGGTTTCACTTATTTAATTTTTACCACACTACTTTTTTTGTTCCTTTCAAGTCAGTCACTGTTTCATATCAGAAAAAAGTTATTCTACCTTTAATAAATTTTATACTTACGTATGCTAATGATTCATAGATAAAATTAGAAAAAATTCTTTTCTTTAAGTGATTATTGCCAATGTTGATAGTTAAACAAATTTGAAAAGGACAACTATTAAAAAAGAAAAAAATTACGATTTAAAATTAGAAACGGTATTGAATTTGTTGGATCTTCTAAAAAAATAATAAAAAAAAACAAATGAAAAAACGAAAAAAATTTGAATGACTCAATAAGGAAGAAGCAAAAAACAATCTACTACAGAGCACACATTTAAAAAGAATATACTTATATATGTGTACACTCACAATGAAAATTCGAAATAAGATCATTTCCATGAACTAAAAGTTCTTTATGTTCATAAAATGAAACTGTTTCATTAACATTTTGCTTTTATAAATTTTAAACTTTATTCTTCAACTTTAGAGTAGGACTTGAGTTATATATATATATATATATATCGCGTGTTTCCACAATCAATAAAAGGCAAGGCAATAAAGGATAACGCATCTATTTATATAGCTGACTGCTACACAAAAAATATACGGAAGTCTGAACTTCATGCTCTTTTTTTGATGACAGCAATAATTTAAAACTATAGTTAACTCATTTTTTAAAATTCTTGTTCTTTATCTATATATTTATATGTACATGCCTACGATTATAATTTAATTTTTATTCCATAACTTTATACAATTTTTTATCATTTTTACGTAAGTATTTATATCTATTAATATCTGGTTTGTAATACATGACAATCTAGGTATTACAAGCTGCCACACATACAAGACGGTCATAGATAATTAGTATAAAATTAGTTTCCTGATAAATTTTGATCCAAGCTTTTATATTAAGGAATACAGTGAATCAAGACAAGCAGGAAAATTTTACCATGGAAAAATCAGCCAATGCAGGAAATCAAGACGGGAACATACTTTCCCTCCTAAGTCTTTGAGAGTTTCATCACTGGTTCAGTCATCTAACATAATTCGTCCATAAATTAAGAAGAATAAACATTCAGAGTAACTGAATAAGGAATTCATCTAAGACTTTCTAAAGAGCGAATACTGAAATAAACGAATTTCAATCATCGACGTTTTTCACACCGCAATGAATGGAACTCTTCAAGTGCGAGTGCATGACTCGTAATATTCTTCGATTTATTTTTAATGAAAATTCAATACAGAAAAAGAATTATGATATTTGTCATTTGTTTACATAAAAGTTTCTCAATGACAAAAAACCATATGTTTAAAACCATAGGTTCCTATCATCTATCGTTATATAGTAGAATCTGGACCATGTCCATTGCAAATGTCATTGCATCAACTCTACGTATCTATACTCGATATACCTGTATATCTATGCTCGAGTATTCTTCAAGAACTAAATTTGCAATCACAAATAAAGATTACCAACGAACAGGGTCCAACCCTTGACTTCAATCGAACCTGTAACAACTGCCAAGTTGGAACTATATACAAACGTCTAGTTTGAAACCAAAGCTCAGGTCGCTGACTTATTTTTCCCAAGTAGGAAAAATCCTATTAGATTTCTGACAATTCACTAATGAAAGAAAACATGCCTACACGGCATAGAGAAACATCTTGCCATCATAGAGTACCACCTTCATCATTCAGAATGACGGTACTGTGATGTTTCAAAGACAGTGCACATACTACTTTTCCTTCGAGGATATTTCACTTTATCCTGCTCCCAGAACTTAGAAATTTTTGCAACACTCTCGTCGTTTATTTTTAAATCCTGAATAAATCAAATAATTAATTTTAATTATTTATAGATTTGAAGGAAATCTGTTTTGTATATGCGGTGGGATGTAATACTTATTTTGTAATGCAATTATTTAGCTTGTTAATGAAATATTAAGTTTATAAGAAGTATTAATAATATAAATTGTTATTTTAGTTAGAAGTTATAAGTTAAAAAATGATGGTGTAAAGTGTATTCAAAAAATTTTAATTAAAAAAATAAATAATGTAAATGTTGGTTAAAATAAATAATGTACAATTCATAACTACTCATATAATAGAAATTCTTTGAATGGAAATATGTGTAATATATAAAAACATAAATATTACATCAAATTGCATATTTAGGAGTAATGTAACAAACATAAAAAATCAATTAAAGATAAAAAAAATAAAAAAAGATAAAACATCAATGCTAGATAAAAAATAAAAACAAAACAATGAAAGATAAAAAAAATCAAAAATCAAAAAAAGAAGAAAAGGTAAAAGACGGCAACTGGAAATTTAACGACACTTAGCTCAATACCAACAATAGAATTAAGAAAATAATCTTTAAGTCATCGACTGTGAACATATATTGTAATATAAACACAACATTTATTGATAACAGTAAAAATACGAATGAAAGAGGGAAAAAGAAAGCAGAAAATTTCGCAAAATGTTCATACAACCTATAAATATGACATACATTTCTCCATTTTGCAGAATAAATTATATGTTAATTATAATTTTTTTCGTATCTTAAATTGTAATCTTTATATTTTGTCCTTTTAATTTATACTTGCTAATTTTTAATTCTTACACTATTGTTATAAAGTAAAAGAACAAACTATACTTAGATCAATAAGTACAAATGTAAATAAACAACGAGGCGGATAATGTATGCCACTCCTTGTTTAGACAAACCTGTATGTCACAGTACATTATCGTACAAAGAAATCGAGAATACATACAATCAAACCCTTTTTGGTTACATCCACACCGAAAAGTACCTTAAGAAAATCAAGCAACAAAGTGGGACACGTCATATAGATAACTTGAAAAGTACTCTCGTCCTTTCATTAGGACGGAAGTGTAACGAAATCGAAGAAGTCGATGAGTCATCAAAATACACCGAAAAGATGGACATCTATCATATGCCAAACGAGAACGGCCGAAAATCATCGCAGGTAAAACATACACACATAAAGAAACGATGCCAATTCGAGACTTCAAGCTAAATCGCTAACCCCCAAAGGGCGCAGAGTTTCGGCGCGACACTCATCAACCACGTCTCCTGCACCCAGCTGCTGATAATCTTTGGATCAAGAACCGCTGCCGCTTTCGGAGGAGGCCACATTATCGCTGTCGTTTCATCTTCGCCGCTACAAGTGACATCTACACGCATACACGCACACACGTGCACGCATATTTTTAAGGTACTTTTCTCTTTCCTTCATATTTTCTCTGATAATTCATAAAGTAATCACGATTTACAAATCCCTTTCCCGGAAGGCTGTGGTTGTGAATACGGTAGCCAAAACGGATTTGTTATTGTTGCATAAATTTACTGATACTATAAATTGTAGATTAAGCATTGATTCAGATGTAACAATATGTTATTAGTAATAAGATAAAATTTATTTAATAGAGTAAGATCAACTTATGAAATTTAGTATTAAATATATATTGAGGAATTCAATAAGAATAGCTTAAGATCCAACATCTACAACAAAGCAATGGTTAAAATATCAGCAGTGGAAATTCTATGTGTAAAGAGAAGAATGATTAAGTTAGAAAAGGAGAGGAACAAGAAAGGTGTTTTATAGATAATTTGTAAAAGAATAATATTAAATTAATAAAATCTTTTTGTGTGAAGAGAAACGTTAGAAAAGAGGTACATAAGAATAATTTATACGCGAGGTATCTACAACAAAGAGTTTTTCCAAAAATAATTTTCGAGTTTGCTTTTTCAAAATTAATCAAAATTTTTTATAAATAGAACGATTTGAAGATTGATTTTTCAGATTTTATTTTGAAAGGAAAGATTTGTGACGTCGGAATTTGTTTCGAGTCACGGGTTGCTCTTTTTAAGGCCTGACGTTTCCTTCATTAGTCTGGGATTGAGCTTGGCGCGGTTGGTCGTCTTTTATTTTCTGATTTATTTTGTTTAGTACGGTTTAGGTTGCGAACTTTTTTATTTTTTATTTTTATATTAATCTTTTGACCAACGAACTCTCCTTAACGAATAAGAATCTTCAGTTGCTTTAGGACCAACGGGAAAATTCCGGCGGGAGAGCTATTTGAAAGATAAACAAGCAAAAATAATTGAAAGTAACGGAATAAATGCAGAAATACATTGTTACGTCGGGAAACGTAATCTACGTATGTTTTTATTTGGGCCTAACGTTGCCGTTAGTAGCTCAGGTTCCTAGGTTTTTGGCGCAAATTTTTCCTTTAGTGAAACAAAAATGCGGGCGGGTTCTCTAGCCGGACCCCCGCAGAAAACGCAAACTCGCAAGAATGTGTTTATATACTCGGCAAAGAGACCGCCTTTACCGGTAGCACATATTACGAATATGTCAATGATGCTGTAATCCAGCTCGATCGCTTTACGCAGCTCATCGGCGACCCAGGTACCCTCAAACTCTCTATACCTAGGGTGGTCGTGATCGTCTCCCTGCCATGATTCCTGGCAGCAAGTGCGGCACAGAGCAAACAATAAACGCCCATTCATTTTCACCGGTAAGAGAGGTAGTAAGAGGTTTCGAGGTGGTAAAATTTTACATTTCACCAGCCCCTCTACAACTTTTAAATTATTTATCTTACCTGTGAATTGGGTGCACTCATCACCTACGAGTATTTTTGGGTGACCGAGCGGAAAACGACCACGCTTTCAGATGTAAGGACAAAGCGGGCATATATCTGTGTACATTATTCGCTCATCCTCCTTAATTCTGTAGTTGGTTACTATGTTTTCCGTTCGGCCACCAAAGAAGTTACTTTAGACACTAGAGGATGCTGCGCTATGAAGTTTCGAATTTCGGAATTATCACGTTTGATAACATCAAACGTGCATTCCCACATTTCTCGAACTTCATAGCATAGTTCTCTCATAAGTGCGACTTTTGCGCACGCAGTCTTGTATAACTCATTAAATGACGCCCCGCGAGCCGTTTTCTTATCACAGTTGTGCTTAAAACAGTTGGGGTAGCCGTGATTGTAACACCCCTGATACTCGAAAATTATTCCTTTTAACGTAGGGTCGAGATTCGGTAAATATCCGTCTACTTTCATTCGCTCGATAAGTCGAAATTCGCGTGCTCTCCCCACGTGAATAATTTCGGAGACGTAAGAAAGGAAATACTGTGAGCGTGCTCTTTAAACGGTCGATATACGCAAACTAAATGCTGAGATTAGAATCGTGGTGGCGTAGTTTCCGACTTGGGCGTTTTATCAGTAACACTTAGCAGCTAGACCTGCGTGTGACATTTTTTCTCAGACGTTTACAAATACTTTAAGGAGGATTTTTAAATATACACGAGGGCTTTTTGCGAGTACGTATCGGCGCGTCTATATCCGTTTGCGGGGATAATACCGATTGCATCACGTTTTAGAAAGTTTTTCCTATATAAGTAGGAACAGGCCGATGCTATAGTACATGCGTCTACAAAAGGGTCTGTTTTTCCTACCTCTAGGAAAATCTTTCTAAACGCCAGGTACGCTTTACGGAGAATTTTGACGTCGGTACCGCAATATTCTATTATTTCCATATTCAAGTCGAATACGTAATTAGCGTCGCAGGCTTGGTTGTACCACGAGAAAAGATCTTCTCTCTCGCGTTGCGACATTGAATCGATTTTAATTGACTACTGTTTATAAACTAATTATGCCAATTATAGCTTTGTTCTTCGAATGCTACAAGCGAAATGTCGCGGGGAGTTAAAAAATGTTGGAACTGTCGAAGTTCCTCTATGCCGCAACCATTCTGCGGTACGCGGACACCAGCGTCCCTGCATAATTGCAAGGCGCGCTCTCGCTGCTCGGGGCGACGCGTGTCTCGCACGCGATTCCACTCAGCAGCCGTCGTTCTTCAAAAGCGCCAGATTGACTAGCCAGACAGCTATCGCTCTGGGTAGGTATAAATTATCGTCGTTTCTAATACCGACGATCAATTTTTGCGCTACAGAGTCGATACCTATACGGCGCCCGGCATTTCGACTATCGTTGCACACATTATGAACAATAGATCCTCAGTTAATAGCCAAAAGTTTTCGGCTGTGAAATCCCTCGCTACTCTATAGGAAAGTCCTGCATCCCCGCTCATGAAATACTCGCTCGAGATCGCAACGCCGATTTTGTCGGTGTCGCGCGGTACTTGAGCGCGCAAATAGGCATGTATATCACGAATCGCGAGTTCGAGCCATGCGAGAGTGCTTACGTGACGCGGAAGAGTGTTTATTTGAATCGTGATCCTACGAGCGTCAATCCGGAATTTCTCTGTGCGATCGCGCGTAATTGAAGCAATGGTAAATCGCTGGCCGCGGTCGACTCCGGCTGCCGGCTCTTCCTCGCTAGTGCTGCTCGAATCCCCTGCTGTCGTGACGATCTTCTTCTTCTTCGTCTGCTACTGCCTGCTACTGAAATTGGTGCCGGCTGCGCAAAACTGCTCATGGATACAATGAGCATTGTTTTATGCAGCCAATAAAACCACAAATTGACGTGGTCGAAAAATATGTGTATGTTTTCTACGACCTAGAAATGCAGCAAAACGTTGCGTATCAAGGCTATGACAACGTAAAGATCCATGTGTTCCAAATTTGTGCGTCGCTCATCTCGTCTGCTCTGACTGCCTGGAGCAAGACGACGTGAGCGCGTGGTGCCCCTCGTGCGGTGTGCGCGAGCATATATTTTCGGAGGATCCTATCACCCAATTACTACAGCTTGTAGCACGGGACAAGATAGGATTCGTGGAGATTATTTGTATCGCGCACAACGCGCAAGCGTTCGATGCACAACTTCTTTTGCACTCGCTCGCAGAGCGCGAAACAAAAGTGATCCCCACGGTAATACTGAAAGGGCAGAAAATAGTATGCATATGGACGTGTTAAATTTATCGATAGCCTCAACTATTTCCATATGAAGCTGAGCAATCTGCCAGCTACATTTGGATTAGGCACAGTTGATAAAAAAGGGTGTTTTCGACACCTACTTAACACACCCGAGAACGCCGACTATATTGGTCCAATTCCGGATGCGCGTTATTATTTGCCCGACTCGATGTCGGTAAGCAGTTCTTTATACGCTAATAATATTCTTTTGAAGAAAACAACTTGCAATTAGTGATTTAAATAGGCAGTTCCTTTGTATTATATTATAATCTTATTTATTTCTAAGTGGAATACAAAATTAGAGGTAATGTCTCATCGAGTACAATGCGAGAGAAAAGGAAATCTGCCGGATACGTTTATATTTGACTCGGAGAAAGAGAAGAAAGAAAATGTTTGAATATTTTTGGCGACGTTACAATATACTGCTAGCACACTACGTGTAAGCGACTCGAGTTGTACTCTCGTCTTTTCACAAGGGCGGAAGTGTAATGTTACGTCGAAAACCAGATTTCTCGAATTTCCGACGGTTTATTAAATTGCAAAAGAGCGCCTGAGAGCTCTTGTACAGTCACCACTTTTGGGCCTATTTCCGTAGAAATAATAGCCCGGGGCAGGTGAAGTTTAGCAAATATCTACAGTCTTAATTGCGAGGAAAAATTCGATTTTTATTCTTTTTTAGAGGAGCGCTACTAGTTAGCTGAAACGGGAAACTGTCTCAGTATTTTGAATTCAAACTAAGAGAATCAAACGGCAGTTGCCTGAAGAACCTCTATAGTTTGCATTATTATTATTATTCCCAACGACACGGATGGCTCTATTTTGAGTAGATTTGCTATTGGGCGAAAACGGTTCGAAACCTGAATCCCCAATAGCGAAGTCTACTATACTTTTTCAAAATTCTTTATATGCGAGTGTGTCTCATTTAATAAGCCACCGGCACTGGCTTCTACCGCGAACGTAAGGAAAGAGCGCGAGAGCTAGTTGCTCTTTGAAATAATGGAGGTTAGATAAATTTATTTGTTAACTTACTTTTATGTTGATCTTTGAATCTGGTGATCTATCTCTTGTTCTCTCTCTCTCTCTCTCTCTCTCTCTCTCTCTCTCTCTCTCTCTCTCTCTCTCTCTCTCTCTCTCTCTCTCTCTAGAGGGTTCCGGTTGTATAGGCAGCTCGACTGCGATATAAGGAAACGATTGATTCACACACAAAAAATTTTTGATTTTAAAATAAAAGAAGTTTATTTTTCAGAAGTAGAATACAAGTTATCGATTCGCTCTGGAACAGAGGACAAGAAGCGATTAACAAAACCTATGACTGCACTGGAGCAGAGGCCAGGATGCGAGTGCCCGCGGGGCGTCTGTTTAGGGTTTATAAAGAGGAGCCACTATTTCCTCCGGAAAGGCTTTTTTGGAAGGAGATCGTCCAATGAAATTATTTTGGACGTGATTTCCTATGAATTTTTCCAATGAGGAGAGAGCCGCTTATCTTTATCAATACTTAGCCTAGGCATTTGGTAGCAGTAAGGACCGGAAAGGAAGAGCATCACGGTGCAAGCCGTTCGGGAGAGATAGTGTGTGGTCTCTTATCTCTTCCTTTCTTTCCTTCTTATTCTAATGTAATTATGCTCATTAGTAATGCACTGCAATGCATTCAGTCGTATTTTGGGTATAGTAACTTCCCGTATCACTACTGAATATGGGTCATTGGAAATGTTTGTTTCCGATGAATCTTTGTTGACGGTTATCTTATTTTTTCCGGTATGATTAGTTGCGGTTGGTCTTCTATATACTAGTAATACTCTTTCGGAAAAAAAACTTACAATTATTTATTAAAATAAACAGGTTCTTTGTACGACATTATAATATTATTTATTTCTAAACGGAGTACAAAATTATAAGTGTGTGTGTGTGTGTGTGTGTGTGTGTGTGTGTGTGTGTGTGTGTGTGTGTGTGTGTGTGTGTGTGTGGGACTCGGAGAAAAAGAGGAGAGAAGATAAGAAATGTTGAAATTTTTTGGCGACGTTAAATATGGCTCCAGAACTGATAAACAGTACTAAAGTAGTTCTGATCAGATTCTCAAGCTAACAACTATGTGTATTTATTTCGGAGATAGTGTTCATTTATGGAATTCCCCGCACTGAATTGCTTACGAAATTTTCGCCACTAATTTCAGAAAAAGGAGAGAAACAAAGAGACTAGGTGTCTCTGGGGTTCCTGCATTTAGTGAAATCAAGTTTTACTTACTTTTCTTTTCTGCTTGCCGTTATTGATGTCTGGATTCCCTCGTTTGTTTTTTTTATCGGCCGCCTGGACTCTGCTGTAACGCTTGAGGTCAGTGGTGGGACGATAGGAAGGATCAAAACTCGAGAGTTTAGATTCACACAGAAGAAGAATATATTTGAAAAATTTGAGCAGTTCAACTTAGAGAGGAAAATTTCAATCGACTTGACCCGAAGAGCGCCAAGAACTGAGTGAAATTTCTCGTGGCCGCCGACGCAGCGGTGGGCTGGAAAAATTACTCTCTCTCCCTTTGGAAAAACCCTTCGGAGAGAGAGGTACCAATTAGATAAATCTGGTATAACTCCTCCTCCAAGTTTTTCCAATGGGAAGTTCTTTAGATAAAAATAGGTCACGCCTGGCCTCAGGTCCCTCCTATTTTTGGGGGAGAGAGGCGAGAGATAGAGAGAGAGAGGGAAAAAAATTCAGGCTCCCTCCGGCGGATGGCGCGGTCAGTTATAGTACCTTTTCGGTCTCGGCCCGTCTTCACTCGCGTCTCTCCAGTATTTTTTTCGCTATTGTTTATATTGTTATAATGTTGTACGATAGAAAAATGGAAATAATGAACAGAGCGTATCGTCTTTTTCGTTCTTTTAATTGTTTTGCTCCTGCGTGCATGGAGTTCCTTCCGTATCTATGAAGTAAAGAAAGTTATCTTTTCGCATAAATAATTGCTCTTTGCATTCTGCGAATAATTCTGATTTGTTGGAATTTTGAAAATTCGCGCTTGTCTCATTTTGCAATGATTCCTGGATATTATTTTCATAATTTTCATTTATTGCATTATCTTCGCATATTTCGTTGCTTATCAATTCATCTTTGTTGTATTGCAATTCTGGTGTCTCTTTTTTCTCTCCTCCTGCTTCTATATCAGGTGTTGCTGCGGGAGCCTCTATATCTTTTCTTGGCTTATTCGGTTTCTTCGGTCGCTTGTCTCTATAGTTCAAAACCGCTAGCTTTCCCGCTCGCGTACGCGTCTGCATAGCTAAAACGAGCTCATCGTCGATGTCCCCTTCAGCTCGCTCTCCTTCGACTGAATTTCGAGATAATGCATCTGCGTTTGTGTTGCTCTTGCCGCTTTTATATACAATGTGATAATCATATGCGTTTAATTTAATTCTCCATCTACTTACTTTTGTTGTTAAGTCTGTCGAATTCTTAAACCATATGAGTGGCTTACAATCTGTAACGATGGTAAAATGTCGTCCTAGCAGATACGGTCTAAACTGCGATACTGAATATAATATGCCAATGCCTCTCTTCAGTATGAATTATATCGCGTCTCCACGTCGAATAATACGCGCGATACATATGCAATGGGTCTATCTTTTCCTATCTCCCCTTGAGAAAGGATTACCGCGACCGCTACTAACGAGGCGTCAGTACGAACAATATAAGATTTCCCGAAGTCGGCTATTTGTAATATTGGTTTTTCGCATAACTTCTTTTCCAAAATTGTGATTGCTTCTTTGGCTTATAGATAAATCTGCGGTAGTATCCGGCTAAACCGAGAAATTCGCGTATATTTTTTTGTGTTTTGAGTCTCGGAAAATTTTTCACTGCTTCGATGTTTTTAGAATCGGGGCGGACTCCATCTCTAGTAAGCAAATGTCCCAAATAAATTATTCTTCTTGCAAAAATTTATACTTATCCGGTTGCATTTTGAGATTTGCTTCTCTTAATCTCCTTTTTTCAAATTTTTGATTGTGCTCTTCAATTGTTTTGCCGTATATTATTGCGTCATCTAAAAATAGGAATATTTCTTTACCTTGCAAATCTTTGAAGACTATGTCAATTTCGCGCATGAAAGATGCGAGAGAATTTGTTATACCCATTGGTAGTTTATTAAATTCATACAGTCCTTGCGACACTTGTACAGGTACCTGAAAGAATCCTTGTGCCAAATCGAATACTGAGAAGTATTGGGCATCTGCTAATTGATCTATAATATCTAAAATATTTGGTAAAGGGTTCTTATCTTTTACAGTTTAATGATTTAATTTTCTGTAATCCACTACAAATCGATAGCGAGGGTTTCTTTTGCTATCCGATGTTTTGGCTACTAGAAATGCTGGTGATGCGTATGGCGAGTTCGATGGTCTTATAATATCGCTCTTCAGCATCTCCGTTATTTGTCGTTCCATTTCTAATTTTAATAAGTGTGCTGGCCTGTATGGCTTTTCGTAAATCGGTATATCGTCTGCCGTAATAATACAATGGCTCGGCACTTTAACTGTTTCCAAATATTCACCTTTCAAGTGAATACAGTCAGCATATTCTTCGATTAATTTGACTATTGGTCCTTTTGTCTCCTCCGTCAGATGATCTATTTTTAAAAGTGCTTTTAATCGATCTATTCTTGGTATTGACTTCGTCTCTTCGTTTTGTAGAATAGAGGTACTCATTTTGGCTGGTTTCATCTCGGTAGAATAATAATCCTATTTTGAATTTTCCATGTAATTGCTGTATAGGTTATCCATGTTGCCATTTTCAATATAATGTTTAATAAAATAGTTATTATTTCTTTCAATTTCTTTTCTATCGCCATATAGACTTTCAAATATTTCCGCACCCACGAAGTATTTTTCATTTTTCTCAAATTCATTATCAATATTTTTATTGTCACTAATATTCTCATAACAATTATTAATTTCATTTCTTTCAAATTTTTCACGTATATTTTCCATAATTTTTATCTCATTAATTTCAGCAATTATATCATTTATTGTCTTCTGTAAACGCTCTTCTGTTTCATGTATACTTATTTCATCATTTTTAATTTCATCATCTTTATTGTCTTTAAGTTCATCGTTCTCATTATTCTTAATTTCATAAATTCTAATTCTTTCATTATTATCATTTTCATTTTTAATGTTATTCGTTTGTATGCGCGTTGCGCACGCATAATCAAATTGTATCTTTTCATTTGAATCTTCCTGCAGGTGTTGTACTCGATCATCATCGCGATTCGAGCTTATTCTTCTATGATCATAGTCAAGGTCAAGATCTCCCCTTCTGGAGTCTCTTATAGCCTCTTTTCTGTTTTCGGCTTCTCGCGCATGTGTTTCCTCAGAACCGACCCGCAGCTCTTGTGACTTATCGCTTGTCGTATACTTCGTGAATAGAATTATCTGTCCATTTACCTCTATATAATTTTCATTAAAATTTATTTTCGCATCACTTTTGCGAAAGAAATCATTTCCAAGAATTCCCGCCTCTTTTATAGGAAAGTCGTCGGCGACAATATGAAATTAAGCAGCAATGTTATTAAAATTCGTTGTAATTTTTCCTAGCGTAGGGATATATTCATCCGTTATACCTTTTAATTTAATCACCTCTTGTCTATTTATGTCAGCGTAGTGCGCTACCTCCGACTCACGCACTAGGCTAACTCCCGCTCCAGTGTTTAACATGAATTCGAGCGGTCTTCGAAAATCTCGAATGTCGATTTTTATTGTTGGAGACGTACTCTTTTGACTTAGATTTATCGTCTCTATGCGTGTGCCGGCTTCGCCTGCTGATTCCTTGGGCGTGTGCCAGCGACTAACTCTCTCAAGGCGCGTTCCCACGAAAGAGCTCTGCCGTTTCCCTGTGTATTATTCGAACGATGCTGTCGTAAAAATTTAGAACAATTTCTTTGTATATGACCTGTTTTTCCGTAATAGTAACATTGAGGAGTCGGCTTATTGTTGTTCGTGTTGTTGTGAGGTGCTCCTGGATTTTCGCGATATTCGCTTCGACTATAGTTATTGCTAATCGTTGGCCTATTAGGATTATTTATTATTAGAATTATTATTGCCTTTATTATTGTTATTGGGCAAAAATTCGGGTATGCGGCGATTTTCCGCGTTCCATCCACCAACATGTCTATTATTTTGTTTATTTTGTTGTAAATAATTTCTGCTTTTGGATTGGTTTTGGTTTTTATTGAATCCATTGAATTGCTGTCCCAAAAATCTTTGACAATTCATCATAATATATCCTGTTTTTCCGCAATAATTGCATGCTACCATAGCGACTGATTGAGGCACTTGCGGATCAATCATTTTAATCTTCCGAATTTTCTTAACCTTGGCCTTTGATTCATCCGCGCTGTCTGAGTCGAGACTGCACCCAGCGTAGTCTCATTTTATTTCTATCGTTTGCTCTCGTGCTTCGCTCAGCGTCGTGTGTTCGCCCATTCGGCTCTTGATTTCCCAGCGTAGACCCTTCTTAAAAAATGTTATGCAATCTCTCTAGATTTCTGCGGTGAATGCCTCCCGCGTCTCATTTGTATATCTTTCTTCTCGTAGAGCTATTGCCAACATTTCTTTTTGAATTTTTTTGATTTTATTGGAGAATGTGGTTACCGCTTCGTTCCGTTTCTGCGGTTTGTCTAGATTATATATTTGACACTTTTGCGATAGTCTTTTTGAAAGTTGTAATGCTTCGGTTATTAACGTGTTGATTTCTTTTGAATTATTTGCACATGCTTCATCTACTTGTTTTTCTGTCTTTCGAAATTGATTTAATAATGCTGTATCGTTAGTGTCCGTTTCTATTTGTCGCCAATTAGTAAATGCGTCTCCCTCTGACATTGCTGAAAAACCATCACAGGTAATCTCGATTTCCGTTTGTTCCGAAGGTCGATGCATCATTTTTAAATAATAAATATTAAATGTGTTACGTCTCAATAACACGCTCACAACTATATATTTATTATTAGGAAGTGTGATGTTTCAGAATAAAGGAAGTGTATGCTCGGTAGTTCAGTATATATAATAAATATATTGTATATTAAAAGTTCACATATAATTCTCCCCTTTGGCTACTGTATTCACGGTCGTGGCCTACCGGGTAGGAGAGCGGGATCTCGAGATTACCTTTCGTTTATCGCTCGGTGTTAGAAAAACGTGAGTGTGAATGAACGCGGCGCGAACAGAAAAAAAACGGTACCTTGGGTATATGTGTGTGTATACGTATAGATCTGAGCAGATGGTCATGCGTGCAGTTCGATGAGAAGTCGAGTAGTTCCTTCGATGTTTCACTAATGTTCCCAAAAATAGACGTCTTGGCCTACTATCGGGCCGTTGCAAGGTGCAGCATCTTGCTTCGTGGTCGACGGTCTCCCTCGGCTTTCTCGTTCTTCCAGATTATCGGAAGATGTGGAATCAGCGGTGATCGTCTCGTATGCGGTAGCTCCCCGTACGTTGCAACGGCTTGGATGGAGTGAGTAAGTCACGGGCAGAGCGTCGCCCTTGCTCTTGAAAACTTGATGGTCGACTCAGCTACTGAGCTCTCTCTCCAGCTTTATTTAAACTCTGGCCTCTCCCCATTGTCGCTATTGATTTGCTATTGATTGCAGAATCTTTCGCGTGGGTTTTTCTGACTTGAGTGCATGGCTTTCCCATAGTGGTAGCTATTTTCAGGTACAGCATGATTCACATATACGCTCGCGATCTCCGGGAACATCGAAAGATTCGCTGTCAATTTATGATTGGTCATATCTAGGGCGCCGTATCTGTGTTGGCTGGTTTTAATACTTATAATTATCCGGAAAACAGTCATCGGACACATCGGGTTACATTTGATCTGCCTAGACCGAGACGTTATATAAAAATTTAATTGTATATTTTTCGCGGTTTATTACATTATCTAACAATATTGACGGACTTCAAAAGATATTTACAAGAAATAAGCAAAGAAAGATTGACCTCAAATCTCGTGAGCGAAAGACTATATCAACAAATGAACCATGTACTTAGCAGAAGTCTAAAACCATGTAATTTACCGAACATAAATTTTAACGATGAAAATGAATTGATAAGTATATTGAAAATACATGCATTACTACGAAAACAGAAATAGAAGTAAGAATAAGGATCACATGCATGAATAAAGGCGAAGCAACATTATAGAGAAAACACGCAGTACCAATTCCACAAACAGAATTAGATTTTAGCTTATATATACAACGTATTACTTAATATATGATGAGAGTGTGCATGGGCGCCAGACGGTGCGAGAGAGAGAGAAAGAGAGAGAGAGAGAGAGAGCAGAGTGCAAGAGTCGAGAATTTTCAAAGTCCCGAAATAGAGAGAGTGGGGGTATCTGGAGCTGAAATTGTCCGAGAGGTACGGTATAAACGACGCATGCGCTCTGCGTCTTCTGCCACGCGCCAGATGTTGCGAGAGAGAGAGAGAGAGAGAGAGAGAGAGAGAGAGAGAGAGAGAGAGAGAGAGAGAGAGAGAGAGCAGAGCGCAAGAGTCGAGAATTTTCAAAGTCCCGAAATAGAGAGAGTGGGGTTGTCTGGAACGGCAAAAGCCGAGAGGTATTATCATAATTAAAATTTACGAGAATAGGTGAATACACTTTTTAAAATATCGCTTTTTAAAAGCAGACGCACAATTAATTCTTTCTGTTTATTTGGGCTATTCTGACCCCACCAACATAAAATAACAGAAAGTGGTCAGTGGTCTCCACCGCCATCATCGCCCCGTTCACCCACTGCTCTGTTCTGTCAAACAGAAAAAGCCTATCCTGTCAGTAGTTGGCTTCTTCATCCATAGAAGTAATCAAGCATTCGTTTGCTCTTTGACGAAGTCGCCGAAAAACCCTCGTTACAACCCACGGAACAAACTGTAACAAAAAAATCTATGGTTATATATATATATAATAATGATAATAATAATAATAATAAATTTGCTAAAATTATAAAAAATTATTAACTTACACTTATACGCCTCCACGTCCGCTCCCTCACCGGCGGCTCCTCCGGTAACGGTCGCCCCTCGCGACGCTCTCTTCTTACAGCTCTGGTGTGCTTCCAGAACTCGAACTGAAAAAATAAAATGTCGAGTATGAGCTACGTCATACATACACTAATAAAAAAAATTACACTATTAAAAAATACCCACACAAACGGCTGTTTTCTTCTCAACTGTACGGTACATGTTGCACACTTAAAATGGATCCTTACACTTGAACGACGAGACAGAAACTGGGTGTCGCAGATTTTCCGTTTGCGAAAAGTCCCAAACTAGAGCAAAACCGTAGGAGTGGGGAACTTACACGTGTTGAGCAGACCGTCATAATTTTAAATCACTTTTTTTATTAATTAAAATTTACGATAATATGTGAATATACTTTTTAAAATATCGCTTTTTAAAAGCAGACGCACAATTAATTCTTTCTGTTTATTTGGGCTATTCTGACCCCACCAACATAAAATAACAGAAAGTGGTCAGTGGTCTCCACCGCCATCATCGCCCCGTTCACCCACTGCTCTGTTCTTTCAAACAGAAAAAGCCTATCCTGTCAGTAGTTGGCTTCTTCATCCATAGAAGTAATCAAGCATTCGTTTGCTCTTTGACGAAGTCGCCGAAAAACCCTCGTTACAACCCACGGAACAAACTGTATCAAAAAAATCTATGGTTAAATATATATATAATGATAAAAAATTTGCTAAAATTATAAAAAATAATTAACTTACGCTTATGCGCCTCCAACTCCTTTGTCTTACTGACGGCTTATCAGGTAACGGTCGCCCCTCGCGACGCTCTCTTCTTACAGCTCTGGTGTGCTTCCAGAACTCGAACTGAAAAAATAAAATGTCGAGTATGAGCTACGTCATACATACACTAATAAAAAAAATTACACTATTAAAAAATACACTTACACTTACACTTAAAATGCATGCACTTAAAATGCATCCTTACACGGGTGTTTTTTTCACTATACTGTTGCGGTACATGGTCAAAACTTGAAATAGATCCTGTCACTTGAACGACGAGACAGAAACTGGGTGTCGCAGATTTTCCTTTTGCGAAAAGTCCCAAACTAAAGCAAAACCGTAGGAGTGGGGAACTTACACGTGTTGAGCAGACCGTCGTCCAAGAAGAGCGCGAAAAGGGCTGCGAAAAGGTGCGCGCATGTGTTGAGCAGACCCAGCCTTTTCAGGATGATTTTCGTATATCGAGAACATTTGACTAATATATAGGAGAGGAATTTTTGGGTGCTGTAAATATTGAGATAGAATGAATATTTTTTTACAAAATTTCGTTTATTCAAGAAAAAAGTGTTGTTTAGTTTACAATCGTTTTACATATTTTTTCAGATAATTTTAATATACATTTTTGTAAAATTTTTATGTACACAGTCGTCAATTCTTTATAAAAAATATCAAAGTAAAAATTTTTAAAATAATTATCTATAGGTTTTGAAAATCGTTGTGAAACTTTTTCTCGAATATCAGCAGTATTTTCTTCTATGCAGCAGTCTGACGACGACAACAATTAACAGTTTAATAATCCGTCGTTGGAATACTCCTCGGGTGTGGAAATGTTGAAAACTTCGAGTGCGGTGTGCTCCTTGCACTTGTTCACTGCATCGGTGATACGTTTCAAACGATGAAAACGCTCCTCGACACAAACAGCAGCCGTCTTGATACCTTCAAAACTCGTCATCTGCAGAACAACGCCGGGCGAATAAAAATCTTTCTTCTTATTCTCCGACTCGTTGATCGTTTTTGCAAAAAGAATTGATTTCAAGCCGTTAGAGGTTGTGAAGCGCAACTCTGTCTCGGCGTCCAAAGCGATGCTCGGTAAATCGTCGTACACACAATCGAAATATTTGGTAATCTTTTCAAGATTGTCTATGAGAGTCATCCACGCTCCGGAACTTAATGGAAAACGATGAGAAAATTGATTGTTTATTAACTGAATCGATGGCTTGAAAACATCATCTTCTTCATCGTACACTAAGCTCACACTTATTTTTTTTTGAACCAGACTTATTTAACGAATACACTGTTGTTAACAATCCGACTATCGCTGATTTTATTTCTCTATTACGTGTGTAACGTCGGGTTTGACGTTGATTATAATTTTTTTTGTTTTGAGCCACTCGTGAGAGTATAGCTCGGGGCGCTCTTTCTCTAGGACTAGATAAGTCCGAAAAACGAGGAAGAAGAAATTTTCTAAACCGACTAGAAAGAGAACAAATCGAAAGATTACAATTCGTTGTGGACGTTCCCGAGTCTTTGGGGTAGATTCCCGTAGGCTGTGGGAATTTGTTTAAATTTGGAGGTGGAGATCACAACGGCATTTATGCCTGAGCAATCCTCACCTTCAAATTAGGGGGTTTTTGTTACACGAGATTTTAGATTTTTAAAGATTGAGAGGACCCTTTTGTCACCTCAACGGCAGGTATTGCCTGAGAGGTGGACGACCAGATTCTCTGTATATTTTATTATTAACGGTAGCCACCGGCACTGGCTCCTACACAGAGGGCGAAAAGACAGATCGCGGAGGCAAGTTGCCTTTATGAAAATGTAATAAACCGCGAAGAGTATATAATTAAATTTTTTATAATGTCTCGATCTACGCAGATCAAATGTAACCCGATCTGTCTGATGACTGTTCTCCGGATAATTATAAAAATTAAGAGTAGCCACCCCAAATAAGGCGCCCTAGAAATGGGAAATCATGAATTTATAGCGATCTTCCGATGTTCACGGAGATCATCTGCGTCATACTGTATCTGAAAATAGCCCCCACTATAGGAAAACCATAGATTAGGCTCGGAAAAACCTACGCGGAAATATTCTGCGCGGCAAATCTAGCGCAACAATGGGAGAAGCGAACGCTTAAATAGACCTGGAGCAAAAGCTCCGCAGGCTAGTCGACCATCCAGTGACCAAGAGCACGGACGAATCTCGGCCTGTGACCTACTCACTCTATCTCAACCAGTGCTGCATACGGGGAACCGCCGCTTACAAGACGATTATCACGAATCCAACCTCATCCGGAAGTTCGGAAAAGCAAGAGAGCTGAGAGCAACCACCGACCCAAAGCCAGACGCTGCAGCCGCTGACACCTCGCAACCGCTCGACACTAACCCAGAGCGTCTATTCTTGGAAGCATTGCTGGAGCATCAGAGGGACAACTCAACGCCTCATCGAGCCACACGCACGATCAGCGACTTCCCTGCACACATATATATACTTACGCACATACGCAAGGTACGGCCTCGTATTCTGTTAGCGCTGCGGGCGTTCACACTCACGTTTGTCTAACACGCATTATATACAGAGGTAATCTCGAAATCCCGCTCTCCTACCCGGTAGGCCATGACCGTGAATACGGTAGCCAAAGGAGAGAATTGTATATAGATTTTTGACTCATAATAAATTTATTAAATTACCGAACACATATTTCCTTTATTCGAAAACCATCACACCCCAAATAATAAATATATAGTTGTGAGCGTCACTATCCCGACGTAACACATTTAATATTTATTATTTAAAAATGGTGCATCGGCCTTCAGAACAAACGGAAATCGGGATTACCTGTGATGGTTTTTAAGAAATGTCAGAGAGAGACGCGTTCACTAACTGGCGACGAACAGAAACAGATATTAACGACACAACGCTGTTAAATCAATTCCGAACAAAAGAAAAGGAAGTAGAAGAAGCGTGCGCGAATGATTCGAAGGAAATTGACGTATTAATTACAGAAGCCTTGCAACTTTCAAAAAAATTATCTCACACATGCCAAAAATATAATTTAGACGAGCCGGAAGACGTGTTGAAATTTCCTAAGGATAAATCAAAATTTCTCAAATATCGGGAAAATTTAGATAGAAGTAGTTCAAGCAGCGAGCAAGAGGTTGACGATAGAGTAGTAGAGTCTTTGGTCGCTTTAGGACCAACAAAAAAATTTCAGCTCCAACGAGAGAGCTTTCTGAAAGATAAACGAACGGAAATAATCGAAAATAACGAAGTACATCCAATCGAAATAAATACTCCATTAAGTATTAAACAGGGATATACCAGCACTCCTTTAACGGAAAAAGGAGGGGCGATTTCAAAGAAAAAATTAATATCTTGCTTAGAGGAGGTGAATTTAGATAATTCATTACAGAACACAAAGCAAGAGATACAGGATTTGAAAACTCGTCTAACGCCAGTAATCGGAAAAAAGAGAGTTGAAGAATATTTTTCAAAACCCGAAAATATTAAAGAAATTAATAATACACTTACAAGCAATCCCGGATACGGAGCAATTGAAATTTTTACAAAATTCAAAAATCAGATAACGGAATTTTTCAATCAGCCACATAACACCGATTATAAAATTCAAGAAAATACGGAGGAAAGCAACGCGCTATATTTGTCAATTCCAAATACACCCAGTAATTTAATAGCACCGATTAGACAAGAAATCATGGCGAACGACGGTATGAGGGGAATGTCGATTTCAAATATTCTGGACATAATTCCAAGATACAACGGACAAAATATACATTTAAACGCTTTTCTTGACGGATGTCGGGAAGCGAAAGAAATGGTTTCAGCAGCGCGCGAAGCAGAATTAGTAAAATTTATACGAATGAGATTATACGGAGACGCACTAACGTGTAGTCGGGGTCAAACATTCGCCACAATGACGGAGATAATAAATTTTTTTGAAAGAATATATGGCTCAGCAAAAACTTTCCACGATTATACGGGTGAACTAGCAAAAATACGGCAGAAGCGGAACGAAGCAGTAATTACGTTCTTTAATAAAATTAAAGAAATTCAAAAAGAAATGTTGGCAACGGCCTTACGGGAAGAGAGATACACAAACGAGACGCGACAAACATTCACCGCGGAAATCGAGAGAGATTGTATCAAATTTTTTAAGAGGGGTCTACGCTGGGAAATCAAGAGCCGAATGGGCGAACATACGACGCTAAACGAAGCGCGAGAACAAGCGATAGAAATAGAAAGAGACTACGCCGGATGCGGGCTCGACTCAGACAGCGCAGATGAATCAAAGGCCAAGGTTAAGGAAACCCGGAAGATTAAAATAATTGATCCACAAACGCCTCAATCAATTCCCATGATAGCATGCAGTTATTGCGGAAAAGCGGGACATATTATGATGAACTGTCGAAGATTTTTGGGACAACAATTCAATGGATTCAATAATAATCAATCAAAAAATGGAAACTATTTACAACAAAATAGACAAAATAATAGACATTTTGGTGGATGGAATGCGGAAAACCGCCGCAGAACCGAATTTTTACCTAATACCAATAATAAGAGTAACAATAATTATAATAATAATAATTCTAATCGACCCACGATTAGCAATAATTATAGTCAAGGCGAATACCGCGGAAATCCCGGACCACCTCGTAATAATAACACGAATAACAATAAACCAATTCCTCAATGCTACCATTGCGGAAAAACGGGACACATACAGCGAAATTGTTATAAATTTATACGAGAACAACGTTCCAATGATACACAGGGAAACGACAGAACTCTTTCGCGGGAGGGCGCCTCGAAAGAGTTAGTCGCTGGCGCACGCCCAAGGAACCAGCAGGCGGAGCCGGCACACGCATAGAGACCATAAATCTCAGCCAAAAGAGTACGTCTCCAACAATTAAAATCGACATTGGAGAATTTCGAAGACCGCTCGAATTCATGTTAGATACTGGAGCGGGAGTTAGCCTAGTGCGCGAGTCGGAGGTAGCACACTATGCTGACATAAATAGACAAGAAGTAATTAATTTAAAAGGTATAACGGATGGATATATCCCTACGCTAGGAAAAATAATAACAAATTTTAATGACATTGCTGCTGAATTTCATATTGTCGCCGATAACTTCCCTATAAAAGAAGCGGGAATTCTCGGAAATGATTTCTTTCGCAAAAGTGATGCGAAAATAAATTTCAATGAAAATTATATAGAGGTGAATGGACAAATAATTCCATTCATGAAAAATACTACAGGCGATGTGTCACGAGAGCTGCGGGTCGGTTCTGAGAAGATACATGCGCGAAAGGCCGAAAATAGAAAAGAGACTATAGGAGACTCCAGGAGGGGAGATCTCGACTTTGACTATGATTATATGGAAATGAGCTCGAGCAACGATGATAATCAAGTAAAAAACCTGCAGGTGAATTTGAATAAAAGAGTTAAGTTTGATGATGCGTGCGCAACACACATACAAACAAATAATATTAAAAATGAAAAAGATAATAATGAAAGAATTGCAATTTATGAAATCAAGAATAATAAGGATAAAAGTAATGAAATTGAGATTGAAAATAATGAAATTGAGAATAATGAAATTATGATTGAAAATAATGAAATTGAAAATAATGAAACGGAAGAAAGTTTACAGAAGACAATGAACGAAATAATTGCGGAAATTAATAAAATAGAAATTATGCGAAATACGCAAGAGAATATTGATGATGAAAATATTAATGATAAAAAAAATGAAGAATATTTCGTGGGTGCGGAAATATTTGAAAATTTATATGGCGATAGGGAAGAGAATGGAATAGATAATAATTATTTTATTAAACATTATATTGAAAACGGCGATATGGATAATCTATGCAGCAATTACATGGAAATTTCAGAAAAGGATTATTATTCTACCGAGGTGAAACCAGCCGAGATGAGCACGTCTATTTTACAAATCAAAGAGACAAAGCCAATACCAAGAATAGATCGACTAAAGGCGCTCCTAAAAATAGACCATCTGACGGAAGAAACAAGAGGACCAATAATCAAATTAATCGAAGAATACGCCGACTGCTTTCACTTGAAAGGCGAATATTTGGGAACAGCTAAAGTACCAAGCCATCGCATTGTTACAACAGATGATATACCGATTTACGAAAGACCATACAGACCGGCGCACTTATTAAAATTAGAAATGGAACGACAAATAACGGAGATGCTGAAAAGCGATATTATAAGACCTTCAAACTCCCCATACGCATCACCAGCATTTCTAGTAGCTAAAACACCGGACAGCAAAGGAAATCCTCGCTATCGATTTGTAGTAGATTACAGAAAGTTAAATGACAAAACCGTAAAAGATAAATACCCTTTACCGAATATTTTAGATATTATTGATCAATTAGCAGGTGCCCAATACTTCTCGGTATTTGATTTGGCGCAAGGATTTTTTCAAGTACCTGTACATGAGCCTGATAAATACAAAACAGCATTTTCTACACATCAGGGACTATTTGAATTTAATAAATTACCAATGGGTATGACAAATTCTCCCGCATCTTTTATGCGCGGAATTGACATAGTCTTCAAAGATTTACAAGGTAAGGAGATATTCCTATTTTTAGATGACGCAGTAATATACGGCAAAACGGTTGAAGAACACAATCAAAAATTTGAGAGATTTTTGAAAAGATTAAGAGAAGCAAATCTCAAGATGCAACCAGATAAATGCAAATTTTTGCAAGAGGAGGTGATTTATTTAGGACATCTACTCACCAGAGACGGAGTCCGCCCCGATCCTAAAAAAATCGAAGCAGTGAAAAATTTTCCGAGACCCAAAACACAAAAAAATATACGCGAATTTCTCGGTTTAGCCGGATACTACCGCAGATTTATTGAAAAATTTTCAGGAATAGCAAAACCCTTGAGTGACCTTTTAAAAAAAGAGACTGACTTTAATTGGTCAGACGAAGCCGAAGAAGCATTTACAAATTTGAAAAAGAAGTTATGTGAAAAGCCGATATTGCAAATAGCCGATTTTGGGAAACCTTTTATTGTTCGTACTGACGCATCGTTAATAGCGGTTGCGGGAATACTATCTCAAGGGGAGATAGGAAAAGATAGACCTATTGCATATGTATCACGTGTATTATCCGACGCAGAGACGCGATACGATTCATACTCAAGAGAGGCATTGGCAATATTATATTCGGTATCGCAATTTAGACCGTACCTATTAGGACGACATTTCACCATCGTTACAGATTGCAAACCACTCATATGGTTTAAAAATTCGACGGACTTGACAACAAAAGTAAGCAGATGGAGAATTAAATTAAACGCATATGATTACGACATCGTGTATAAAAGCGGTAAAAGCAACACAAACGCGGATGCATTATCTCGAAACCCAGTCGAGGGAGAGCAAGCTGAAGGGAGTATCGACGACCAGCTAATTTTAGCCATGCAGACGCGTACACGCGCGGGAAAGCTAGCCGTTCCGAACTATAGGGACAAGCGACCGAAGAAGCCGAATAAGCAAAACATAGAGGCTCCCACAGCAACACCTACTATAGAGACAGAAGAGACGCCAGAGTTGCAATACGGAGATGAGGAATTAATAAACAACGAGATATGCGAAAATAAGACGATAAACGAAGATTATGAAAATGATATTGAAGAACCATTGCAAAATGAGACAAGTGCAAATTTCCAAAATTCCAGCAAATCAGAATTATTCGCAGAATGCAAAGAACAATTATTTATGCGAAAAGATAACCTACTTTACTTCATAGATACAGAAGGAACTCCATGCGACGCGGGTGCTAAACAATTAAGAGAACGAAAAATTTCACCAAAATTTGCAAACTTAGAACCAGGTGAAATTAAGGTAACAACAAAAAATAATCGGAAGCTATTTGCGGCAGTGATAAAAAATACACAACCAACAAGTACGACAGAAGTGCAAAAATATTTAATAGATATTTTCGAGGTTTTAAAAGCATTAATTATAAAAAAGAGTGTTCGATCAATAAGTATAGCCAAAAATGAAGATATTGGAAACGTTGAATGGAAAAACGTACTATCAAGCTTGCGAAAAATTCTAGAAGATATATCAGTGAAAATAATTATTTGCACAGGTATAATAAAATATGTCGAAGAAAAAGACAGAAGTAAAATAATACAAGAAATGCATAGCACAGCAATAGGAGGGCACCGAGGAGTCACGAAAACGTATAGGCGCATAAAGCAACGGTATTTCTGGGGTAGCGTGAAGGAAGACGTACAAAATTTCATACGCACATGTGTCACGTGTCAAATAAAAAAATTGGTGAGAGTTAAAACGAAACAACCAATGCAAATCACAGATACACCTCACGCACCAATGGAAAAAGTAAGCCTAGACATAGTAGGACCTTTTCCAATCACCGACAATGGTCACAATAATATATTAACAATACAATGCAATTTTTCAAAATATTGCTTAGCAATACCGTTAAAAGATGCTACAGCAGCATCAGTAGCAGATGCATTTATAACAAGGTTTATTTGTATTTTCGGAGCTCCAATCACGATTCTGACGGATCAAGGCAGCAATTTTATGTCAAATTTGCTAAAAAGGGTAGCAAAAAAATTTAAGATCAAACAGGTAAAAACAACTGCCTATCATCCACAATCAAACGGTTCATTAGAACGATCGCATCATGCATTAGCAGAATACCTAAAAACAGTGATGCAGAACGAATCCTGGGATGAATTACTAGAACTTGCAACTTTATGCTATAATACGGTTCCTCACGAAGGCCATTCCTTCACACCATTCGAATTAGTATTCGGCAAATTAGCCAGAGTACCCTCGAGCGAACCATTAGAAGAAAGCGAAAAGCCATTAACATATAACGATTATGTAACAAATCTTAGTACAAGATTAAACGAGTTACAGAAAATCGCAAGAGAAAAATTGATTGAATCAAAAATACGATCAAAATTCTATTATGATAAAAAAATTAATCCAAAGGAATTTCAGATTGGAGACAAAGTATGGCTATTGAAAGGTGGAAAACAGTATAAATTAGGAGACCAGTACGAAGGTCCATATACAGTACTAGATGTATTCAACGATCAACGAAACGTTAAAATACGTATGAAAAACAAACAGATTAAAACAGTTAACGCCAATAGACTTAGAATATCGCACGTAGAACCAACAAATTAACAAGTAATAAAATAACAATAACAATATAACACGCAGTAACTATTACGAGCTTATTAATATTTATTATTTAAAAATAAAAAGAAGAAGAATATATAGGGGAGAGAAATAACAGTATATGCATACGGGCATACGCATATATACGCACACAAAAACACATGAAAAGAAAAGGGAGGAAAACTTCACTTTCGAGATGACAAAAAAAAAGAGAGAAGAACCAAGCAGCCACAACAACCTGCCCCAAGTTATACAAACATTCTCGCTAAATCAAGATAACAAAAATACATATTGACACATTAAAACAGATGCTTAAAGCAAATAACCATTTACGGAAACAATTGTCAAGAACAAAAATTATTACATACTTG